>JAVMKO010000002.1:211968535-212533780 GCA_032164245.1 Sternotherus odoratus | reverse complement strand
AGGTAACTTCTGTAGCCTAATGGAATTTTAGACACTATTTGAAGGATAGGGGTGAAGAAAATTGAGATTAGATTAGTGCCATGATATAGTTTCAACCAATAATGCTAACAGTTATTTTAAAAGAAAAAAAAAATCTAGATCTCAAACATTTCCATCTGTACCAAAATGAAGCTACCCAGTGACTCAAAATGTGGTGGTAAAAATCTAAAGTTTCTGTTAAGTACACAAAAACAAATTCCTTCTTGGAAAATTATATAGTGGGCTGGGTAGAGAAGACCCCGGCCCCCCTCCCACTTCCTTCCCCCTGACTGCCCCCTCAGAATCCTCAACCCATCCAACCCCCCCCCCCGACCTTGCCCCCTGACTGCACCTTCCAGAGACCCCTCACCTCTAACTACCCCCCTACCCAACTCCCCTGCTCCGTCGGCCCCAACCCCTATCCATCCTTTTGCCCCCTAACCACCACCCCCGGAATCCCACCCCCCCATCCACCTCCTCTCCGCTCCCTGTTCCCTGACTGCCCCCGACTGTCCCCAACCCCTATTCAACAAGCCCATCCCTCTTGCCTAACTGCTCGGCACGGCTCTGGGGGAGGGGCCAGGGACAGCCTCCCCGGGGGCCGGTCCCGGGGGCCGGATCTGGGCCCCGGGCTGTAGTTTGCCCACCCCTGAGCTATGCAATCCATGGTCTATCCTGAAGTTTCACAAGTTAACCCAAAAACTATGCATGAAACAAACCAAGGAATCTATTTTGATGTAACATCATGTATGTGCGTGTGCGTTTATTATAAGGCACACACTCATATCATCTTTGTCACATTTTTTACTGCAACAAGGAACTGGTTGTCCCTGCCTCCCAAAAAAGTAACAATATGAAAAATAACAAATCCAACTTCAGTGTAGTCTCATTTCCATTCCCTGCTAGAAGGACACTGATCTTGAACTAAAATATTTTTAACTAGTCAACGTCCGTTTTCTGAGAGAAAAATCACCATTTAAACAGCATGTCCTGAGCTTTCTAGTAAACAACTCTTATTGGTAATTAAAAGCTTCTGTGCTCACTTACTGATGTTTAGAAGGGTATTTTGGGCAGATCCAACTAAACATATTTTGGCCCACCTCTTTCTTCCTCTCCTTCCCTCTTATGTATTTATTGATGTGCTGGCTATTGTGTTTCAGCTCTACTGCAGCTAATACTAGTAAATACTCTCTTGAAAAGACTAAGAGCAATCAGTACAAGAAATATGGTATCATTCTATTGCAAAAGACAGGATCTACAACTGACCAACAAGTGAAACTAAGAATACAGTAGACTCTCGATTATCCAGGATTGTGTTAACCAGGTTGTGGATTAACCAGGATGTTTAACAAACAAACAAACCAACAAAAAAACCAATGTAACGCAGGGCCAGCTCTGGCTTTGTTGCCGCCCCAAGCACCAAAAAAAACCCCCACAACAACCACCCACCAGGGCACAGGGCAGCCAATGAACTAACACCCCTTCCTCCCGGCGCAGGGTGGCTGGTGAACCAGCCTCCGCCACTCCCCATATTTCCTATGGATGGTGATTATCCGGGATTTTATTAACCAGGATTAATTTTTTTCCTATCATCCTGGATAATCGAGAGTCTACTGTAAATAGAATCCAGTCAAATGTCCAAAGTGAACAAGTAAGGGGTAGGGGGTAGAACAGGGGAAGCAGGTAGGGAAAAGGAAGAACCAACAGTTATTTCTCAGGGATAGTTATCTTATGTGTTACAATTAACACTAGTAGGTACAAAATCATCAGATATAAGTGTGATATTTTTGAGTCAGCGTCAATTTTACTTCCAGACCATTCCTTCTGAGAAACCAGATTCTGCAAAGCAACATACCATCCCAGTCATGAGACGAAATGCAGTTACAAGAAAGGTTTGTATTCGAAACAGCATTTAATCCTCCTCCTTCAGTTTAAATGATTAGTTTCAAATAATGTGAATTAATTTCCTTTAAATTAAAATGCCAGTGAATTTTTCTCATTTGTGTAGACTTTCAAGAGAATCACAAGCAAGATCCATTCCAGAGTAAGATTACTTTGAGGGCCTTGTTTTTGACGGTTACTTTCTATTAAACATTCAGTTCCAAAGGAACTGCTGCATAATTGGACATACCAGATAGTTGATTGTTGGTGGACAGACATACTGTTGGGGAAGCTAGTTATATGTGAAACACAGAGCAAGATTAATCTATAATAGCAGCTAGAAAACAGGCTTCTAATTAAATACATCATTTTAGATATATATGAGAGAGAGAAAGAGAGAGAGAGAGACAGAGAGAGACAGAGAGAGAGAGAACTTGAAATGTGACAAGATAGAACCCCAAATATGATAAAACTGCATCCACAACATGAAATCTAAACACATTCTTGAAGGCCTTCTGTTTCTGAACCACCCTACCACTCTAACCATCTCATCTACCAAATAACCAGAACTAATTTTCTCTCCTCCCTTCCCCAACATTAGCACAACTGCAATAATAGCAACAAGAGCAAGATTGAAGTCAAAAATATATGCACTATGAACACTCCTATCTGCATCCCACTGTCTTTGGGCGTCTCTACGTAATGACTTCACACATGAAGACATATTGTGACAATGAAATAAGTTTTGCTCTAGTGTATGGGCTGTTAGTTTTATCAAAATTGTCTCCTTTGAAATACACAGCACGAACCCCTGCCACCCATTTTATGTATATAACATTCTTAATGCCCATGTTTTGATCACTATCCTTCCAGCCAAAGATTAGATGGATTCACTATGAACATGGCAAATGCCTCTGAATGGGGCAATGGCTTTCTATTAAGCATACTCTCCACCATTGGAGGAACATGCTGCCTCTGACATATTCCAAAACCAATATACAACAAATTAAAACAAAGCAAAAACACTCAAACTTATATACCAACTCAAAGAAGGGTCATATACATCACTTCAGTTTGATGGAGGAAAACAAAATTCCAATAAATAATACAATGGAACAGAAGTTTGAGAATAGTGAGAATGATTGGTAGTGAATTCATATTTTATAATCTCACATGTGCACTGGAAAATAAATTACTCTATCACAGTAATCTGTCCAATCTTGTGTAAATGAGAGTTTTTGGTTAGACCAGACATCCACCTCAGCATATTATGAAACACTACTATTATAGTAGACAGTAAACAAATGTAAAAGTAATTTATTTACAATTCCCCAAAACTGAATGTTCGTAGCAGATCAATAAGATCAATAAGAGAAGTTTAGTATAGACGCTGCATATCATGGTTTAACTCTCCAACTTGAAGATAAGAGGAAGTCAATCGAGTACATGAATGGTGCAGATGTGCAAATTATTGATGTTAAATTATGGAAGGATAGTACAAATAAGAGACTGGATTCTTTACATCAAACATTCATGTTAAATAAGTCACACTGAAGTTGAAAATACTGTGCTGGTGAGGATTCACCAAGGCAAAAAAGGCATGAGTCCACCTGACTGGCCTACCTTTGCTTTAAAAGTTATACAGCAAGAAGCTCAGACAAGCAGTCAAGTCAGTAGGACTTAAGAAAAACCTTTAAAAGTTACAAAGGAATTTAAAATGAGGTTTGTGGCTAGTTGCATTCAACAGAAATATCAGCTACACAGAAAGGAATAGCTGTCAAAAAGAACATCTGATTAGCATGCTGGTTTATGATTTACACTATACTGACTGAACCTGTTTTCAAAGTTTTTAAAGATATATTACTACACATACTGCAATAAAAAAGCCTATGAAGTTTTAGCTACTTTAAAATATTAAACATGAAAATTAGATTTCTATGGCCATTCACTATGAAAGAAGGGCAATCATGTCTAAAAATTACTACCTTAAATTTTCAACACACTCCCTTTCCAAAAGGCAGAAGCTTGTAGATCTGCTCAAAATTATGGAGAATAAACTCCTTTACAAAACAGTGCCGTGTTTGCAGGACACATAAATAAGTCAGAAGCTCATCTCTCCTACCTGAGTTAACTATTTGTCAGTCATCTAATTAGGAGCTAAATAGAAAGCAGCATCAAAGAAAAGCGGACAGAGATACATCTCTTCTGTTGAGCACTGACTTTTTCCTAATACATGCCCACATTTGGTACAATATTTCCAATTCTGTCATCTTTCAACAGTCATTTATATCCAGAGGTCAAGGTCTACAGTACATTATCAACAGGATACATACAAGTTCTTTAGAAGCAAAACAACAAACCCAACCCCAACCCCACGCTGTCAAGGTTTCCCTCCGCCTCCCCCCCGGAGGGCTCAACGATAGCTGGAAAATCAGACGGATCGAGGATCCCACCACGGGAGAGGGGGGCGGAGATCGGCGTCGATCCGCCCGAGGTGTCGTCTGCTGCGAAGCGCCCAGCGTGGGACCGGAACACACGGGACGGGTCAGTACGCGGTGATCGCCCCGCACGAGGGGGGCCGAGCCGGGGGGCAGGCTCGGCTGTAACCAGCGACCCGCCTCGCCCCTTTCCAAGGGCACAGGAGGCGGCAGGGTGTGGGGCAGCCCACAGCGGGCGGGCGCGCGTCGCTGGGGAGACGGGGGCGCCCGTCTGTCTGCCCCCCCCCCCCCCCGGGCACGCTGGCGTCTCCGCCCGGCTCCCGAGCAGCAGGGCCGGGAGCGAGCCCCGGAGCGGGCAGCAGTGCCCGGAGCGAGGGGAGGGGAGGGTCTGTCCGTCAGCCGCAGGCGCCTCCAACTCACCTTCATCGTCGAGCTCTAGTTTCTCCAGCATCCCTTCGGAGGCGGCCGGGGGCTGAGGAGAAGCCGGAGCCGCCGCAGCTGCTGCCGCCTAAGGAAGGAGGAAAGCGGAGAAGGGGGTCAGCATCCAGGCGCGGACCTACCGGACCCGCGGCGGCATCGGGCGCAGCCCGGCGCGACTGAGGCTGAGCCGGTCTGAGGGAAGGGAAGGGAGGGGAGGGGCCGCAGGGGGTGGCTGCCCGAGTCCGTGAGGGGATGATGGAGGGGGCGGCCCCGTAGTCTGACGGGCTCGATTTGTGCTGTCTCCTAACACACTGGGGGAGGGGCGGAGGCGGGACCTCCTCCTCCCCCCCCCCCCCACGGCTGCTCCCCCCAGCCCATTAACGCTTTACACCCAGGCCGGCAGGGCTCCGTCCTTTCGAGAGGCCGCGGGCCCGTGACGTGGGAGGTCTCGCGTCATATTCCAAGGCAGCGAGCCGCCGTTTACGTCCGTTAGATTCCACGGGCAGCCAAAAGAACCTTTCGGTGAGAAAGTTCCATCCCTTCCCCCTCACTGCCCCCCTTTCTGGGGCCTGAGTGGAATTTGGAACATTCCATTTTGCTGCAATCAAGCCGGCTGCTCAGTACAGGAGGGACGGTAGCTACCATTCACACGTGGGGGGGAGGCGGTGATTGTATTATTGCCATCCGCACCCCGGCTCAAGCCCTCCACCTTTCCCTGTCCATCCTGCAAGGCGAGGGCGGGCCGTGAAAGCTGCTCCCAGGGTCGGGGTAAGGTCACCTGAGAGGTGGAAACTCTCCCCCCCGCCAGCCCGTGTTGGTAGTGTCCGATGTATTCACCTGCTAGGGCGGGCGTGAGCAGCCAGTCCCACTGCTGTCTAGCAGGGGAGGCTGGATCCCCCCTCCCCCCTGCCAAGAGTGGGCCACCCTCACGAGGCATGGAGTGCTCAGTTTAACCCTTTGGGCTCTCCCTGGGAGTTCTCGTTTTAGTTCTTAATGGTTGTCACCGTTTCGTCTCCCCTCTTATTTATCTGCCTTGTCCTTGGACAGCTACTGACTGATTTGTCTGCAGGGCGGGGAAGGGACCCAGGCTGCTCTCTGCTGCAGAGCCTCAAAGGAAGCATTGGAAGGAGGTTCGCTGTCCCTTGCTGAGCTGCATGCAGCAGATGCTAGTGGATGTTAGAAATGCCCCATGATGCAGAGCATGGTGCTTCAAAGGAGTCATGGCAACCATGCAGAGAATACAGGAACTCCACACTTAACGTTGTAGTTATGTTCCTGGAAAATGCAGCTTTAAGCAAAACGATGTTGAGCAAATCCAATGTCCCCATAAGAATTAATGTAAATGAGGGGGGTTAGATTCCAGAGAATTTTTTTCACCAGACAAAAGACATATTATATATATATACATACACACACACACACATGGAGTATATATTGTAAACAAACAATTTAATACTGTTCACAGCAATGATTGTGAAGCTTGGTTGAGCTGGTGAAGTCAGAGGGTGGGATATTTCCCAGGGAATGCGTTACTGCTAAATGATGAACTAGCTACTGGCTGAGCCCTCAAGAGTTAACTCGTTGTTAATGTAGCCTCATGCTCTACAAGGCAGAAGGAATGAAGGGAGGGGAGACAACATGGCAGACAGAGACACACAGAGACTCTGTGTGTTAGGGCTGGTCCCCACTATGGGAGGGGGGGATCGACTGCAGCTACATAACTTCAGCTATGTGAATCACGTAGCTGAAGTTTGCATATCTGCAGCCGACTTACTGTCTGTCCTCACGGCAGCGGCAGTCAGCGGCACGCTCCCCCGTCGACTCCAGCTTGCGCCTCCCGGCAAGCTGGAATTCCGGAGTCAACGGGGGCGCCGTGAGCGATCGATTGAAATCGATCGCCAGAAGATCGATCGCTACCCACTGATCTGGCGGGTAGTGAAGACATACCCTAAGAGAGATATGTGCATTTCCCCTTTAAGTATGCTGACGGCAGGCTTAAGTGCACTGCCTTGTTAATTACATCAGTTGAGACCCAGAAGCTCCCTCTGCCCTGAGCCCTGTGGTGTCCCCCCTGCTGTATGGAAGATGGGGTAAGTGGGGTGCAGAAGCAGGGGGGAGGGGGACACCCTGACATTAGTTTCCCCCTCCCCCACACAGCAAGCAGGAGGCATGGGGAGCAGCTCCAAGGCAGAGGGCAGGAGCAGCACATAGCAGTTTGGGAAGGGACAGCTGAACTGCTGGCAATTGATAGCCTAGTGGGCAGCTGCTGCAGAGGGAACTTAGGGGAGAAGGGAGCTGATAGGGGGGCTGCCTGGTTCCAAGACCCCATCAGCTAGCTCCACCAGCTGCTCTTCCTGCAAGCAGTGGACAAAGCAGGCAACTGCCAAATGATGTTAGAAGGGAGCATTGCACCACATTTAATGAGCATGTTCCCTAATTGATCAGCAATGAAACAACATTAACCGTGATGACTTTAAGTGAGGAGTTACTGTACTAAGGTTTGCTTGGCTCCGAAGCACAGGCATTGGCTGCTGAAGGTTAGGAAGTCTTCCAGGGACAAGGTGGACAGAGAGCTAAGGCATTCAGTATTTCTTGCTTTTCAGCAGCATAACATGCACAAAAAACAGAGAACACAACAAAATGTATGTTAGTGAGAGTTAAGGATTGAGAAGGGAGCACAGAACCTTAACAATTCTAGCACAATTCTCCATTGCAGTTCCAAGCAAAGAAAATAAGATCCTCAGGGGGGCTTGGTGACTGCTTTCTACCCATAAACAATCCCTTCCAGTGGACATTAATATGAACCCTCACTTGCTCAGGAAGTAGGAGTATCCAGTTCTTGGTCATAAGAAAGACCACCATGAGGACACTGTCAAGTTTAACTCCAAACAACTTGTGTTGTTTTTTGTAATGGCAAAATATGATTAATGTCTACCTCAATTAATATTGTAGCTGATCAGCCATATAAACCACCAATACTGCATACAGTAAATAGCAATGCTTCAGAACATCCACAGCATTGAAATTGTATCTTTTATTTGAGCTATGGTTAACTCCCCCTCCCCCATTTTCCTTGTATATCACTTCTCTTGATATTGATCAGGGTAAAATGTGCTTCTTACCAAATGTTTTTGTTTGTTTGTTTAAAAAGACCCCCCAAAGCATCAAGGTGTCACCCCAACTCAAACAAATATAACCCAGTGCCTATGGTGGCCCCTAGAATTCTGTGGGGAGCTATCACAGCTCCAGCTGGTGAGGAGCTGTGAAAATTCTGGGAAGAGGAGCAAGGTCAAGGGAGGCACTACCGGGTCACATAGCAAATGACAACTCTGTTTGGAAGAATGAAAAGTAAACTTGTCAGAGTGAGGAACACCACTGACGTGTATCTTAACAAAAATATTTACCTTGGAAAAAAGGCTGTGAAATAAGGTTGCCAGCTCTGAGTTACAAAAAAACAAGACAGCTGGACTGATCCTGAGCCAATAAAACTGGGCAGCTGACACTGAGCATCCTTGCAGACTTCCCAGGACAGCTGCCTCCTCCCCCCCAAAAAAATCCTGTGAAAACCTGGAGAGGTGGTGGCCATACTATGAAAGTAAAACTTCCAATAAAGAATACATACATTCCAGGAGAAAAAATAATATAGATGTGACTAAAGTAGTAATAAAGCATGTGTTTTCAGAATCAGATAATTATTTACAGAAATCTGGTTTATTTTTTAATTTAAAAGGATGAAAAATATATACAAACGGAAGTCCAAAAGGACATTAATTGTCATAGAAATATCATCGGGTATGTTTCTAACGAGGTCCCACACAGTTTGGTTCTTGGCCCTAAGCTATTATAACATTTTCATTAATGACCTGGAAGAAAACATAAAATCATCACTGATAAAATTTGTAGATGACATACAAATTAGGGAAGCAATAAATAATGAGGACAGATTGCTAATAAAGAGTGAACTGGATCACTTGATAAACTAGGTGCAAGCACACAATATACATGTATACATCTAGGAACAAAGAAATGTGGCCCATACTTATATAATGGGGGACACTGTCCTGGGAAGCAGTGATTGAAAACGATTTGGGGGTCATAGTGGATAATCAGCTGAACATGAGCTCCCAATTTGACACTGTGTCCAGAAGGCTAGTGCCATCCTTGGATGCATTAATAGGAGAATTTCAAGTAGGACTTGAGAAGTTATTTTATTGGTGTGCTTGGAATTGGTGTAACCACTCCTGGAATATTGTGTCCAGTTCTGGTAGCCACAATTCAGAAGGATATAGATAAACTGGGGAGGATTGAGAGAAGAGTGATTAAGTGACAACGGGGCCTGTGGCACCTTAAAGACTAACTAAAGTATTGAAGCATAAGCTTTTGTGGGCTAATACGCACTTCCACGAAAGCTTATGCTTCAATACTTTAGTTAGTCTTTAAGGTGCCACAGGACCCTTTGTCACTTCTGCAATTCCAGACTAACACGGCTACCTCTCTGATTCTTGAAGAATGATTAAAGGATTAGAAAACCTACCTTACCGTGATAGACTGAAAGAAGCTCAATCTATTTAGCTTAACAAAAAGAAGGTTCAGGGGTGAACCCAGGAATTATTTTTTGGGATGTTTATGGCCTCTGTTATACAGGATGGCAGACTAAATTATCACAGTGCTCACTTCTGGCTTTGAAATCTATGGATCTATTAAACTATGAATAGATATTTGATTGGAAAAAAAATTATGCCAGATTTTAAAATTGTGTTTGTTTTTTTAACACCACACATTAAGCTACTAAAAACCCAACATTAATAAAAGTATATGTTTGTAGCTTAAATTTATGATGCACACCCTGAAAGTACACAATGTATTTTACCTGCTATAGTATATAATAAGCCATAAGAAAATATTTAGGACTAAATCATGCCATACGCCCTATGCCAGCAAACCTCACAAACCTCACTGCAGGATCAGAGTGTTAATTTTTTCATGGGGAAAACTGTATTCAAGCTGAGAATAAAGACAAATTCAGTGTAATTTAAAGATTAACCTCTAGTAATTTTTGCTAGTGTAAACGTAACACTACATTGCAGATGGCTGTTTGACCAAAACATCACTGTGCTATAATTGCCTTTGTTCTGCTCATAAATGCAATGGAAACTAAGAATCTCCATCCTTGCAATGGAAACTCCATCTTTCACTCACCCATGGTGAGCTAGCCTAGCAGTATACTGGCATGCTAATATTCTGAGATCAATGAACTTAGTCAGCACAATAGGATGAGTCATTAAGGTCTAAAGAAAAATCTGTCCTACCCCAGACAGGCTGTAACTCCCATTACATTGATATGATATGCCATAATCTAGGAATATCTGTGTATTTAGACTATTTAATCTGCTGCCACAAAAGGTTTCTAATAGCTCCTTTAGTCTATACTAGGTATAGTATATACTAGTTTATACTACTATATAGTGTGTATTAATATACTCAGGCCTTGTCTGGAATAGGAGTTAAAGTATGATGTTAGAATGTGTTAGATAACATTGTGAAGTCTACTGTAGGGCAAGGCAGTGTATACTTGAATGTGCATTAAGATTACTGAGTTAGAGCCTAGGCTCCCCATAGGCTAATCCAGAGTTTCCCAAACTGTGTTCTGTGGAACACTGGTGTTCCGCACGATGTGAATAGGTGTTCCGTGAAAGAATCATAATTTTAAAAAAGGGTCTTTAATTTTTTTTTTCATTTTAAATTTGTGTAATCCCTCAGAAGATTACATGGACTCCTGGGGTCTCTGCTGGCAGACTGTCTGCCCCCTCTCCCCCCCCCCCCAGCAACCACTAGGGCAGGGGTGGGCAAACATTTTGGCCCGAGGGCCACATTGGGGTTAAAAATTATGTGGAGGGCCGGGTAGGGAAGGCTGTGCTCCCCCAAATAGCCTGAACCCACCCACTTCCTGCCCTCTGACTGCCCCCCTCTGAACTCCCGACCCATCAAACACCCCCACTCGCTCCTTGTCCTGATTGCCCCCTCAGAAGACTCCTCCCACCCTAACCGCCACCCCAGGACTCCACCCCCTATCTAAGCCCCCTTGTTATTTGTTCCCTGACTGCCCCCTCCAGAGACCCCACCACCCTAACCAGAACACCCTGGAACCCCACCCCCAATCTAAGCCCACCTGCTTTGTTCCCTGACTACCCCCTCCCAAGATACCCCCACCCTACTGCCCACCAGAACCCCACCACCTAACCCCCCCCTTCTTACCATATTGAGCCAGGCCCACGGCAAGAAGCAGGGGCCCCCGCGGGTTGCCATGTGCTAGGCCTGGCCCTGGCCGGGGCGGGGGGCGCGACTCCCCGCCCTCGTCCGGCCGCCAGCTAAGGAGCGCAGGGCCCCGCGGCTCCTCACGCTCGGCCCAGCCACTGGCCGGGGGGGGGTTGCGTGGCTCCCTGCACTTGGCCCAGCCCGGGCCCATGGGGCCCCGTGGCATGCCTCACTGGGCCCAGCCGGGGGGGAAGGGGGGGTGCGGCTCCCCACTCAGTCCAGCCGCTGGCCAGGGAGCACAGGGCCCCACCCCATGCCATGCTGGGCTCTGCAAGAGAGGGCGGGGCTCCGTAGCACGCTGCGCTCGGCCCTGCCCCCAGGCCTGGAGGGCACCCCGAGAACTGGCCTCTAGGGAGCTGACAGCAGATCCCTCAGCAGAGTTTTTCCTTCCCCACTGGTGATTCCCCATTTGTAGAGTTTGTTGGGAAACTTCCACAGCCAGGCTGAGTTCACCCTCCAGCTCCTTAAGTGACACCAGCCACCACATGGTCAGCTCTGCTCCATCCCCTCATCCACGGAAGCAGCCCTGCTGAGTGTGTGTCTAGACCAGGGGTCTCCAAACTTTTCAGCCCGAGGGCCGCATTAACTATCAAATAGCAGTTCGGGGGCCGACAACACACTCGAGGTCCAAATAAAAAAGAATCAAAACATGGATGTTGTTTTTAATTATTTATTTAATATTATTTTATTCAGTTATTATTTAATAACACATGAACACTACACATGAACACCTGTTCACTACACATGAACACTACACATGAACACTACACATGAACACCTGTTCACTACACATGAACACTACACATCAACCCCCCAACTGACCCACCCAGCCAGGACTCTCCCCCCAAAACTTCCTTTCCTCCAACCCCCCCCCCCAACTGACCCACCCAGCCAGGTCTCTCCCCCCCAAACCTCCTTTCTTCCAACCCCCAACTGACCCACCCAGCCAGGTCTCTCCCCCCCAAACCTCCTTTCCTCCAACCCCCCCCCCAACTGACCCACCCAGCCAGGTCTCTCCCCCCAAAACCTCCTTTCCTCCAACCCCCCCCCCCCCAACTGACCCACCCAGCCAGGTCTCTCCCCCCAAAACCTCCTTTCCTCCAACCCCCCCCCAACTGACCCACCCAGCCAGGTCTCTCCCCCCCAAACCTCCTTTCCTCCAACCCCCAACTGACCCACCCAGCCAGGTCTCTCCCCCCCAAGCCTCCTTTCCTCCAACCCCCCCCCTCCCCAACTGACCCACCCAGCCAGGTCTCTCCCCCCCAAACCTCCTTTCCTCCAACCCCCAACTGACCCACCCAGCCAGGTCTCTCCCCCCCCAAACCTCCTTTCCTCCAACCCCCCCCCCAACTGACCCACCCAGCCAGGTCTCTCCCCCCCAAACCTCCTTTCCTCCAACCCCCCCCCCCCAACTGACCCACCCAGCCAGGTCTCTCCCCCCAAAACCTCCTTTCCTCCAACCCCCCCCCCCCAACTGACCCACCCAGCCAGGTCTCTCCCCCCAAAACCTCCTTTCCTCCAACCCCCAACTGACCCACCCAGCCAGGTCTCTCCCCCCAAAACCTCCTTTCCTCCAAACCCCCCCCCCCCCAACTGACCGGCTCAACCCGGTCTCTTTCCCCCCCCCCCCAACTGACCCGCTCAACCCGGTCTCTCCCCACAGACCGTTTCGCCGCCTGGCAGTGGGTGGCTCCTTGTTTCTGGCGGTGCGGCGCGTCCCGGCCCCAGCTCTGAGCCGTCCCTGGCCGGCGGCGGCAGCGGACCATGCAGCGCGTCCCGGCCGGCGGCAGCAGCGGACCACGCGGCGCGTCCCGGCCCCGCGGCTGGCGGCGGCCGCGGAGCACGCGGCGCGTCCCGGCCCCGCGGCTGGCGGCGGCCGCGGAGCGTCCTGGCCGGCGGCGGCCGCGGAGCACGCGGCGCGTCCCGGCCCCGTGGCTGGTTCCCGACCGATCTCCACGGGCCGGATGAGAGGGCCTCGCGGGCCGCATCCGGCCCGCGGGCCGTAGTTTGGAGACCCCTGGTCTAGACATAGGGCTGGGAGGCTACAGTTTGGATGTTAGTGTTATGGTGTAACCTGCACCTTGAGCCCTGCACCCCTTCGTGGTGAGGGGAAATCCTGGAACCGACGCAGCCTGATTCCTGCCTGAGGAGGATCCTGCCAGCAGAGAGCAGCCCCTCTGCAGAGACTGAGGAGTCCAGAGTCATCTTCGAACCCGAGGATCATTCATGGAGACTGTGAGTGCCCCACTGTTTAGTTAGTCAGGTAATTTGTTTTGGGGACCCCCTACTCCCTGAACTGTGTCCTCAAATAGGGAGTGAGGGTTTGAGGATTTTATAACCTGCTACATACTACACCCATGGAGGAACTTACCACCTTCTCCCACTTGGGAGTCCTTTGGGCTGTACTGAACCCAGTCAGCCACACCGCTACACCACTGCAGAGAAGAATTTTGTGGTTATAGGTCATCAAGGGCCCCAGCACAGCACGCATACCAACGGGACACTAATTTTACATTTGATACATCAAGTCACGGGTATTTTCAGGGCACTGGTGACCCTAAAAATAGTGTTTTACCCTGTTGTGTTGTATTTGTCTCCTATTTAATATAATTATTGTGTTGAATATATTGTTTGCGTTGGTGTTATTTTTGGAAGTCTCCAAGTGTCTGGTCAGTAAGTGGAGATTTCCCTGTAGTTAGAATTTTCCTCCCAAGCTGCCCTGGTGACCCTGCCAGGAAGGAGTGAGGGGGGTGGAGGCATCGCCAAATAATTTCCTAGGAAAAAAGAAAGAAGACACACGCTGCTGAGTGGGTGGTGGGATCCAAAAGAACCCAGAGCTGTCCATCAAAACCTATAAGCGGATTGGCATTAAAGGAGGAACCAGGTGGAGAGGAGGAGCCTGACATGAGGATTCAACTTTCCAGCATTATTCCTAATATTAAGCAAATTTGTGATAGAAAAACACAGAAACCCCAATCCCATTAAATCCAAATTTGTATTTCTGTTTATAAAAATATATTTTCCTAGTAAAAATCTAATTTGTTTGGAGTTTGTATGTATATAAAATGGTGGTTTTTAAGTAGAACACTGTTTTTAATTTTGACTCTTGCACTTGATTTTTGTACTATTTTATGCAAGCTTTCCAATTAGAAATTGTTAGTTCAATTTTAAATTATTTTAAATTTGTATTTTTGCTTTGTTTTATAAAATAAAATTTATTGGAGCATAAATAATGCAATTTTTTATTTGAAAACCAAACGACTACAAAATAATATCGTAAGTGTTCCGTAAATATATACCAGGCTAAAAAGTGTTCCGTCGCCAAAAAAGTTTGGGAAACACTGGGCTAATCACATATCAAAGGAAGGGTGTGCTTGGTCTGCATTTGACTTTTCAAATATGTTAGAACATGTCTCTCTCTCTCTCTTCAGTCATCGCTGCCATGAACCGGGTTAAATTCTTTACTTCTCAGGGGCACATACCCATGGTATCTCGAAACTGAAGGATGCCTACTACTACTAATACATCTTTAATCCTAATTGACAATGTCAGCTCATTTGGGTTTAAAACCAACAGTGTTCAAAATAATTTAAAACTTTAGATGCTAGGAGCCAGATTCTTCATTATGATCTGTTTTTATTGTGTAAAGGAACAGTCCTCCCAGCATACGTACTGGTATCTTTCTGATATACTGTCATTTCGTAAAACATTTGTTATCCATTATTGCAAAACAAAACTTAGGTATTTTTCACCATAATGAAATAGTAAATGGTTGGTTTATTTTTGAAAATATATATTTTTGAATATTGTCTGAGTATGTTCCTTCTATGTTAGGTTACAGCTCAGAAGTTATTAATGTCTTAAAAACAAGGGCTTACAACCAGAATGTTGACACAGACAGAACCTTAATACAGATCTACTAACAATCTTTATGGAGACAAAGTACAACAAACAACTGAATAGCAAGTAGTTAGTAGAATAGCAAAAACTCATAAAAATGGGATATAAACAAAATAATTTTGGGAAGGAGAGAACTTAAATCGCAGTAACAAATTGCTTACTTTTTATTGTTGTGTTCGTTGGCTAATGTTTTAACATTAATATGAATGGGAATTACTCATATTCTGAAGGGGGAAATCTATCCCCTGGATTTTATATACACTTATAATTAATATATTAAAACAACATTTAACACTTTCATCTCCACAGCACTTTACACACATTAATTAATTCCCCAAGCACTCTGTGATTCATATAATTAAGTATTATCCCAACTTCGAAGATGACGAAATCGAAGCAGGGAGGGTCTGATTTTCACAAGACCATAGAGGAAATTAATGAAAGGGCTGGGATTAGAATTGGAGAGTTCTTGGCTCCCAGGCCTGTGCTCAGGCCAAACAGCCCTACCTATCTATGTCTTGTCATGCAGGAAACACTGTTTTCATTCAAAATTTCATTCCCCATGAAAGCATCATGGAGGTCGGATGTTAAGTATGGTGGACACAGGATAGGAAGGAGCAAGTACCTAATGCTGCTGAACCCGATTCAAAATTGCTCACTGGCTCTGAAGAAGTCCCATCCAGTCCTGCTTAGGTAGCAGATCTTATACAGGGTCTGAGCTGGGGAGCAAAATAGGGGATCCTAGGAGTTCTGAGACAGACATGCTGAAAGGTAAACACAAAACACCAAAAAGGCCCAATGCTGATTTCTTTACCACCCAAAATCTCATAGGCTCACAGACTTTAAGGTCAGAAGGGACCATTATGATCATCTAGTCTGACCTACTGCAATGCAGGCCACAGAATTTTACCCACCCATTCCTACAATATACCTCATCTATATCTGAACTATTGAAGTCCTCAAATCTTGGTTTAAGGACTTCAAAGTACAGAGAATCCTCCAGCAAGTGACCCATGCCCCTGCTGCAGAGGAAGGCAAAAAACCTCCAGGGCCTCGCCAATTTTCCCTGGAGGAAAATTCCTTCCCAACCCCAAATATGGCGATCAGCTGAACCCTGAGCATGTGGGCAAGACTCACCAGCCAGACACCCCGGAAAGAATTCTCTGTAGTATCTTAGATCCCATCCCCTCCAACTTTCCATCATATACCACCAGGCCCCTCTATTACCATAGTCAAACATCAATTGCCAAAATTATGTTTCCCCATCACACCATCTCCTCCATAAACTTATCAAGCTTCATCTTGAAGCCAGCTAGGTCTTTTGCCCCCACTGCTTCCCTTGGAAGGCTGTTCCAGAATTTCACTCTTCTATGGTTACAAACCTCCATCTAATTTCGAGTCTAAATTTCCTGTTGACCAGTTTATATCCATTTATTCTTGTGGCCACATTAGTACTGAATTTAAATAATTCTTCTCCCTCCCTGGTAGTTATCCCTCTGATATATTGGTAGAGAGTAATCATATCTCCCCCTCAGTCTTCTTTTGGATAGGCTATACAAGCCCAGCTCCCTGAGTCTCCCCTCAGACTGAGGTTTTCCATTCCTCGGATCATCCTAGTAGCCCTTCTCTGCACCTGTTCTAGTTTGAATTCATCCTTCTTAAACATGGGAGACCAGAATTGCACACAGTATTCCAAATGAGGTCTCACCAGTGCCTTATATAATGGTACTAATACCTCCTTATCCCTACTAGAAATACCTCGCCTAATGAAACCCAAGACCGCATTAGCTTTTTTCATGTCCATATCACATTGGCGGCTCATAGTCATCTTGTGATCAACTAATACTCCAAGGTTCTTCTCCTCCTCTGTTACTTCCAATTGATGTGTCCCCAGTTTATAACTAAAATTCTTGTTATTAATCCCTAAATTTAATCCTATTCCTGTTACTCCAGTTTACAAGGTCATCCAGGTCTTCCTAGATATACCGGTCCTTCACTGAATTGGCAATACCTCCCAGCTTTGTGTCGTCTGCAAACTTTATTAACACATTCCCACTTTTTGTGACTAGGTCAGTAATAAAAAGATTAAATAATATTGACTCCAATACAGATCCCTGAGGAACTCCACTGGTAACCTCCCTCCAGCCTGACAGTTCACCCTTCAGTATGACCCTCTGTTGTCTCCCCTTCAACCAGTTCCTTATCCACCTTTCAATTTTTATATTGATCCCCATCTTTTCCAATTTAACTAATAATTCCCCATGTGGCACCGTAACAAACGCCTTACTAAAGTCAAGGTAAATTAGATCCACTGCATTTCCTTTATCTAAAAAGTCTGTTACTTTTTCAAAGAAGGAGATCAGGTTGGTTTGGCACGACCTACCTTTTGTAAAACCATGTTGTATTTTGTCCCATTTGCCATTGACCTCAATGCCCTTAACTACTTTCTCCTTCAAAATTTTTTCCAAGACCTTGCATACTACAGATGTCAAACTACAGATCCTGTAGTTACCCGGATCATTTATTTTCCCTTTCTTAAAAATAGGAACTATATTAGCAATTCTCCTATATTATATAAAGCATTTCCTTTATCTAAAAAGTCTGTTACTTTTTCAAAGAAGGAGATCAGGTTGGTTTGGCACGACCTACCTTTTGTAAAACCATGTTGTATTTTGTCCCATTTGCCATTGACCTCAATGCCCTTAACTACTTTCTCCTTCAAAATTTTTTTCCAAGACCTTGCATACTACAGATGTCAAACTACAGATCCTGTAGTTACCCGGATCATTTATTTTCCCTTTCTTAAAAATAGGAACTATATTAGCAGTCATCCAGTACAACCCCCGAGTTTAAAGATTCATTAAAAATTCTTGCTAATGGGCTTGCAATTTCATGTGCCAGTTCCTTTAATATTCTTGGATGAAGATTATCTGGGCTCCCCGATTTAGTCCCATTAAGCTGTTCAAGTTTGGTGTTTACCTCTGATATAGTAATATCTGCCTCCATATTCTCATTCCTGCTTGCCATGCTACCTTTATCCCCAAGATCCCCATTTTCCTCATTAAAGACGGAAGCAAAGTATTTGTTTAGATGTTGGGCCATGCCTAAATTATCCTTAACTTCCACTCCATCCTCAGTTTTTAGCGGACCTACTTCTCTCTTTATTTTCTTCTTATTTATATGACTATAGAACCTTTTACTATTGGTTTTAATTCCCTTTGCAAGGTCCAATTCTACTTGACTTTTAGCCTTTCTCACTTTATCCCTACATGTTCTGACCTCAATAAGGTAGAAATCTAATTGATTTCAGTAATGGTTTTGGTTGTGGCTTAGGCCCTAAATGTATGAGTGACAATTTCAGACTTAATATGTAAACAATCTCTCAAATATATATATATATAAATATGGTGGATACATTAACTTTCCATTGCCACACTCTAACATTTAGGTGTGTTTATATATATTTATATATAAATATATATAAACACACCTAAATGTTAGAGTGTGGCAATGGAAAGTTAATGTATCCACCATATTCCTCCCTACCAACTATCCTTCTACACTCATTGTCACTCCAGCCCATTGGAGCCTTCCAGATTTTCTTGGCCTTCATGCAGGTATTTTGGAATGAGTGATGGGATGGATCACTTGATGATTACTTATTCTATTCATTCCCTCTGGAGCACCTGGCATCGGCCTCTGTCAGAAGATACTGGACTAGATAGACATATGGTCTGACCCAGTATGGCTGTTCTTATGCTTATTACCATTTTGAGGTAAGACTGAACTCTTATCAGTGTGAATACACACAGATATAAAAACACTAAACATTCTTTTAATGTTCAACCAGTCCAAAAACGTGAACCCAAAAAACTTCAAAATGTTTGTGGTTTTTTATTTTGCAAAAAGCTTAAAAATTCTTTTTCATAAGAGGATGCAGCCTGTCAAATTTCAGTTTTGTTTTTTTTGCCACATTAGAGGAGGCTGAACATCATCAACCTCATAGTAGAAGGCTTGCGTCATCTATTAATAGAGGACTCATCTCTCCATATTAATAAACTAAACATGTTAGTGATATTTACACTCATACATTTACAGCTCTTAATCACTTTAATAATCACATGGAAAAATGGGTGTTAGATTTAAAAACATGTCATAATAGAGATTTCTACTCTAACCCATAATAGAGATTTCTACTCTTTTAGCCATTAGCATGTAGCCAGTAAATACAGTAAACCCTCGATTTAACGGACCTCGATTTAACGGACTTCGGATGCAACGGACAAAATTTCTGAGCAAGTCTGATGCATTCCTGATCCATTTCTGGCAGGCTGGCTGCCGGCTCCCGGCTGCCGCCCGGGTCCAGGCAGCGGGCGGGCTGGCTGCCGGCTCCCGGCTGCCGCCCGGGTCCAGGCAGCGGGCGGGCTGGCTGCCGGCTCCCGGCTGCCGCCCAGGTCCCAGCAGAGGGTGGGTTGCGGAGCTGTCGTCCCGATCCTGTGGCGGGCGGGCTGCTGCTCTGACAGCTCATTTTTTTAATTATTAAATAACGGACTTTTTGATTTAACGGACACCCCCTCGCCCGAATTAGTCCGTTAAATGGAGGTTTTACTGTATAACCAAACAGTACATCTCACTGAATTTAAAAATCCAACTAATCTTTTTACTTAATGTGATTGCTTTTCAAAAGTTGATGGATAATTTATTAAAATTGGACATCGGTTTCTTTTCTCACATGCCAAGAGATTGCTTCTGCACAGATGTAAGGATCCCAGCATGCTGACAACTAACAACTGGGAACTTGGCATGAAGAACTAGCTCCATCATCTCATCTCCCATGGGATTCTGCCTGTGCAGAATCAGGGACTAAGTGAGCAGTTGACAAGCTATAGCAGGGGTGGGCAAACTTTTTGGCCTGAAGGCCACATCAGGGTTACAGAATTGTATTGTGGGCCGGGTAGGGAAGGCTGTGCTTCCCCAAACACACTGGTCCCACCCCGTATGTGACCCTCTCAATCCAACCAACCCCCTCTGCTCCTTGTCCCCTGACCACCCCCACTGAGGATCCCCCACCCCTAGCCAACCCCCTCTAAGCTCCCTGTCCTCTGACTACCCCCCTCAAAATCCCCAACCCATCTAAAACCTCCTGCTCCTTGTCCCCTGACTACCCCCTCCAGAGATCTCCCGCTCCTAAACCCCCCAGGACCTCCCCCCCTAATTTAAGCCCCCCTCCCTGTTCCTTGTTCCCTAAGTGCCCCCATCCCTGGACCTCACCTCCGACCCAACCCTCCCATTCCTGACCTGCCCCCAACCTCCGCCCCATCCAACTGCCCCGTCCCCTGGCTGCCCTGACCCCTATCCACACCCCCTCCTCCCGACAGGCCCTCCGGGACTCCCATGCCTATCTAATCGCTCTCCCCACCCCCCACTCTCTGTCCCCTGACTGCCCCTCGGGACTCCCTGCCTCTTTTCCAACCCTCCGGCCCCCTTACCATGCTGCTCAGAGCAGCATGCCTGGAGCTAGACACGAGCGCACAGTCCCGCCCCCCAGAGGGCTGCCTGCATGGCCGTGTGGCTCTAGGAGAGGGAAAGCCCGGGAGTCGATTTCCCAGCTGGGAGCTCAGTTGCCGGGCAGGATGGTGCCACAGGCTGGATGTGGCCCGCAGGCCATAGTTTGCCCACCCCTGATGTATAGGGACATATGGATAACATTTATTTGCTTTTCATAGGAGATGAAAGAGTACACCCAGGCCACAATTCAGCAAAGCATTAAAACATTCTTAAATCCATCCATATTCAGGAATGCATTTAAGCACATGCCTAAAGTTAAGCAGGTATTTCCATGTTTTTCTGAAAAGGATGGACTGCTGAATCAGGGCCCCAATGCAGAGGAATGTAGAGTAATCACTAGAGACCAGATTCTGATACCACTAGCAGAGTTATTCCAGTTTTACACCACTGTAAAAGTCTATGAATCTAGAAATATTCTTAAAAGGCTGAAAATAGTTCTAGTTTGTGTCAGAACTTTGCCATTTTCTTGGTAAAGCTTTTTCTGTTATGCTTGAACCCAATGGAGTCGGTGACAAAAATCCCACTGGCCTTAATGGGACCAGGATTTCATCCCATGTGATTATTCTAGTGGTTGCCAGGTCTCATAAGGACTTCTAACAGAAGATACAGTGGATTACAGTATTTGAACTGGGTGCAGCACAGTGTCTATATGAAAAAATAGAGCTATTAAAATAAGTAAATTTTACTATATATTCTCCCCAATGTCCACATCGTCCAACACATTAATATGAAACAAAGACAGATAAAACTGGGGGAGGTTTTGGCAAGAGCTTATTTTTTCTGTTTTTGCCTGCAAACACCCCCCGGGATGGTGTTGGTTTTGGGTCCCATTTTATTTAAACTCTCAAAATTTAAGGCAATTTATATCATTTTGGATCATTTCTAAAAACAAATTTTTAGGCTTAGTACAGTATATAAATTCTAATTGAATACTCTGAGTGTTTCCTACATAAGGGTGGGTTAAATTACCTCCTACAAATAAACACATCTTTGCCTTTTTCCCAGAGAACCAGCTTTCATTTTAAATTAAAATACTCTAAAGCAAGTTGTGTTGAGTAATACAAAAGGTTACATATTAATCTGCAATGACTGGGTAAAGACTCAGAAAAACTTTGTTGCAAATTACAAGTCTGCGTGAAACAGATTTACGAAAGTATTGCAAGAAAAGTCTTAGCTGTCCTTCATTAAAAATATGTGCATTCCCAGACATGCATCAAAAGATGTTTGTCTTAAAGCATTTCCATTACTCATTTCTTTCTTAGCAGAAAAGGCGTTGACATTAGTGTTCCAGTTATGCTTGGGGAGCCAGTTGTACAACTGATAGTTTAACAGTAAAGTTTGATGTCCTTGCAAGTACTTCAAACAAGAAAAAATAACTCTTGGTTTCTGAAGCCTAATAGATTGGAGAGCCACAAGAAGGAATTCCCATCTAAATGCAAATCAAGTCACAACCATCTTGAATGCACGAATAGTTACAAATGGTAATTTTCCCACCATTTGCTAATGTTATGTGCTACAATTATAGTCTTACACAACTGGAGCATTTAACAGCTATTCTCTTCAGAATGCACAATGCATATTTTGGTTTTTCCTACTCATATAATAAGCCCAAAATACTCTTATTATGTAGCAATTTGTTTAAGCAGATTTAATTTAAAACATTGTTATTCCTTGTTTCTGGTTTAATTAGTCTTGCTCCAGAAATACATAAAGACTAAAGCGATCAGAAAAGAAAAAAGGTTAGAACTGCTCACTGAACTATGAACAAAATCTCCTACTTGTTTGCTAGAGTGTGAATTGTGTAGAACTGATGTTCATAGTTTATTGGCAGGCTGGTGTAGTGATGCTGAGGTTAGCACCACAATGTGGATCCTTTCCCTTCCCCATACAAAAAATGGGAATTGCATGTAACTGTACTATGAACTTGGGGCACACACATATCAATTACAGGGTGCAATCCACCCGAGTTGAAAGGGCTGTACATGAGCTCCTCAACACCACTGAATCACCGAATCACTGGAGTGAAGAAGTATGGGTGGTTTTGCACAGAACGGCTGTGCAGTAAGTGTGGAGTTTCCAATAAAGGATCTCTGTACATAAAAGTCCAGATTTCCCAGAGAGAGCAGATACATTTTTCATGGCCACAAATTTGGTAGGGCTCTATAAATTGATTATATCAAGCACAGAAAAGTTTTATATCAAGCACAGAAAAGGATCCCAGTTTGACAGTATCAGGTTGTTGCCTTCCAGCAAGGCCAGGCCCAATCCAATGCTTCCTCATACAGTGGACTAATTACCAGGCCTACTTTGGCATGGTCAGAAAGGTATGACAGAAGTGAAGGCTCTACTGATTCATAAATTCCTGGAAACACTGATGATTACCATCAAACCATTCTGGCAAAGGATACCCAGGGACACTACTCGGGGTGGATTCTGCAGGTTGTGCCCACAGCATTGTATTCTCAGTGAGGTGCCAGTTCACCTGGTCTGCAACAGTTGGTTCTCAGCAATTGTACAACTTAAACCTGTTGTGCTTGGCTGGCAACCTGAGGCAGCCTGCCCACTCGGCCAAGCCTGGTTCTTCTTGGCTCCATCCATATATTTTCAAAACACAACCAAACTACAGACCAACAAAAGAAGTACAGAGCAACTTCAAAATTACCTATTCTTGTACCCTTCAGCCTACCTTCCCTCAAGGTCCCTCCTTCTGTAGACCCTATCCTGCAAACACTACTGGAAGTAGTACTTACAATCATGAATAGTCCTGTTGATGCTCAATGGTAATTAGTACCACACACGTCAGTGTTTGCAGGGTCAGGCCTTTGCACAGTAAGCTCCTCAGGTCAGGGATCCAGTTTCTTGTTTGTCTGCACAGCACCATGCACACACCTCTTAAAATCAAAATTTTTAACTTTTTCTGTTATGGAGCACAGGGAAATGGCATATTTCTAGATTCCCCCAAATGCCCCCACTTTCAGCCAACTTCTAATCTGAATAGTAATAAATAAACTTTAAAAAGGAATAACTTATTTCACTGATTGTAATCCTACATATGCAAGCGGTCAAGTTAAAAGCTCCTCTCTCCAGATAATTCTGTCCCTGTCCCCTTGTGTCATGATCTCCCTCTGCCCAATACTCCCTGTCTTATGATTTGGTATCTTTTACTGATTGTGCCATTGTTTTGTTTTTATGCATTAGATTGTGAGACCTACAGGGTTGGGGCCTTGTCTTATTTTTACAACGATAAAGAACTGTGCACATCTTTGGCACTATACAAATCATTGCCATCGTAAAAACACATGACCTGACCCTTAGTTCCAGTTGAAAACACTGCTGTGAATATGCTCAAAGAATAAATATTTTGTGTTCACTGCACCAACACAATGAAAACATTTTTCCAAGCTGCTGCTGAGATGGTATCTAGTCCCATTATGAGTCAGCACCCCAATGCAGCTGACTTTCCAATTGCCAACTCTGGCTGCTTGCAGTTATTTTTTTAAAAGGTAGACACAGGCTTGCTCCATTTTTAAAGAGCTAACGGCTCCCTTCCTGCTTAGGCAGATATCTGCAAGATCCGAATATCACAGGGAATGGAGTGAAGCAAGGGGAGTGTTCAGGGCAAAGGCGGTTGTGGTGTATTTCCCCTTTTATGCATCAATCATTTCACAGCTGCTGTAGTAGACCCTGTTTCACCTAGGCAAGGGTGGGACCATAGGAATGGCCACTTGGTACAGCACATTTCCCTTCTAGGCCAGTCAGGACTTACATGTCTTAAAACATTGTAGGTGATTACAGGCACCATTGTGGGGAGGACCTGAGATGTTGGGTGTGGGGGTACAATATGCAGAAGTGTCCCAAAGGCAGGAGACAGCCTGGGAAATGTGTGGATGGTTAAGAATCCCCAGTGTTTTCTCCTGTGGATCCCAGCCTGCACCCCGTTTATGGCTGCCAGCTCTGCTCCATGTAGGGTGACCAGATGTCCCGATTTTATAGGGACAGTCCCGATTTTGGGGTCTTTTTCTTATATAGGATTCTATTATCCCCCCACCTCCGTCCCGATTTTTCACACTTGCTGTCTGGTCACCCTAGCTTCATGTCTGGGCCAGTAGTTAAGAGGGAGTGATGCAGTGGAATGGCAGGTTCAAGTTCTGTGGGCTCTATCCTATGCTTTTCATGAAGGGGTTTGGTCCAGAATCCCTAGTCTCTTGTAAATAAACAGCCTAGATTGTAAACAGTTTTCTGTAGTCTTGCCTTAAACTGCAAAAATATAGCTTGCAAATCATCATCACCTTTCCTTTAGCTGAAGTTTTATGCTGAGTTGGGCAGTATGCATTACATTACTGTCATAACATGGCCTCCTTTCATGAGAAGAGATGGTTACTTACTGTAACTGTTTCTTCGAGATGTGAGGCAGACATTTATTCCACTTACATGTGTATGCCCAGTGCACCAGAACTAGAGAATTTTGCCACACAGTACTCGTAGAAGGCAAGGATTGTGCCTCATGGCCATAGCCCCTCCCTTGGCTGTAGGAGTAGGGCCCTGCCAAATTTACAATCCATTTTGGTCAATTTCAAAGTCATAGGATTTTAAAAATCGTAAATTTTATAATTTCAACTATTTAAATCTGAAACTTCACGATGTTGTAGTTATAGGGATCCTGACCCTAAAAGTAGTCGTGGACGGATCTCAAGGTGGTTATTGGGGGGATTGCAGTACTGCTACCCTTACTCTGCGCTGCTGCTGGCCTGGAGCCCAGCTCCGTCAACAGCAGCACAGAAGTAAGGATGGCATGGTATATTATTGCCACCCTTGTTTCTGTACCTCTGCCTGCAGAGCTGGGCCCTCGGTCAAAAGCCACCACTCTATGGATGCCCAACTCTGAAGGCAGAAGTGGAGAAGTAAGGGTGACTATTACCATATAATGCCATCCTTACTTCTGCACCCCTGCTGGCAGGATGCTGCCTTCAGAGCTGGGCGCCTGGCAAACATCCACCTCTCTCCAGCCACACAGCTCTGAAGGCTGTGCAGAAGTAAGGATGGCAATGCTATGACCCTCCCTAAAATAAACTTCACGCCCTGCAACTCCCTTTGGGGTCAGGACCCCCAATTTGAGAAATGCTGGTCTCCCCTATGAAATCTGTATAGTACAGGGTAAAAGCACACAAAATTTCAGATTTCATGGGAGAAGACCAGATTTCACAGTCTGATATATTTCATGGCCATGAATTTGGTAGGGGCCTATATTTGCGGTAGTGCTGCCTTGACCCCCCACTTAGTCCCTTCATACCGCATGCCTTGTGACTAGACTCCGATGCAGAGGGGACAAAGGGTGAGTTGTGGAATACGCAGCTGCATCATATTTCGAAGTAATCATTTCTTCTTTGAGTAGATGCAGCTGTGTATTCCACTTACGTGACTCACAAGCAAGACCCATAAGAGGCGGATCTCAGAGTCTAACAAAGATTGCAGAACTGTCCTCCCAAAGTTTGCAGGAGTTTTTGGATGCTGCAGTAAGTCATAATGCTTATCACATAGCAGTCCTGCAGATGTCCAGTATTGAACTGTCATTTAGCAATATTATTGATGATGCACTCTCTTAGAATGAGCTCACACCCACTGAGGAGGCAGAGTCAAAGGTATTTTATATGTAGTTTTGATACAGAATGTTTTCCAACTAGAGATTTGTGTGTGAAGAGACCACTTGCCCCTCATACAATAAGCATACGACACCAATAGGCAAGACAAAGCATGAAATGGTTTAGTCCTGTCCAGGTTAAAGATTAGGACATCATCAGACATTTAAAGTGTGGAGATGCTGCTCCTCTGGAAATGAATGTGGCTTAGTAAAGAACATGGGTAAATATACCACCTGGTTCAAATAAACCCGAGAGACGACTTTAGACAAAAACTTTAGGTGCAGTCATTAAGTCACTTTGTTTTTGGAGAACTGTATATAAGGACGATCTGCCCTCGGAGCCTGCAACTCACAGACCCTCCTTATGTATGTTATTACCACAAGGAATACATGTTTCTGACACAAAGGGAGGGGAGAAAATGCTTGAGGCTGGAACAGAGGTTCCATCAAAGCCACCAGGACCATGTGAAGGTCCCTCAGAGAAACCAGCTCTCATACCGGGGGATGAAGACAAAGAAGCCCTTTTAATAATCTTGCAACCCAGGCATTGGAAAAAACGAAATCTTCCATAAACGGGAATGAAACACTGAGATAGCTGCCAGATGCACCCTTAGAGAGTTAAGCACAAGGCCCAATGACAGAGGATGCGGCAAGTGTTCCAATATATCCTGAATAGAAGCCAAGCTCAGTTGAACTCTGCAAGCCAATGACCACGGCAAGAACCGCTGCCATTTAGCTGAATAGGCCATTCTGCTAGAGGGATTTCTAATACTGAGTGGAACCTTCAAATAGCTCCTGAGCATCGCTCTTCCTCTTCAGGTCAGTCATGGAGCAGGCACACCAAGAAAACAGAGTTGAGTCCAGGAGGTCAGGATGGAGAGGAAGGGACATGGGAGGCTGAACAACGCTTCCTTGGCCACACTGAGGCAATGAGGATGATCTTGGCCTGATCAGCTTTCAGCTTGAGGATAACCGGTGGAATCAGAGACTACTCATGCCTGCTGATGGGGCAGGAGGGAGATGGGACAATGTAAAAGGGGGCCACGTGACCACCCCATGTGTCGCCTCTGGGAGGAAATTTCCAGCCCCACCTCCCTGAGCAAGGGCACTCAATCCCATTGGCTCCTGGTGGGCTGAGGCCACAGGGATTCTAGGGATAAGGGTGAAGCTAGCCCTGAAGGTGTGAACAACTAATCTGACTCATCCAAATTGATTTATGGCTGCAAAGGCCAAACTGGATTTATGGGTGTAGAGGGAAGGGGCAGTATCTGACATATGCACTCTTAATTTCCTCAGGGCAGAGAGTGTGCCTTTAGGGAATGTTATTTCCCTACAGGATCAGAAGATTGATTGCTGTGGCTGTGAATGCTATTAGAAACTAGTGTATAACTACATCAGCAAAACTGTATTTCATGATGGTAAGATTGTACATTTTGTTTTTGAAACCAAGTAGTTTTTAAAGAAAGAACTATAGCTGTTAAAGAACAGTGGAATGGTACAGCCCAGTATTAGCACATTTTCCCTAATATTCAGCCTATATTTTTCTTATTTTCATCCCATTGCTCCTAGTTATAGCCCCCTCATCCTGTTAAATATTCCCCTCTCCCACTGGGTTTGATTCTCCCCTCACACAAATTTGACCCCACTATGACTTACTTATTTGAATTTAGTGGCGTTATTAGCAATACACACCTACGCAAAGAAGAGAAGAATCAGGTCACTGGTATTTAAACGTTTTGGATACTTGTAGATAAATATTAATACCCCCACTTAATTGTCAGATAGCTAAGTATATATACTCTCTTTAAAAAATTATTTATTTATTGGGTTTGGTAACCAATTTAATATCAGTCATGGACTACTGTCAGATAGATGAACGTATACACCAGCTTTTAACTAACTACAATTTTCACATGGACTGCAACTGTTTCACTGGCAGTTCTGTTTAAATAAGGATGGCCTGTTAGGGCCCACTGAGATCCATTAGGCCCTGTAATAATCTTGAACAGAGAAGTAAGCAGTGGTCACCACATAATCTGAGGCATTTAAAACTTGACTGGCTCTAACTGTTTCAGGAAACATATTGCAGGAAAGACTCCTACACTAGCAGGTAACAGACTGGATAATTATTAAATCCTTTCATCTCTAATTTCTGTTATCAGTTTACAGCAGTACAAATCAATGCTGAATCACAGTATTGTCTTGGCACGCTAATATACTGCCTTAACTCCCCTGAATGCTAAAATTCGGAATCTCTGTACAGTGAAAGAACAGACTCCCCTTCCCCCAGCCATGAGGCTTTCGTAGGACAACTTCAGATTCAAAGGGCAGTTCCAATTCTCTTCAGAAGAGTTAAATCTCTGCAATAAAGCAGCCTGATTATGGGGCTCTGATGTGTGGCACAGCTTTTAGAGAGAGCCAGATTGAGGGACCTCCTGTGCATAGCCTGGTTCCCAGGCTCCCTGCCCACAGAAGAGTATGATGTAATCATTCCTTATGCAAAACAGGTGAACAGCCGTGTTTGTGAGTTTACTAGTTTGGCTAAGGAGCAGCATTAAAAGCCCTGTAGAGAAGTGCCACTGTTAAAGAGCCAGGTAGTGACTGAAGCCCCATACTGCCTATCGTGTCTAGGTGTGGAGGAGGGTACAGTTCCATCTCTCTGGCACATTCCCCGTCTCCTTCCACTCTTGGAGGGCTGTGAATATGGCATGGGTAAACCAGATGTGGACTAGGCTCCTCCAGATTCTCCCTCACCCTACACCTTACTCCTGAGGGCATTCTGTGCTAAAAAAATAAAAACTATGCTGTCAAATAAATGTGGAGGCTCCAACATGGCACAGGGGAGCACAGGCCACGGACTGCACAGAGGTGGGAGATCACTGTGCAGCTCCCGTTCCCACCGGGGCCACAGACTCAGCAGTGAGGCGGCACTCAACCCTGACACGGTACAAGGACAGAGCCTGCTCCAGAAACACCCCAGAGCCCTACTACTCCATGCCTGGTGCACCAAGTGAGGACAGGCAGGCTCAGCAAGGCGGGATCCAAGTGTGGAGGGGCTCAATGTGGGGAGATCCAGGGGTAGGTTGATAGGGTTCTGGGTCAGGCAATCTGGGTGCAGGTGGCTCAGTGGGGTATCTGGATGCACAGGGGCTTGTTGGAGGGTTCTGGGTACAATGGTAATGGAACTCTGCAGGGAGATCCAAGGGAAGGTGGTTGCGGCTCAGTGGATCTGGGTGTGGGGGGATAGAGTTTGTCAGGGGGTCTGAGTATGGGGGGCGGGAATCAGCATGGGGGTCGGGATCCAGGTGCAGGGGGAGTGGGACTCAGTGTGGGGATCGGGGTGGTTCACATGCAGAGGGAGTGGGGCTCGTCAAAGGGTGTTGGGGGTGTCAGACTCAGCAGGATGGTCTGGGTATGAGGGGATGTAGATGTACAGGAGTTGGACAGATGGGGCCCAGCTCCCTGTACAGTGATTCCTCCCCCTGCAGCTGAGGAGTGATGGGTGCCGGTAGTGCTGAGGATGGGGGGAGAGGGGAGTTGCAGAGCTTCCTACAGCTGAGGGAGAAATCTGGAGGTGGGTCTGACCTGGATGCAGTGCAGGGGAATAGGAAGTCCCGTCTTCCCCAGCCCAGCTGGGACTAACAGCTGAGCCCAGTGCAGGGTAGGAGCCACCAGCTGTGTCTTCCACAGTCCTGCCCCCACCCCACAGTGATTTGCCTCTCTGCCAGCTGCCCTGGGCACCCAAAACATACTGCAGGGGAGGGTTGCACGACCGCTTTTTGTGGCTTCCCTTTGCTTCTCCATCAGAAAATCCTTTTTCTGCAGGGGAAAAAAAGAAATCTACAGGAGACATAAATTCTGTGCATGCGCAGTAGCACGGAATTCCCCCAGGAGTAACACCTGCAGGGTAAAACAGCCCAAATCTGAGACTAAACTAGAACCCCATGTGGGACTATTTTTAATCCAGTTCCCGTCTCACTCCCACTATTACGGCAGCAGGTTCTGCAGGCCCCCAGTCCCATTGCAGGGCTGTAGGCCAAGGCTTCCCTTTCTTTCTGAGGACTCCCCTTTAGGTGGGTGCCAAGGAATAACCACAGTGTAAGAGGAGGGGTGCCCAATGCATGACCAAAAGCCATGTTTATGGAGACTAGCTGGAGGCTATAGAACCAGAGCGCATAGCCATAGAGGAGGCAAGGGGCATATGTGCAGATGCTTTTGCCTCCTGGAGATCCTGGCATTAAGGGTGCAGCACCCTTGGCTTCTTTTGGGAGGGGCAGGAGGCACAAACCCTGCTCTCCCCAATAGTAGAATTCAAAGGCTCCACATGTTGAAAAGCACAAGTTCTCTTTCCTCCACCTGATTTATTCTCATGGAGGGGAGGACAAGGTCCTGAAATGGGCTGGGGAGTGATGTCCTCTGCAAATATGTACATTTTTGTGATAAATGGAGCACTGGCCCTTTCATCACATCGGCCCATAACACTGTAGAGGAAGGAGTGAGGAGGGAATAAAAAGGAGAACAGCAACAGTAAGCTCAGCATATTCCATATCAAAATGGGAAAGCAGAAACAGGGAAATATGTTCACTATTAAATTTACAACCTCTGCATTCCAATCACAGTTAGTAATTTCACATTCAAGAAAAATAAGTTATCATTTGCCACTTATTGCCCGAAGGTCACGTAGTCCAAACAACAAGAGGTCAAAGTACAAGCTGTCTCATGCACTGCACATTGAAAAATCAAGTTGCACTTGGCCCATTAAGTGTAGTGCATGCTAATCTCTGCTTACAGCTTTGATCTCTTATCAGCTAAATTCCTCGTTACAACACTCTGGCCCCATAGACACAAACACACATACATAATTGAAAGAACATGATATGCATATTCATGAATACCTATAATTTTAGAATTAATGCCCACAAGTACCACTGCAGAGACGTGTCACATAGCAATTAATCTGAATGTCCATTCTGTGTGGGGTTAATTACTTGGATGGGTGTGTAGTATTCTGATTATCCACTCTGAAGAGGTACATTTCTCTACTCACTGTCAAGAGCTGCCTCCTACATTTTCATCTTCTTTCCAAAATCTAAGGCTCAAGATAATATTCTATCCTTCAAAGTGCTCTTCACAACAAAAAAATTTGAGATTATATTAATAGGGAAATAAATAGTATTACTTTTCCCCTCCCCCTCTCTCTTTTTCTCTAGCCGATTTTTACCCCTTCAATACTTTACTCCCAGGCATACCAAAGTCCAGTTCTGTATAGGGACAGAAACAACTTGAAATCTAGTCAGTTCTAAAAGGCAAGTTACAATTACATCTAGCTACTGGTTCTACACCTTCCCTTAGTCCCCCTGCTGTTGTGTGTTTGTACAGAGCCCAGTACAGTGGATCCTGGTCTGTGATTGGGGCTCCTATGTGCTACCACAATACAAATAAAAATAATGATACAGTAAACCCTCGATTTTGCGGACCTTGATTTAACGGACTTCAGATTTAACGGACAAAATTTCCGGTCCGTATGTCATATGTGAAAATTAAGACCCTGTTAATTTTTAAAGTGCTTTTAACCAAGATTTGCTTATAATTAAATGAACAGGTTATTTTTTGTTATTAATTCACTGTTACAGTTGACTCCTGATTATCCAGATGCGGGTTAACCAGGCTGCGGATTAACCAGGATGTCTAAACGGGTCGGTAGGGGAAGCCCCAAAACGGCAGCTGGCTGAGTGCTCAGCCGGCTGCCGCTTTAGAGTTTCCCCGCAGGCTCCTGCTAGACGCGGTCTGAGCTCCCGCTGCCAGCCTGGGTTCCCTACACCCAGGCTGGCAGCGGGAGCTGACTGGGGCAGGCGGCAGGAGCCTGGGGAGAGAGCCCAAAGAGGTGGCGGGCTGAGCACTCAACCTGCCGCCGCTTTGGGCTTTCCCCCCAGACTCCTGCCAGCCGGGGTCTCAGCCCGCTGCCAGCCTGGGCTTCCTACACCCAGGCTGGCAGCAAGTTGAGACCCCGGCTGGCAAGGATCCACCGGGGGAAACCCCAGAGCGGAGGCAGGCTGACTGCTCAGCCCGCCGCCGCTTTGGGCTCTCTCCCCAGTCTCCTGCCAGCCGGGGTCCTGCTGCCTGCCCCAGTCAGCTCCCGCTGCCAGCCTGGGTGTAGGAAGCCCAGGCTGGCAGTGAGAGCTGAGACCCCACCCCCACTGATAGGAGCCTGGGGGGAAAGTCTAAAGCGGCAGAGAGCTGAGAAGCGGCAGTGGCCGAGCTCTCAGCCGGCTGCTGCTTTAGAGTTTCCCCGCAGGCTCCTGCTAGCTGGGGTCTCAGCTCCCGCTGCCAGCCTGGGCTTCCCACACCCAGGCTGGCAGCAAGTTGAGACCCCAGCTGGCAAGGGACCAGCGGGGGAAACCCCAAAGCAGCGGCAGGCTGAGCGCCTTACCAGCCGGGGTCCTGCCTCCTGCCCCAGTCCCTGCCCCAGTCCCTGCACCCAGGCTGTCAGCGGGAGCTGAGTGGGGCAGGTGGCAGGAGCCTGGGGAGAGAGCCCAAAGCGGCGGCGGGCTCAGCACTCAACCTGCTGCCACTTTGGACTTTAGCCCCCAGGCTCCTGCCAGCCGGGGTCTCAGCCCGCTGCCAGCCGGGGTTTCCTACACCCAGGCTGGAAGCAGGCTGAGACCCCAGCTCGTAAGGGGCCAGTGGGAGAAGCCCCAAAGCAGCGGCAGGCTAAGGCTGAGTCTGCCGCCGCTTTGGGGCTTCCCCTACTGACCCATTTAGACATCTCAGTTAATCCGCAGCCCGGTTAACCCACACCCGGATAATCGGGAGTCTACTGTATAGAAAACTTTTCTGTGAAATTAAACTTTTCATACATACTTAATTTTAATTACACAAACGTGTCTACATAAGTAAAAACAGGTAAACTAACTAATTTGTCAATTTTTTAACATAAGCATTCAGAAAACCTACTTTATTACAGAACGGACTTTCGGCTTTAACGGACACCCCTCGCCCGAATTAGTCTGTTATATCGAGGTTTTACTGTACTTAATAAATAAAATGGAACTACTTGTGCTTAAAATTAAGCATGTGCATAAATATTTGAATGATTGGGGCCTTAAATAATTGACTACTGTGATGGGGCAAGGCCAGATGGCTATAGAAAAGTGATAAGGAATAGATATGTTAGTCCCAGGCTAAACAAATCCCTGGTACCATTGGAACCAAATGGCAGTTGTTCCAGGGTAATGAAGACACCTGTGGCCAATTAAGAACCTTCTAGAAAGGAGTAGAAATAGCTAGCCTGATTGGGATACCTGAAGCCAAACAGGGGCTGGCTGAAACCAGTTAAAAACCTCCCAGTTAGTCAGGTGGGTGTGGGTGTCAGGAGCTGTGAGAGGAGGTTGTGCAGTTGGTGAGACTGAGTGGTAGACAACATATCATATGCAAGGATGAGGCCCTGAGGTAAGAGTGAAGTGGAGTTTGAAGAAGCAGGGACTGCTGTGGTGAAGAAGTCCAGGGAATTGAATTTTGTTTTGTGGCTAAAAGGTCGGCCATCTTAGCTGATCATATTAGGGTCCCTGGGCTGGAGTGGGCTCCCCCCTCTCTGCCTCCCCTAATTGATCACTGAGATGGGGAGACAAAAGAGACTGTGCTAGGAAGGATAGTGTCTCCTCACTGGCTTATGATGAAAATGGCTCAATAGGCTGTGACTGGGTGCAGGTGGCTCAGAGGGGGATCTGGATCCCCTTGTGTAGAGGGAGAAGGGCTATGAGGACAGTCATAGTGAGCCTCTGAGGCTAGTGAAATTGGCCAGGAAACACAGGATCCACTAAGATAAGGACAGAGCTTTGTCACACTCCATAGAGGAAAACAGAGACTGACAAAGTAAATAGAGACTTTTCTAAATTCTTTCAGATACAGTAGTTTTAGGTGTTGTAAGACTAGAATATAAAAAGTTTCTGGAAGAAACATGATTTCATCTTAAGTGATGTTTGCCATGTCTGTGCAGAAGCCTCCCTCTGATTGATGAAACTGTGCACCTAAAGGCATTCCACCGCTGTTAGCATGAATCATTTATCATATAATTTATAGAGGGGATTTAAAATAATCGTTAACCAGAGAAAAAACTGGCTTAATAAGCAGCAAGGCTTTTAGGGACTTGTTTATGTTATGAACACAAATGTTTTATTACCCCACAACAGAAGAGAAAGTCAGGATAAATGAAGACAACAAAGTGTATGCTTGCAATGCTCATAAATTAATGTTGTTCCTCCACTGTGGTCAGACATGTGAGCAATGCTGTGGACCTGCAGTACTGAGAAATGTATGAGCTATTTAGTCATTAAAAGACACAAGAATCCAGAACCTATCAGTCTCATAATCTCCAAGCTGTTGAAGGTGAGTCACATTCTCCTAACGCTTTGCCCTCTCAGTAGACCTTATCAAGGATTTCATAGGTTTTAAAGACATCTGTTGAAAATTAAACAAAGGGTCCAATTCCCCACTGCTTTGCACTTTTTGCCATCATTTATATTGGGGCAAAGTGAAGATTACTAAACCAGAATGGCAGCCTTTTACACCGATTCTGTACAGGTATAAATGATGACATAATGTGGAAAGCAAACGGGAATCGGGCCCTAAATATTTACATTCCTCACAACCTTTGATTTTTCACCGATGCGTCCAAAACCAAAAGACACCAACTGGTGGCAACACTTTACAATGTCATTGTGATGCTCTGCACTCCAAAGCAACACCCCATATTTATTATGGTGATGTGATTATGGGATGTTTTGTACATAGTATGCCTTGTAAGGTATCATTCTAAAGGTCTCAATCTGTTGAATATTAATAACCGGTTGGACTGTATATGTTATCATTGTATGGGAAGTTTTGCTATGTGTATGTTACTGAAATATGCTGCGAAGTTGGAAACACCCACAATCAGCCTTTCAGGTATAACAATGAAGTAGCCAGACGCATTGATGGCTACTGTAATATGCAGTCTGCCCACATTTTGCCAGGGAATCTATACTCCTGGGAACTGCTCATGTCCCCTGATGGTTGTGCTCTTCTGCTCTCATTTTGCTGGACTCAGGGAAGACAACCTACTGGGGACTGTGCCAGTAAAGGAAGGTTCTCCCACTCAGGTCAGGCCTTAGGGGGAGCTCAGCTGGACCTCAAACCCTGCAGCTGATACGATGGTAGAGTTTTTGCTTGAAGTGGTGGCTAGTTCTTCCCCAAATGATTGACCAGCAGGAAAATTATGTAAACTCTCCTTTTCTGCTAGCTCCATTTTAGAGGTTGGCTTGGGAGAAAAACCACATGGCCTGAGCAACTTTACCCCACGCTGACTTGGCACTTTAGATCAAAATGTAGATGCTAGGATTTATAACCACTGCATAGTTTACTTCAGATTAAAGATGACTTATTAGCTACGGAACATGGTGAAGTCTCGGGACATACCTGAAGTAAAAGGGTACAACTACCCACAACCTGCCCCACATTATGCATGCAGTTCCCAGTCTCTTAGCCATTCAAAATACTAACACACACAGGTCTCTCCCTATTGAAAACTCTAAACAAAATACTCCACTTACTGTTTTTGAGGTAGCACAGGGAGTTGGCATCACTGTTGGAGGCTTGGCTGCATTTTGGGGTGGAGGCAGAGTAAACCTCTGCCCTGTGTCCGGAGGAGAAGAGTGAATCCGGGTTTCTAATCTCTCGGGTTCATGTTTATAGGATTCAAGAGGAAATGGAGGCTGCTTGGTCACTTGTGTTGGGGTAGATGGAGAAGAGGAGAGGCCAGAGGCTGTAAACAAAGAAATCATTACTGACGTGCAGGTCAAAACAAGAGCGGAGAAGAATCTAAGCTGAAAACTGAGCCTGCACTTGCTCAGCCAATTTTTCTACCCTTTCCTCGAAAAACCAAATACACATCTCGTCCTCCTGTTTCTAAAGGGGATTTCCTCCTCTCTCTACTTAAAACTTAAATAATTCAGATGTATCCTATGTGTATAATTCACTATACAAGGAGGTAGCATTGTGCAGTAGTTAGAGCAGAGAACTGGGACTCTACTCCCAGATTTGCCACTAGCTTGTATCACCTTGGACAAATCACTTTGACTTCCCATCTCTCTATTTTCTTGTCTGTAAAATGGGAATAAGAGGAGCTACCAATCTTGGAAAGCACTGACATTCGCAAATGACAGAAGCTATGTAAGTGTACAGCACTATTACTATTTTAATATCCACACTAATCTCAGAATGACAATATCTATATGCAAAGAGCTCAAAGGTGTTAAATGGTTTTATTTTTTTCCTTCATTTTATCATTAAAGAAAAATCCAAACCAGCAGTTAGAATAAAATTAGGAGCAAAGGTACCGGGGAAGGAAAGGTTACGCACCTTGTGCAGTAACTGCAGTTCCTCGAGACGTGTCCCGCTGTGGGTGCTCCACTTTAGGTGCGCAGGCACCCGACCTTTGACTGGAGATTGTTGGTAGCAGTGCCTGTTCTGCCTCTCACATGCCCTACACATCCTCATATCCTGTACCAAGACTATATATACACATTGCCCTCTGTTCCCCCTCTGCTGCAGAGCCCACAGAGGCAGTTCTGAAGCAGGGGAGAAGAGGTCAGGTAGTGGAGCACCCACCGGGACATACATCTCAAAGAACTGCAGTACCTGCACAAGGTGAGTAAACTCTCCATCCCCTTCAAGCAATGGTCTGTGGTGCTTGTGAGGGTCCTTGCCCAGAGGTCTGTTGGTAGGGTAACGCCACATACTGGTCATAGCTTAGGTCTGTGACTTACAGGAGGGTTGTTGGTAGGGGAACCAGGACCCTCCCACTCCACTGGGCAGGCCCTTTGAGGGTTATCAGTAACAGCCAGGGGGTAGCTTAAGGCTGCCTTCCCTGGGCCACGTCCTATCTCTCCCCTTGAGATTGTCCAAAAGTCACCATATGGGTTAAGATGGTGTGAAGGGTGACCGCTCACCCCAAGACACCTTCTGGTGGCAGCATGTAGCATGGTAGCTCTCTTCCTCTCTTGGGTGCCACTGCCTTCTCCTGCAGTATGGCCCACCCTCCTGGGCCAGCTCAGTCCTAGAGCTTTCCCCTGGCAGGGGTAGTCCAAACCCAAAAAAGGAATTACCAAAGTCCAGCGTTTGTATGGGGGGGGGGGGAGGAATGGTTCCCTCTTAGGCCAAATCTTCTACAGAGACTGCCTTTCTCAGCCCATCTCTGTTGCACGTCTGCTCTCTTTCCTTGTCTGCCACCAAGTGAGCTACTTCCCTGCCTTTTAATTCCTCCTCCAGTTGGTGCATTTGCTACAGGTGTGGTGGGGCGGGGCTGGCTGAGCCCAGAGTACTTCCTTAACCCCCTGTTGTCCAGAGTAGGGTTTGAACATCCCATCACTGTGTTCAATAGTTGACTCCCTAGAAGTAACCATTCAAGGAGGTGAGAGTTTCAGAACAGAGAATTGCATTACCCATTGAAGAAAGAATTGCGTTACCTACTGCCGCGTCTGATCTTGCTGCATAAATTACGACATAGTGGTCGGAAAACAATGTTCAACGAGGACCATGTTGCAACTCTGCAGATTTCAGCAAGTGGAATTTCTTTCAGAAGGGCTACAGATGTAGGCTGTCATCTATCAGAGTGTGCAGTCAATCTTAGCGAGCTATAACCCCAGTGAACCCATAGCAGGCACTAATACATCAAAATCTATTTAGAGAGTCTCTGAGAGTACAGCTACACAGGGATGTGAAGTTTTTGCCAAAAGCTAACCCTCCATTATTAAGGAGCTGAACTGTTCATGACGTTCCTGTTGTAAATGGCCAATAAAAGAATAACATTTCTCTTAACTCAGGTAGTGATATTGTGACATTAGCATCTGGTGGTGAGTTATCCTGAACTGAAGTGTTGTTGACGAATAGCTCTTATGACGTTTCTAGTCCTTATTATAAAGGGGTAGCTGTTGGATATGCTGCCTACGCCTTTCATTGGCTGCATCCATGAGCAGAGTTTGGTGTAGGATGAAAAATTCAGAATCCCTGGGTGGGACGTAGTATTTTTTAATCATCCCCCTTCCGTGTGCGTTGCTGGGGTTTTCCAGAGGGGCTTGGCGGGCCCCAAAAGGGCTTCATTAATTGTCAGGGCCATTGGTGCTGAGGTGTGCAATACGCCCAAGCAGTGAATGCAGTGGGAGCGCCCATCGCTAACAGGGGTTGCTTCTCAATAAGAAAGGCACCTTTTAAATCCCAGTGAGCGTGGCAGGCAAAAGAAAAAATTGTTCAAGTCCCTCAGCCCCTCAATGGGCAGGGGGAGGAAAGAAGAAAAGATTGTTTTTATCTTCTTTTAAAAGAAGAGGGTAACAAATGTTCCAACTGTAAGGTATTAAATCCACTACTACTTAACACTAATTGTAAAGCTAAAACACTAATAAAAGTGGGAAATGGGTACAGCACATTCACATGCTAGATACCGTCTCTGGCCAAAGGCAGTTGAGTAGGATCTGAAGGCAGTTTGCCCACAGAGCCCTATATAGCAGGGGTGGGCAAACTTACTGGCCTGCTGAGCCTCATATCACAATCTTCAGAAGTTCGAGAGCCGGGGCACACCTGCCTGGAAGCCAGGGCTCAGGATTCAGCCCCACTCCTGCTTCCCCGGCAGGTGCGCCCCACAGGGCTGAAGCCCCGGGACCCCCCTCCCTCCTGGACAGAAGCCCCTACCCCACCATTGCCTGCAAGGCAGAGGTTCCGAGCTCTCCCCCTGCCGTGGAGGTGGAAGAGAATGGAGAGGCTTAGGGCTTGCAAGACGCACTTCTGGTAAGAGCCACAGTTTGGCCACCAAAATATAACAGCCTCAGTTTAGGGCACAAAGATGTGTGGGGTCCAGGTGGGGACAGAACAGGCACTGCTACCAAAAATCTCCATCAGAGATGCAGGGCACATGTTCATTTTAAGTGGAGCACCCACAGAGACATCACTCAGAGAAGAAGTGGGGTACATTTTCCAAGTGAGATGTCTTACTGCTTTCTGCAACAGTGCTAACAATACTTTTTGTCCCATCTACATTAACATTTAAATAGTTTTCAGCATCAGTAAAGGAGGAAGGGTGGAGGAACCTTATGCTGAAAACAAATGTGTCATTTTCCTTGTGAAAATACAGCATCACTTCGAATGTGCATCCCACCTCACCTGTGCTTCAGCTAGTAGTCTTATAGCAGTTCTACATTGTGTTTACATAGTTTGATCTAGCTAAATCTATCATCCAAGTCAGGAATATTTTACCCATGCCTCACGTGAACATTTCCTTCCTTGGAGTAATGAGGTCCACAAATCCCATGACATTAGGATTGTGAACCTCATTACAAAGAAGAAACTAGTTAAACAGACACAGTGCATCCTCGTAAAGTATGACTCCAAATAAAAGTCTGTATGTGTGTGTTTATCAATAAACACACAGGACCCAATTCTACTCTCTCTCATGCCAGTGTAATTCAGGAGTAAGTCCGTTATCCTTAATGGAGTTACATTACTGTAAACCATGTGTGCAAGGTGAAGAGGTCTACATGCTTTAAGTGAGTTGGACCACTTACACCACATCTGAATTGGGCCCATATACTGTACTTACAGGGATCTGTAATCAGGAGAAGACTTTAGTCCACAGAATGGGACTGAACAAAAAGTTTCACATTAGCATGCAGAAAGGTTTTTTGAAACCAGAAATCACACAAACAAATGCCTGAGACAACCTTACAAACCCATCTTCACAGCTACTCATTATGGGTCTAATCCTCAGGGCTTGTCTCCACTGGGGATTTTTGCACCCTAATGCAGATGCACTGCATCGGTATAGATTGAGGCTTGCAGTGGTGCTGTTTAACTTAGTTTCAGACTGGGGAAAGCTGCACCAGTAGCAAGTCATTTTTTACCCCAATGAAGTATAGCTACAAGCTCCACTATTGCCAAAAAAGGGGGGAGTTGGGTATGGATCAGTAAGGCCTAAGAAATATTTTGTATTAACTTCCACTCACCTCCAAGGGGGTTTGAGATGCTCAGTACCTGTCAGGGTCAGGCCACACTTCAACCAAGCTGAATATGTTTAAAGGGGAGTTTGTGTTTAATAAAACTAAACCCTGAAGTCAAGTAGTTGCTAAGGTACTGATGATACAGTCAGGAAATTATTAACTAAACAGCTGAAGAAGGACTCTGTTATCCCACTGTTTGCAGTGCTAGTCCCAGAATATTAGAGACTAGGTGAGTGAGGAAATATATTTTTATTCAATAAAATATATTACCTCACCCACTCTGTCTCTCTGTTATCCCAGACATTTCCACCGGAAAGTTAATGTATCTAATGATTAAAAAAATTAATGAGGGACTTAATGGTTTTTACAAAGAACTACATAAAAAGGACATTTGCTAAGCCTCTCCTAATAGTTTACATGTTCTCAACAAGTTAAATAAAATTGACTTTAAGATCACAAAATGCCCAGAAAAATATTGTTGATGCTCTAACATAGGTTTTATTTAGTGTGGTATTATGCAACATTTAGTTTATTTCTCTACAGTTTTAATGAAGATCCTGACTCCGAAATGGTTCAGATTTACTGGGATCAAAACAAGTTCCCACCTTCCTTCTTTTCTTCCCAGAGTTATAGCTGTCCTTCCCAGCACTTACGGTTTGTTGGGGGAGAACTACATCCCTGTGGATTAGACAGCACTAATCACAAGTCTGGTTCAGAGTGGGTGTTGCAGACATATACAGACGATGATTAATGCAATATGCCACAGTGAGATGCAAAAAAAAAGAAAAAGAAAAAGATCTGCAGTATTTTGAATATCCTCAACTCCTATTGATTTCAGTGGGAATTAAAGTTGCTCAGCATCTTTCAAGATTATAAAGGAAGCCAACTTTCCTGTTCAATTCTTAGTTTTTGACAGCTATAGATAAATGATGCTTGGGAAGGTGCTTTTATCTTTGGTATCGTTTATGGATGTTCAAGTGTTTAGGGTTCGGGAAAGCTATAACTGATGAAACTGACAAACCACTAAAAGGAAAAAAGACCACATTAGTTCTGAAAACCTTGCTGCTGGGACGTGTCCATCCTGAGCTAATGGACTCAGTGACTAAAAAAAACCCCATTTTCAATATCAATTAACTGTGCCAACAGGACTATTACCAGACACAGGGTAGCCACAGACTCACTGTCCTGATGAGGCTGGCATGCCAGCTAGAGAGGACATAGTATATCAAAGGAGACTGAGGAGTGACATCTTTTAGGACTATTCTCACCCCATTAGGAATATGAAACTGGCTGCTGAGAGTCAGGAAATCTGGGCTCTATTCCCTGCTCTGCCAGACACTTTTTGCAGGCAGCTCACTATGGCCTCCATTTTCAAGATGGTCCACTAATTTGGGGAACTTCTGTTTTTGGAAGCCCCACTTAAGATACCAGCCACATGATTTTCACAGGTGCTGAGCACCCATGGCTCCAACAAAGTTAATGGGAGCAGTTGGTACTCAAGACATCTGAATATCAGATCTGTGTCTCTCAACTTTGGCACCCAAAAATGAACCCAAAATTAGAACACATTTTTGAAAATCTGGGCTTTATCCTCTCTGTGACTCAGTCTCCCCATCTGCAAAATGGGTTTAATTCTTCCATAGGAAGTCAGAATGGAAAAGCCGTATTAGATAATCTAGTCTAATATGTAAGATCTTACCTCCCAGAGTTGTTATGAGACTTAATTCATCTGTATTTTTAAAGCATTTTGAGATTCTTATATGCTATCCCATGATTACTATTGAAACAAAAAAGCTTGCTGCTGTTATAGGTCTCAGCCTTGTAAATCCAACATAAAGATCTTTGTAAAGGCCAAGTCACATTAAAAATGCAAGTTTCAGATTTTTCATAAAGCCAAAATAAATGTTGGACTAACACAATCTTGCACTAACTTAAAACTTATTGGACTAACCTCTAAACAACCAATATTTCTAGAAATACCTGAAATCATATGTGTGTACAGTAGCTGCGCTGTTCTAACACATATAAAACATAATGAAAAGAAAGTGGGATATAGCTATACCATATGGTTAGAAACAATACATCACAGGGCACTTAACAGTCATGGTTCAAATGTACTAAAGAAAGGTTTAACTTCTTCCCTTGGGAAGAAAGAAGTCCCTTCACACATTGCTAAAAGCTCTCCTAGAGAAATCAGGCAGAGCAAATGATGTTATGGAAAAAGTACACTTAAAAGAAGGAAGCAGTAAAAACTAGCCAGAAATTTTAGACACCTCTACAATGGAGTCAAGAAAACTCAGTATTCATCCAGGAGTCTGAAGAGCGAAAATATTTAAGATCCCCTCCATTTTTTACTGATTTTAATAAGGAGGTGAACTGATGTATAAAGAATTCCCTATCACCCTAAGTTTTCCTCACTGGAGAAAGAAATGTACAATGAGCCAACGTGTCTTTATATCATCAAACCTAAAGTGCTCAGCTTTTCTCCACTGAACAGATAAAGTAATAGTTTTTAGTCAACACAATAAAAGACATTAGAGATGGACAAGACCTATTAGATCATCCAGTCAATCCCCTGTTGGTGCAGGATTGTGCCCTATAATTCTGCAGTGATTCTTCTTGTCCAATTTTAAAGGAGAACAAAAACTTTTTGCCTTGTTCCACTCCATTATTACAGTGTTGCGTTTCATTTCATTTCTAATGTCTTTTCTAATGGCAATAAAAACATGGGACACATAAAGAGAGAATTGTTTGCATTGCTTCTTACTGATGATTCATAAGCCCCAAGATTTGCAAGTTCTCCTTAATTTTAATTTGAATTAACATACAGAAGCACCTAGCTCTAACCCCAAGATAGAACAAAACAATGCACCAGTACATTTTCTCTGATCTTTGGAAATATTACAGGCTATAGTTTTGAAGTATAGTGACTGACATTAAACAAATTAACCTTTAACCATACTGCTGTATCTCAGATACATCAGTTTTCCCCCATTCTAAGTATAAGAGGGAAAACGTGACATCTCAGATATCACTGTTTGGCAATTGTTGACTTTATCACAGCAACCACAGTAGCTACAAAGATGTAAAATATTTGTTTATTCTGCTCACCTAAAACACTGGAATTTCAACACAATTCTTAGTATGAAACGCACCCAAACTCATATAGAGAAGGCAGAAGCAGGCATGCATCCCTTTGTTTGACAGGAACACACTGGTAGCTTGCCAAGAGCAAAAAGGCCTTCCTTAACTTGAGTAAAATGGACAAACCAGAAGTACAAGTGTGGTCTACTGCATGTATGGATCCCACCATGCAATGCTCCATCTCAGTTTGAGGCGACTCACATTAGATTGAGATGGCCGACACATGATGGAATGAGTAGAATCCATCGGTATATTGAAGATGACAGAAGCCAAGGGCCACATCTTTGGCCAACTCTAGCATAAAATATAGCAACTGGGATATTTAGTTTGTCATAAAAATACACTAATGTTGCTAATAGAACTTCTTTCTCTATACAGGCCAATCCCTCACACAATAATTTCCTTTAAAGTCCTGACTCTGAATAGCTTTTATCTGCTCCTCCCACTCAGACATTCCTATCCAAACCCACCCTCCCTTAGGACTCGAGAGGAAAGAATTAATAAAACAGCACACTGGTTTTTTCTCTCTTGGGAGTATTTGAAATCACAGCTTCTCCATTAGGTTTCCTTTGCAGAGTGGGTGACACCCACAATGAATGCTGTCAGCTGCCAGGAACATGGCAAGATTCAACTGTTTTTTTATGGGGAAACAATACTCACAGCTTGTGGTCTCCTGGCAGTGCCTCTCTTCAACTTGACAGCTCTGCTAAGTATGTTTATGTTACAGGCGCAAATCATCCCCTTGCAGAAAAAAGGACACCATTTTTTCTGAACACACCATTACCCTCATGAACCACATACCTACAAAGGTGGCTGCTGCAGATTTCAGAGGGATGAGGGATGCCGCTGTTTCAGAACATGATCATCACTGCCACTTGTACACACAATGGTCAATTTCGACTGGTACCTGAATGGAGTTGCAACCCGCCACGTGGGGAGGAACCAAATGATATGGCCTGGAGTTTGCTGTTGTTTTTTGCTTTTTTCATTTCTCTGCTAGGAACAGTGTTGATAAGATACATCAAGAATCAGAGAGGTAGCCGTGTTAGTCTGGATTTGCAGAAGTGACAGAGTCCAGTGGCACCTTAAAGACTAACTGAAGTATTGAAGCATAAGCTTTCGTGGGCTAATACCCACTTCGTTGGATGCATGCTGTGGATAAGATATGTGGGATTTATTGGACACTTGCAGTAAATCACTTCTGAGGTTCTCACATGACTAAGGATCTGTTCAATATTCTCATAGTTTTATCTGTTTGATCACGTACAGATCCAAACCCTCACTAACAAATTTTCGTATCTTCCAGGACTTAAGCATTTGCTGATCATTTAGACTCAAACTTCTTAAAAAAACAAAAAAATAACAAAAGAAGTTTTAATTTGCAATGACTCAGTGCTGATTTTCCTCGGATTCCTTTCATAAATCAGGACAACGCTCCCCTTTCATTTGCATTCTTCTGCTAGCAATGAAAACAGAATAGGCAGGCTACTGATGAATCTGAGTGGGACCTACTATTAATTAGTTCATTAAGCTGATTCACTCCTCGGGCATGACATTATGTCCATTTTAGCACTTAAGCAAACGGTGTAAATTATGCAATATGAAGTTTAATACAGCTATTTTATGGGTGCAAAGTGATACACCCCCATGCACGTGGAGAATTATTGGCTCTTTTAAATCAAGTAGGGTTAGTGACATACTGTACACATGTACAGAGTTGTAAACTAACACACAGCTTTATAAAAAAGTAAACTTGATAAGTAAGCTGAATAGTCATGGTGCCAAAAATGAACATTTCCTGGGAGGAATCTGTGTTTTGCCAGTCCTAGCATTCTCATCAACACAGAGATTCAAAACATCACAGGCTCCCGAGGAGCCACAGCCCCCATAGTTAAACCATTCAGCTGATGTCAAGAATCAGAGAGGTAGCCGTGTTAGTCTGGAATAGCAGAAGTAACAAAGAGTCTTGTGGCACCTTAAAGACTAACTAAAGTACACAAAGTGGGTATTAGCCCACGAAAGCTTATGCTTAAATACTTTAGTTAGTCTTTAAGGTGCCACAAGACTCTTTGTTCATTCAGCTGATATTTGAGATGAAAAAGCCATCTCCCTACTGGTGGCAAAGGACTGTGGCCCTTCCTCTCAGCTTCCCAAGTAAGATATGGCAGCATTGATTCCAGCTGCTTTAGGAGGTCAGCTTCAGTGTAACTGAAATAAATGAGACCAGGGGTGTTTGCATGTGGCAGGTAAAGGATTCCATGGGTGCTGCTTAAAACATGGTGTTAGCATGGGAGAGTTAGGAACCTCATGGAGACAGAGAATCTGCTGGCTGTTAACCCAGGTGGTAACTGGAAGAAGTGACATTCAGTTTTAGTTTCATTGTTCCATCATAGTTTTCCTTTTTATCTGCAGTTCACAAAATGCCTTTCTGCACAATCACTAATTAGGCCTTAAGATACCTCTATGAGGTAGATAAGCTTTACACATGGGGAAACTGAGGCACAGAAGGGTTAAGTGATTCAGATAAAGTCATGCAATGAGAATGGTAGAGCTGGGAATAGAACCCAGTAGCCCAGATTCCCAATCCCCTTAAATGAAACCATGAGATAACCCTCCTTCAAAACCTCTCCAAAGTTTGTGTTGTGATCTCCTTCAGCAGAGCTCTGTGATGGGGGGGGGGGGAGCATTGCCATTTCTAAAGGGGCAAATCCTCTCCCTTGAGTACAATGCCCAAGTAAGAGGGCACTCCATGTGGGCTGGACTCTGTCACCACCCCTCTCGGGAGGCATAATTCCTGCTCCCAGTCCCCCAGCACACATGGAGGTATGTTCCAGTTTCACTCTCACTTCAGACAGGCCAACATTTCCCTCCAATGGGCACTCAGATCTACAGGCCACCATGGAAGAGAAGACATCCACTCCTTTATGGGACATTCATCCCTTGGAGCAGCAGTCTCTGCATTCGAAGACTGCCATAAGTCACGGCTCCTGGTACCCTCCTCTGCTCCCATGCAGAGCATGCAATGGCCAGACCAATCTAGAGCCAAGATTAAATGAAGTTTATGATCAGATTTCGAATATGTTATTTTAAAAGCTTCCTAAGAAAAATCTCTATTTCAGCAGTAAAAAGGCATCTAGCTCCTTTTCCCCACATCAGCTCAAATGAAATAGAAATACCATGTTTTAGCAAATCATTACTTTATCTTAATGTCCTTTTTGTACACTGTTCTATAGCTGAATCCATACACCTGAGCATTAGCCTTTGATTTATTGGCTATTTCACTCTGTAAAAATAAAGAAACAAAAATATATTAATTTCCAACCTTCAGGCTATTCTATTCTATTCTGGTTCTTATATCATACTCATCTCCATATGATCTGAGAATTTAGCAACACCCATTGCTCCCAAAGCTGAGCAAAGCCATTGCTCCCTTCATTCTGAACACCCTAATCAGTGAAATTATGAGAGTTTCTCTTTGGTTACGGGGAATATTAAATAACAGTCCTAACCCTAGGGGCTGATCCTGTAAAGGTCTCAGTGCCTTAAACTCCTATAGACCTCCACACCATCCAGAAGCACGTCCTTATTCTCACATTTGGAAACTGCCCTGGACCTACTCTGCAAAACTGCTACTACCACAATGGATCATTATTCTGCACAGAATGTTTTTCCTTGCATCAGTGCCCCCAGTAACCTAAGTGCTTCCCAGTGATATATCAATACTGCTTTCTGATCATTAAGGTGTGATGACTAGGAGAAATCTGACTTCATAAGCTGTATGCATTCGGTCTGATATTGGGAAATCGCTGTGTGTCTGCTTCAGACTGCAAACTCCATTTTGAATGTAGGTTAAGCTGCCACCTCTCTTGTTTTTTTACCTCCATTTTGGACACAGGACTAACACTGAAGGATTGTTAAACCTTGATGGTTCTCTCTTCAGATGGAAGCCCCCCTGGACAAAGAGTTGCCAACTGCCCACAGAGAACGAGTCTGCCCATGTAAACATAATTGTGTTAGAAACCTTTGCAAAGCCTGTGTATAATGTGCTTCCACTACCATGGATCCCTGGAGAGGTAAATGGTAAACCCGAGTGTTCACAATGGTGGAGCTCTGGGAAAGGGTTTGCTGAAGCAATCAGGGCATCTTGGGGGCTGGGTCAACCCTGGTCTGGGGAGGCCCTATAGCAGCTGAACTGTGGAATTCCACTTTTGCGAAGAGGTAATAGAATTTGTGCTCAGGCAGGAAGTGTGCCACAGAGGCCAAAGAGTCAGTGCAGGATCCTGCCCAGATAAAGAGATCCTTAAAAGCACACAGGTCCAGCAAATGGGATGCAAATATACCAACGTAGTGAATGTCTAGCAGGGAGAGCTCTGCCGGGGCTGTGACACAAGGCAAATTAATTCCTGCCAGTCAAATCAGTTCAGGATTTATGGATCTAACCACAGAAAGAAGCAAATGTAATAAAATCATCTTATTTTCTGTGCGACCCCAAGGCTGTATGTAACCACATCTGAAATAACAGGGAAATGTAATAAAGTCAGCTATTCATTTTCCATTATGTGATATGGACATTCAGGGTATGTCTTTACTGCAGAGTCAACTCTATTATCTACACTGGAGTTAACTCCTCGCAAGTTGGCCTAACTCAATGAAAGTGGCCACACTGAAATGATACTTGAGCTACACAGAGTGATTGTGTTAGCAGCTGCCGAGCGGTGGTAACTCCATCTTATAACACGTATCCCGTGACTGGCCAGCCAGCTTGAATTAAAAGCATCATCACACTTGTGCATGGACAGAACCTGAGTACGGGGCAACACAAGTTTTAACCTAAGCTAACCAAAGTGAAGACACGTGCTCAGATATTTCAACCCCTTTTTCCAAAATATCTAGAGGGCCTGATTTACCACTGCCTACCACTTTGTGTAGACACTGACGGCAGTGTACAGTGGTTTTAAAATGCTACTATTCTGATTTGCACAAATGTGACCAAGGTGACTACACAAGGTGAATCAAATCCTGTAACACTCAGAGGAGTTATGCTTGAATTACAAGTGCAAGATTCGACCTTTCAGCAAGGTCTTTCATCCACAGAGATTCAGATATTTGCACTTTTAAAAGTCACCCTTTTGAACAGCAATTCACCTGCTCTTTTAATTACTCATTTCAAGACAGACATGTGGCATCTTTGCAGACCCCAAGTTGCCCATCAACATCCAAACAAGCTGACTGATGAGCATATGTTAACACATCAAGCCAGCTACTACTATCTTTGGCCCTTATCAATGTCATGACAACTGCTGAGACAAACAAAACCCTACTGACTTCCTAGTCTGGCATTTAGGTATTAGCCAATCATAGTACTGCATCACATGGCAGAAATTCACGTGGTCCACTCTACTATATGCCAGTTACAGCTGGCTGCTGTGAGAAACAATGCCTGCAGCAGCACTGCCTTATTTACTTAATACACCACCTGGTATTTCAGCTCTCACAGGGTACTTTGTGCTCAGCGGCAGAGGCTTTATACATTTGTTCTGTATTCTAGTGGAGCCTCGTGGGACTGTTAGCTCTAATGCTGAACTGCTCTTTGCACTGTTGACCTCAATGTTTCAGGGGTTGTTACTGTGGCTTTTCATTGGTATTTTAGTTCAGGTTGGACTAGATATACCCATTGTACAGAGAGGAGCAAACTGCTCTTCCTTGCACAAGAGAAACCACTGGGGCCCAGGGTTCATCCCCAAGTGGGGGGAAAAGAAAGTTTCCACTCGCTTTCTTCCCCGGGGGTTTATGTCAGGGGAGAACAGCTAATTTCCACTGGTGTCTCAGAATGCAGACATTCTTTTGGCAGAGACTGCAACAGGGATATATTGAATCACTGTCCTCTGGATGCCCTGACCATAACTCTTCACTGCCCAGCACCACCAAGTTTTCCAGGTTGAACTAGGCCCCTGCAAGGGAAAGCTGCTGGAGATATCTGCCCCTGCAACCTCTCTCTGGCCGATTTTCCTGCACGGGCTCCTGTCATAAACCAGAGATTATTTTTATTGTTTAATATTTGTTTCTGGTGGCACCTAGTGTCCAAGGTGTGTCACACACATAAAAGATGACAGTCCTTGCCCTGAAGAGCTTACATTCCGAAAGACAAAAACAAAGTGTAGGTAACAATATATATAATACACCTAAGGTGCTGAGGTAGTAAAGGGCCTCTTCTAATACAAAATTAAGTAATTTTGCAAATCACCACTTTAAATACAAAGTTTGTTTAGCAGATATTGTAGGAGGTTTCAGAGCAATGTGTGACATTTCTTCTCCTGTGTGCTGTAGTACGCTTTCACAAGGGAGTAAATTTAAAATGGATTGGAGACAGATGTGAATCAGAAGCTCCTTGCTTTGTCACTTTTAATCAGACCCTTATCTTTAAGTGTGAGTGTTATTCCCACTGGGTGTTCCTGTTAAAGGAAATTAAAGGGGAAAAACAAGCATCACTGACATTACAATTGGTACTAAGGGGACAAATTATATGAAAAGAACACTCACAATCTAAATCTTAGCATACAAAGTCCCACTGAAATCACTGAGGATTTGCACAGTACACATACTATCCTCATAATCCAGAGCATGGACTGTTAATGCACATACAAAACATTATGCTATCTAGTATCGGGGGTAGCCGTGTTAGTCTGTATTCACAAAAACAACGAGGAGTCCAGTGACACCTTAAAGACTAACAGATTTATTTGGGCATAAGCTTTCGTGATAAAAACCCCACTTCTTCAGATGCATCTGAAGAAGTGGGTTTTTTACCACAAAAGTTTACACCCATTATGCTATCTACTTGGCATGCATGAGAGCTAAAAACAAGCCCCTTCTGTGCAATGATTTATACAGCTTCAGTTTTCTTCCAGCTTTCCTTATTTAGAGCTTAGAAGCCCACATCTGATGCCTAGCTGCACCATGCCACCATATACTTGAGCAATCAAAGGCATCATACTAATCCTCCACTCCCGACAGAGAAAGCCGGAGAAAGGGGGGGGGGGGAAGAGTCATACTAACCACCTTGGCTGCTTCCCTTCTTGGGATTCTCCATAGTCTCTTCACAGAAACAGTTACCGTTACGTGGTCCCTTGATCCTCGCCCCCGACCTGAGCCATCCCCCATTTATAGCCTCCTCTAGAGAGCACACTCCAGCACTTAGAGCATACGGCCAGGACTCAGGAGTACAGGGGTCTATTCTTGGTTCTGCCAGTGACTTGCTGCATGACGTTTGGAAAACTGCTTAATCTCTCTGTGGGCCAAACTCATCCCTGGTTTAACTCCAACTAAGTTAATAGGGTTTACACCAGGGATTAATTTGTCCCTGCACATCAATTTCTTGATCTGCAATGTGGGGATAAGCCAGGGGTGCTGTGAGGGTCAGTTCATGTTTGTAAAATGCTTTGAGATCCTAGAATGAAAGGTGACAAATACTGTTATAGATAATCTGTAGCTAGCTTCCCCATCTGGGAAAAGTGTCTTTAACTGGCCAGATTCATATCTCTGGCTGCAGGCTACGGAACTGAGCAGACACTACCCTCTACCTCGCCCTTTTCTTGATAACATGCCTGCTTGCGAGGGCCAGTGCAAGACCAACGCTGACAAAATGTTGCGGCACAGCAGCTCCCCGCACCCGGCTGTACTATAGGCTGCAGCTGTTGCCTCCTCTCAACACCCAGCCCCATGCTGTTGTAAAATGTTGGCAGGAGAGAGTGCAAACTGCCCTTCAGCACTGTTTAAGCCAGTGCATGCCTACATTTTCCATAGGCCTGGCCAAGTGATTTCTCTCTCCAGGAAACCCTTCTCCTCCCATGTCAGTCAGTCCCAACCCTCTTCTTGGGCTCACCCCTCATGCAGTCTCTAGCTTCACCCCACACCGCATCCCAACTTACTATCATCAGCTTCATACGGCACATTGTATCAATCACGTTCTTGGTTAGTTACACCCCTCATTCCTCCCTCTCCCTGCCATCTTTCTGTCACATCCTCTGAAAACAATGGGAGCTGAGGGTACTCAGCACCTTGCAAGATCCGGCAGCTTTGGGGCGGGGACCGTCTTCATTTCCGTAAATCCCCTTCTAACGTTATGGCACTTGAGAAATATTAAATATAAACAATCCAGTCTCTGCTCCTCCTGCCCATGTCACGTCTGGTCCCAGATTTTCCCTGTCCCCACTCTCACCGCCCGTTCATGCATTTTTGATTAACAGCCTCCAGCAGCTTTCATCACGGGAAGCATCTACTCTTTCTGTGTCATCTGCTTCAGTCACTTGTTCTTCTCAAGACCAGGGCTTAAAGAAGTGACTCAGACACCTCAGAATAAAGCGCTAGTTCCAGGCAGTGGCCACAGCAGCACAAATCATTTGGGGAGTTTTTAAAATATGCTGCCACTGATTTTGGTACGTGTATCTGACTGATGCTCCAGGCTCCCCATCTCCACCTTAATGAGGAGCCTCTATGAGGAGCCCTGGTGAGTCTTACTCAATAGCGGGCACTCAAATCTGCAGCTGACTGCTTCAAACCCTAGTTTCTCACATACTGGAGCAAGTCAGGCTGGTAAAAGCACGCACAAGTGAATGGCAGGCAGGCCATGGTGGTATACGGAGTTCACTGGTAAGGTAGGAGAAGGTGTGGGTCACTGCCGGGGAGGAAAGGGGAAGCTCCAGCTTCAGAGGAAAGGAATGGGATGAGAAGGATGCTGCGTATCAACCACTGGCCTACTGTAATTTTCTGACCTAGATTTAGGGCTCCAGATTCAGAGAGCAGAAGCAAACACACACTTACATTCAAAGTACTGCCTGGTGCAGGCCAGGCCTCAGTCTGATCACCTAGAGCAGTCAGCCAAAATGATTAAATGCACCCTAAGGGACGATCCAAGATGCAGACTCCATGACCTACTGCTGGGGAGCCAAGCTCATTCTGTGGAATGGGCTGAATCCTATCTTGGTCTGTGACCACATGCTGCCCTGGATGCCCAGGGGAGGCTGGCACAGAGATGAAGAGCAGAATATGGCTTTTATAGAGAAACGAAATTTGTACTTATTGTTATGTATGATGAGTGCAGTACTTTATCATTGTTTTCATCGCTCATTGGGGAAATATGGCCCTGTTGAAGAGCACTCCTATCTTTGCCCTTATTCCCCTTCTGCTTTCCCCCTTTCTCCTATGCCTGTTCCTCTTCTCTTCCTTGTCTTAGCGAGTCTGCCTCTCTTTTGCCCTTTGCATTTAATTATCTTCAGCAGCCACCAGTTCCAGCCCCCATGAGCTTCACTCCCCTTCCACCCACTGAAATGACCAGTAGTTGAACACGCAAAGTATCATCCTGCATTAGACTTAATATCCCAATGGGTGCACCTATGCATGAGCTTCAAACACACCTTGTGGTTGCAGTAGATATAACCTGGCTAGCTTGGGAACCGGAACAGCAAAGCCGCTGGGATTCACTGTGGGCTAGCTGCCCAAGGAATTACTCAGGGAGCCAGGTGGGCTTGTACAGCCAGTGTTGAAGCCTGTGCTGCTGCTCCAGTACCAAAACTAGCAAAATTAAAGGTAGCTCAGGTATATCTACACAATCTGCAATCACACCCCATGACTGCAGCATAAACATACCCAAAGAGATTAATGGGGCAGGGTTTTCACAACTCTTACAACCAGTTCAGTCAGCACACGCAGGAAGGCAGCACTGCATCTAGTTACACGTGGTTCACATGTGACAGGTTAGCTAGAGCAGTTTTCAAACTTTTTTTTCTGGTGACCCAGTTGAAGAAAATTGTAGATACCCACGACCCAACGGAGGTGGAGATGAGGAGTTGAGAGGGTCTCGGGCTGGGGAAGAGGGTTGGGGTGATCCAGAATTGAGGGGTTTGGGGTGTAGGCGGGGGCTCTGGGCTGGAGTAGGGGGTTGGGGTGCAGAAGATGGTCAGGGCTCTGGGCTGGGGGTGCAGACTCTGGGGTGGGGCTGGGGATGAGGGGTTTGAGGTGCAGGATGGGGCTCCAGGTTTGGGGGGGGGCTCAGGGCTGGGGCAGAGGATTAGGGCATGGGGTTGACACCCTGCAGCAGCGAGCACGCTGTTTAACACGCTGTTTAACTGTATCTGGTATATTCAGAAGCTCTGCGGGTACATTCTATCGGTGTGTAACTTGCAATGTTTGGTAGCAGTTCCAGTGCCTTAAAAAATGCAAATTTGCATTTAAATTCAAGTCAGGGTTTGTGTCATTCCTTAAATCTTAACTTGCAACCAGCCAAGCACAGAAGAAAATGACAAATACAATTCAAATCTTTTGTATTCACATAGGTTCCACCTTTTCCCTGTTTCTAGTCACTCATGGACCGCTAAAGTTTTTAAAAGACACTTCACTCTGGATTTAGTTTCAGTGCCTCATACGGTAACTATATAGCAGCAGCTGGATGAAGCAACAGTTGCTGCAGATCCAGTATCAGAGTGTGACTGACATGCAGGCGGCTGCTTGCGGTGAGAAGACGAGTAATGTTCCTATGGAACCTGTGATTCCAGGTCATGTGTCATTGTGACGGCGTCACTGGATCAATGCTCTGGAACTACTCCATATGAAGCCAGTCAGGTCTCTGGGGGAGTCTCCTCTCTCTGAGTATACTGTCTCCAGGACAAGAAGCTTACCCAGCTTCGACCTTCCTGGGTCTGATCTCGGAGCATTCAGCATTCCCTTCCATATCGTGTGTTTCCTGCAGAGAGTCTGCCTGGGCGGGGCTCCTGGGGAACCCAGAGGGCCCTGCACCCTAACTCCGCAGTCAGACATGACTCTGCCAGCCGGTAAAATAGAAGGCTTATTAGTCGACAGGAATACAGCATAGACAGAACTTGTTAGGACAGAAATCAGTGGGGCCCAGAGCCAGGGCTTTGGCCCTCCCGCTGCGCCCCAACCCAGTCAAAAATAACTGGCTTCCAGCTGCCTGGCCCCTGCCCTGCCTGTTGCTCCTCCTCCAGCCTTTGTCTTGCTTACTGGACAAAGTCACCTGGTTGCATCCCCCTCCTGGGTCTCAGGTTACAAAGGGGCGGCCATAGCATCCATACAGGCAGCAGGAGCAGCCTTTGCAAAAGTCACACACCCTTATTCCCACCACCTAGACATTGGTGCAATACACAGGGAAACTGAGGCACACACAGCATTCATGCAAAACAGTAAGACTCACAGAGGCTTACATACAACATAACAAGGGAAAATCCCCACTTTACATACATACATACATAATGTGACGAAGAAAAATTAGCTAGAAGTTCTTCCTGGCTTTCCTTTTCTCCTGTTCCACCTCCTAAGGAGTCACCTAGTTTGCTCTGCCAGCTCAGAGATATTTGACACAAGAAGAATGATTTATAAATTAAATAAAGAAAGGAGAAAAGTAGACCAAAAATAAGGTAAAACTTCCTGATAGCAAGAGGTCTGTGGCCAAGAGAAGTGCTGGAAACTCCATCATTTAGCACATTTACAGCCATCCATGACCTTTTCATACCTTGCTCCCTCCAGCTCCTGGCTCTCACAGAGATCATGATCTCTTCATCTGATGCTGCCTTTGCAGTGGTCCTCTCTTACAGAAGCCTCTCCTCTCACGCTCCCGGACCCATATCCGACCACGGGTGTTGGACTTCTCCTCTCCCACTCTCGCCACTTCTAATCCTTCCTACCATCCCTTTCCCACCCTCTCTCTTCTTTTGAACAGCACTGCATCAGATTCTTCTCTCCTCTCCCTCTCTATGTTGCTGTCATGTACCATCCACCCAACCAGCCTTCCTTGCTGGTTTCAACTCCTGGCTCTCACTCTTCCTCTCCTCACAATCTCCCATGATCCTCCTCGGGGACTTCCTCTTCCCTGTGGATGAGCCATCCAATCCTTAGCTGCAGTTTTCTCACCCTCACCTCTTAATTTAACTTGCAGCTCTGGTTCAACACCCTCTCACCAAAAGGGATGTTCACTTGACATGGTCTCCACCAAGTACTCCTTTCTTTGATCTCTCTGTGGCGGATTTCCTCCTCCTTCCTCATCACCAGATCTCTTTCGGCATCATCCCTCAGTGCCCCTCCCATTCAAGCCCAGTCACCTGGCCTTTCTGTGACTTCCAGTCCTTCAGTGTTGATAACTTCTTGTCTGCTCTCAGCCCTCCCTCCCTGCCTTCTCTTTCCTTTCTTCCATCCATATGGGTGTTGATTCTCTCCAGGCTTCACTCTCCACCACTGTTGGCTCTGATGCCCTCCTCTCCCATCGTAAGGTCCGCCCTTTCCAGGCCTGGCTCACGCCTGACATCAGTTTCCTACGATCCTGCTCTCATCCTGCAGAGAGACTCTGGCAGAAATCCTGTGACAAGGCTGATTTCTGCTACTACAAATTTGTTCTCTTCACTTTCAATTCTGCCATCTTCCTAGCTAAAGAATTCTATTTCTCCAACTTAACTGAATCTCACACCTGCAAACCTAGCTGCCTTTTCACCAAATTAACTCCCTCCTCAAATCTTCTCCTCCTCCTGCCTTCACTCCTCTTTCCACATAGGATCTTGCCAATTTCTTTCAAAAGAAAAAAAGATGACAAAATATGACAGCCTTCCCTCTCTCTTCAGTTCGCCTTCCTTTCCCCCTCCCCTGCCTACAACTCATTCCTCCTGTCACAGACACAGCAGTTTCTAATCTGCTCTCCCCCTAACCCCTTCCATTTGCTCAAGTGGTCCCATCCCATTCTATCTCCTAACCACGCTGTGCCAATTCTCATCCCCTCCTTTACTCTTCTCCGTAAACTCTGGCTCTCCCCCCTCACACTACAAGGATGCTGTAGTCTCTCCCAGCCTAAAAAGTCCATCACTAAAGTCCATTTGCCTCTCAAACTATTAACCCATCAGACTTCTCCCTTTCATCTCTAAGCTCATTGAACACGTTTACAATTATTGTCCGGAGTTCCTCTCCTTCTGTTCTACTCTACACCCCCTCCAGTTTGGCTTTGTCCCTTGCCCTCTACTGAAACTATGCTCATCAAAAGTGCCAGTGACCTCTTCGTAGGTAAAGCTCAGAACTAATATTCCGTCCTCATCCTCCTTGACATGTCAGCCATCTTTGGCCTCATCCATTATGGTTCTCTTTTTGAAATCTTGTCCTCTCCTTAGCTTTCATGACTCTGTCCTCTCGGTTCTCCTTCTACTTGTCAAAAGGCTCCTTCATCATGTCCTTTGGAAGATCCTCCTCATTCCTCCCCCAACTTTCTGTGGGGGTTGAACAGAGTTCTGTCCTTGGTCCCTTTCTCTTCTCCATCTATAAATACACCTAATATGTGGGTAATCTCTTCCACAAACACAAACTCAACTATCGTCTCTATGCTGACAACTCACAGTTCTACATCTCTAAACTGGTCTTCTATCCAAACTTAAGTCTCAGTCTGAATTCTAGCCATCAGCTCAAACTCAACAGAAGCCCTAATATCTCTGTGATGCAGTATGATATAAATGATCATATTTCAATCATTAATATTGCCACTGTTAGACAACTGCAACAAATCTTCCACAAAGTATGTCATGTAAAGTGTCAATGGAAAAGTTATGATTCACTAAATAAGCTTATCCTGTTTGTGTGCATGTATCATCTTTGTATCAGTATTTCAAAAGGATCTGTCCTGGGATAACACCCACCAGGTAATTTACATCCAGTCTGGCCAGCACTTGTGAATGAACTATTCAAGTTGATGGCTCATTAGAGAACACTTAACTTTCACAATGGGCCATAGAAGAAGCTCCTCCCTACCTGGTGAGCCTTTCTGTGGATGCTTTAGCCAGAATATGGGTAATGGCTGCTCTGTGAGTCATCAAAACATGTAAGAATCAGAGAGGTAGCCGTGTTAGTCTGGAATAGCAGAGGTAACAAAGTCCTGTGGCACCTTAAAGACTAACTATAAAGTTTTGAAGCATGAGCTTTCGTGGGCTAATACCCACTTCGTCGGATGCAAGCATCCGACGAAGTGGGTATTAGCCCACGAAAGCTCATGCTTCAAAACTTTATAGTTAGTCTTTAAGGTGCCACAGGACTTTGTTACCAAAGCATGTAAGGTTATGCAACTTGATCACGTGATCCTGGACTCCATCTTGTGTGTGTACTTTTCCACAAACTGTGCTGGGGGCTTTTGGGGGGTGGGGGCAGTAAAATTCCATTCACATAGGAGCGGGTATAAAACACCCTGGAAACATCTCCATTTTGTCTTCATTTCTTTGGAGTGAGTTTCTAACATGGAAACGCTAAAGAAGGACTCACGATCCCTGAGCTGTTTGGGTAATTTCCAGAGGAGACTTTGTGCAAGTTAGCACTTTATTCCATTACTGGTACAAACCCGATACAAGAACTTTTCAATGATTGTATAGATATGATCTATTCATCATTCTAACTCCCTTCCATTTCTTTTCTCTTAAAAATAAACCTGTAGAGAGTTTAGTTACTAAGGAATTGGCAGCAGCATGATTGTTAGGTAAGATCTGAGTTATATATTGAACTGGCTGTGTGGCTGGTCTCTTGAGATCAGAAGAAATCTTTGTGTGATGAACTTGGTTTTCAATAACAACTCAAAGTCTAGTGTCTGGGTGGTGAAATGAGTGCTGGAATGCTTAAGGAGACTGCATTTTTGCCTTCTTGTTAATCAGTATGGTGAGAGAGAAGATTACTTTTGCTGCTCGCTTGGTATATCTAGTAGTAGAATAACCACCCAACGAGGGTGTGTCTGCCCTGTTTCTCAGCAGTTCGTCCCACAGAGGCACGATGACAATCCCCAAACCTTCCCCGCTACCTCCTTTCTCGATCACTGTGGACAGCATCACCATCCTGCTTGTCACTCAGGCCCAATGACAATAAATAATAACAATCCAACTAGACTGGACACAACAGTAGTAACAATACAATGCAGCCGGGAGACGGATTACACTTCTTCCATCTCTGTAGAGTCAATCTAAGTCAAAAAGGCCAAAATTTAAAGGCTTCCAGTGTGGAAATCCAGGTCCACTTAAGACACAGAGGCCAACTCTCAAAAGGCATCTTCAACGGGATCTCCCTACACAGTAGCTGGGCACTCAGACTGGCATATAAAACATGTAAATGCCCATTTTACGTGCCAAAAGAGAGTGTTCTATTCAATAAATCTAATGTAAGACCTCAGGAAAGTAACTTGATCTCTGTGTCTCCGTTTCTCCATTTAAAAATGGTCTGATAATACTTACGTAGTTCACAGAGGAGTTGTGAGAATTAATGTATGTGTAGCCCGTTGAGTGTTTCAGATGAAAGGTGCTACGGAAGTGCAAAATACACTATTATGTCATACACATGAAACAGGACTAAGGACTTACCTATACAAACACAGTTTGAGGCAAATTGAGATGTAGCTCTACCCATATTATCCCACCATACACTAACTGTCTATGTGGACCCTGTTTCATGCACCCTGTTGCTATGCCCTAAAAGTTCCCTAGTGCACTTTAATCTACTTCTGTTTCAAAGCAGAGCAGAGCAAAGCACACGGTGGAACTTTGCATGTGCAGCAGCAGGTTTCATCCAGGTAGTTAGAGTGCAGCAGGCTAACATGATGTAGATTTACACCCCAGCTTGCTGTGAGCTAAGTGTTCAAATAGATATGCCTTAAGTTTTCCATCTCTGTAAGATAGAACGAACAGGTGGCAGAATACCACTTTTAGCCTCACCGGGTCACATAAATTCATGAGAGAAGAAGCCTTTAGTGATTTATGTAGTCCCCCCATACACTCTTGATTAACGGCCTGATCCACTTTCCACTGAAGTTGACAGGACAACTTTTATTGACTTCAGTAGGCATTGATTTGGGCTCCATATGAGGTTAGCAGCGGTCTTCCTATGCCACCCATTGACTTCAAAGAAAGTTGCTCCCATCAGGCCCAGAAAGAGTACTTGGTACTTTAACAATTCAAAGGGACTGATAAAGTTAAAATGCTACAGGGTTTATGACTTTTTTTTTCTTTCCCACTGTATGCAGCTGGTTTCCATGGCAGTGTGGGTTGTTACCTAGGATATGGTCAAGGATAGTAATTTTGTTTGGCTGTGCTACTTGGTTAATTGCCAGATTTGTAGGCAGACTTCAAATTGTGTGTGCATGCATGCATCTGTATATGTGCAATAGAGGGGGGAGAGTCCTAGATAATTTAGCTTTTTTGTGACCATATCCGCAATCCTTGCACAAATGAGTAACGGCTGCAGGATCGGGACTTTCATGTGTAAAAAATGACACTACATTGAATCCTAGAGGAGTTTTATTTTGAGAAAGATTTTAGTAAATAATTTTTAGCATATGGTCTCTTCCAAAGAACAGCCTGCACAGTATTCAATGGGCTCATTCATTTAACTGGAGTAGAAAGACAAATCCAATTGCTGTTGGAAGGAGCTTTACAAAGGAACGGACTTCAGTAAAAATATTGGTGTACATGCACATACACCACTGTTGAAAAGTTCAGCATAGAAACTGTGCTATAGCTTCCAGCTACTGTGAGAGGCATGTGGGTCATGCTACCGGAAAGACTAGGGCTCTCATTCCACTAAGAATAATCCCCCACAAACTGTTGACAGGCATGAATCCTATAAAACAGATATAAATAATTTTAAACCCTGACAAAAATACAGTTGATTGTCCTCACACATTTTGGATTCTTAGCTTCAAATATGCCGCAGAAGAGAATTAAGCTGGTCAGTGCATAAAGAATAGTGTACTTCTAAACTTACATCCAAGAATTGTTCAGAGAAATCCGTATTTCCTTTTAAATCCTAGGCAATTTCAAAATCTGGATTGATGTCATTTAATTAAAAATACTGGACTGCTACAGTCCTTGGCCGGGAGCTGGATGCTGTAACTATGCTCTTTTTAAAACCAGGATGATTTCAACAGACAGCAAACACCATGTCTGGTAGGTGTGTCTGCATAACCACATGAAAGGAGTCTGAGTGCATGTCAGACTGCCAAACCATGTGACTTGGCAGGCCTGCGATAGCTGGATAAATATTAGGCCATTCAGTGGCAGATACACCCCTGGATTTAGATCAACTCTGGGTCAAGCCCCTGAAGTTAAATCCCTGGATTTGTACGTTCCTTGTTTTGTGCTGAGCAGCAGTGCAAAGCTCAGGCGTATTCACCATCAGCCAAATCCTGCCCCAACCCAACCTTGCACAGATGTGGAAAGCCCTATTTCAAGAACTGGGGAGTGGGTAGGTCTCTCAAAGGCGTGCAGAAAGATTCTGTATCCTCCTGCAAAGCTTTGCTCCATGGCAGCTCTTCCTGCAGCAGCATGGAGAATGGTCTGGGATAAGGCCAGAAGATGGTAGAACAGACGTGGGCCACCTGTGGCCCACAGGACTCTCCTGACTAGCCCCTGAGCTCCCAGCCAGGGCGGCTAGCCCCCAGCCCCTCCCCTGCTGTCCCTCTTCCCCTGCAGCCACACCACCGCGCAGGCAGCACTCTGGGCGGCGGGGCTGCGCACTCTTGCGGGGCTGCACGTCAGTGTGTTTGGTTCCTGGTGGGCCGTGCAGCTGCCAGACCCGCTGCTCTGAGCAGCATGGTAAGGGGGTTGGGCCAGGGGGTTGGATAAAGGGCAGGGAGTCCTGGGGGGCAGTCAGGAGATAGGGGGTGGTTGGATGGGGTGGACATTCTGGGGGGAGGGGACAGTCAGGGAATGGGGAACAGAGGCGGCTGGATAAGTATGGGAGTCCCTGGGGGCCTGTTGGGGGAAGGGGTGTGGATAGGGGTTGGGGCAGTCAGGGAATGGGGGAGTTGGATAAGGGGTGGGGTCCTGGGGTGACGATTGGGGGGGATCTCTGGAGGGGGCAGTCAGGGAACAAGTAGGGGGGGTTGAATGGATTGGGGATTCTGAGAGGGATATTCAGGGGGTGGGAAGTGGGTGGGGTTGGATGGGGGTGGGGGCCAGGATGTTTGGGGAGGTACAGCCTTCCCTACACAACCCTCATAGAGTTTTGTAACCCCAATGTGGCCCTCGAGCCAAAAGGTTTGCTCACCCCGGTGGCAGAGAATGTGACTAGTGGACTATGTGAATCAACTGGCCAACATATAGGAGGCACAGAGACAACCACCCATAGACTGTAGTGGCTACCTCAGAGCCTCTTTGCTGGTGCTTCATAGTCTGGGGGAGAGGAATTAATTCCCAGATGGCCCCAGCAGAGATCATTTGCACATAGCCCAGTCTTCAGCCAACCAGGATTTGGCCCTGGATTGTATGTTACTGAATTCTTATATGTAAGTGGCTGCCAGCGGGAGTTTAGAACTGCCAAGGGAATGACAACAAACCTGCCAGAGAGGCACATTTGAAGATGCTGGTATTTCTCCAGCATCTTCAGGGACAACTGCTTGCTAAAATGGTCGTATATTCTTAGAGCAGCAGGAATTTAACATTACCTATAAAAATTCCCTTCATCCTGAAAATCAGCTTTTACAGTCAAAGCCTGAGAATAATTTTGTCTTTAACAAGATGAAATATAAAGCAATTGGGATGGTTTTAAATTGTAGTAATGCAAGAAATAAAAACAGGGTTGGTGGTTACAAACCAGTGAGACCCTATTACATTTTCTGGGGACTAAGAAAGGATTGCCTGAAGTATCTGCCTCAATATTCCAGACAAATCCATTCTTTCAGGGACATGAGTAATTTGCATAACATGTGGGGTAGCTGGCTCAGGCAATGCACTTAAAAGACTCAGGGCACCCCTCAGCGGCAGATCCTGCCCTAGCATCCTTGTGTCAGTCTGCAAAGGAGAAGTGAAACACTCTGCACCATATTCATAGGCGACTAAAGAAGCATAAAAAGGCTACATAAATCTAGAGGGAGGCTAGGTTGATGTAACTCATCTTCCAGCCTCTGCAAGGCATGTTACATCACGCTAGATTCTCTCTAGACTCACAACATTTACCCCACCTCGCATAGGCACAGAAACCACGTCTGAAAACAGCACTATGGCTTATGGACGAGCAAAAAACAACACACAACAACTGTGCCCAGAAGTTTCTTTGCTGTCTACCCCTTCTCTCACCAACACATCTGTGGAAGGGGCATTGCCCCCACCATGAGCTCTGCAGCTCCCATTGGCCAGGAACTGCAGCCACTGGGAGCTGCCGGGGCAGTGCCTGCAAGCAGGTAAGGTGCCTGCAAGCCCCCCTCAGGTAAACGTTTAACCCTCTAAAACATCCTGGAATACGGTATGCATGGCAGACTCTATGCCAGGGGTCAGCAACCTTTCAGAAGTGTTGTGCCGAGTCTTCATTTATTCACTCTAATTTAAGGTTTCGAGTACCAGTAATACAGTTAACGTTTTTAGAAGGTGTCTTTCTATAAGTCTATAATATAGAACGAAACTATTGTTTTATGTACAGTAAATAAGGTTTTTAAAATGTATAAGAAGCTTCATTTAAATTAAAATGCAGAGTCCCCTAGGCTGGTGGCCAGGACCCAGGCATTGTGAGTGCCACTGAAAATCAGCTCGTGTGCTGCCTTTGGCACCTGTGCCATAGATTGCCTACCCCTGCTCTATACAAAATAAGAGCTGGATCCTACAATCCATCCACATAGCAGTAATGCTTATTCCTGTGAGCAGTGCCTGGGACGTCAGTCTGAGTAAGGGTGACTCCTGTGAGTAAGGGTGTGAAGCACCACACCTGTAAATTCTAGGGATTTTTTTTATTACAGTAAACCCTCGATTTAACAGACCTCGATTTAACGGACTTCGGATGCAACGGACAAAATTTCTGAGCAAGTCTGATGCATTCCTGATCCATTTCTGGCAGGCTGGCTGCCGGCTCCTGGCTGCCGCCCGGGTCCCACCAGCCGGAACCCAGGCGGGCTGGCTGCCGGCTCCCGGCTGCCGCCCGGGTCCAGGCAGCGGGTGGGCTGCGGAGCTGTCGTCCCGATCCTGTGGCGGGCGGGCTGCTGCTCTGACAGCTCATTTTTTTATTATTAAATAACGGACTTTTTGATTTAACGGACACCCCGTCGCCCGAATTAGTCCGTTAAATGGAGGTTTTACTGTATTCAAAATCAAAAACTAAATTCACTCACAGTTTTAGAATCATACAAATCCGGAATAGTTCACAATAAAACACTAGAGGACAGATCCTCAGCTGGTGTAAATTGGTATAACTCCACTGAGTTCAATACAGTACACTGATTTACACCCACTAAGAATCTATCTCAACAACACTGCTTTATCACTTAACACACCTATCCCTAACCTGTTTTAAAATGGTCATTTCTGGTGTGACTTTTCTAAGTTGTTTCAGTTACGTTAACTGGGAATACATCCCAAGAGTAAATCCAACCAGATGTTTTTTACAGGTCTAAAGTCTGCTGTTTAGGAAATCAGCAATGAGGGACTGGCCAAGGCTGCAATCTAGAGAAAAAGAAAAAGCCCCCCAAAATGTAGCTGAAATTCCACAACTTCATAAAGAATAGCTTGTGCTGTTCAGGTCCCCAGCTTTCAAGAATTGTAATGGTTTGATTCTTTCCCACTCTCTTTCGTTCTAGGGTCAGAGAGCTCCACTGACTTGAATAGAACTATTCCTGAGGTTCACTAGGGTAAGCGAGAGGAGAATCAAACCTTCAGGGCAGAGAACTGAAGTGCAGGGTAATGACGCTAACTAATGTGCTGAAGGGACCATTAAAGATCTCACTGATGTATTTAATTAGATCAGAACCCACATGCTTACGTTTAGAAACAAATCACCTTAAACCATAAACAAAAATGAAAGGGAAAACAAACAGTCAAGGTCTCAGCTCCTCAGTCTGTTTCCTATTCCAAACACGTTAGTGTTTTAGATTAGGATTTCCTTCCCATTTATTCCTCTTTTTCAAATGTTCAATGGCCTGGCTCTTTTGTGATACTCTGCTTTGCTCACTATGTAGACAGCACTATCCTTCCTGAAGGCTCAGCATTCCATAGATTTTTGGACTCTATGCCATCCATCTTGGCTCTTACTTCTGGTGACTGCATCAGCAGCAATGTATGCATCAATTCCACCACTAGGAGCCCAACGATCCCTCCTACAGTAACAACGATGGAAGAGGACTCTGCATTCCTAGGATCGTGCCAAAAGGAGGAGGCTGCCTCGACACGGCTTGGGTGACAGTTCTTTTCCCAAACCTGACAGGGTGCTCCAGGAAGCTAAAACCGTCCTTACAAAGTGGAGTAGAATGTATATGGACAATCTGCCCAGCGCAGATGTTGAACTGGCCAGAATTTCATCATGATCCAAAAGCCTACTGCAGATGTCATAAAGATTTATCTGATAAGGAAGCATGACAATAGGACAACATAAATACTGACTTGTTTTTTTTCCACAAATCCCAGAACATATTGATTTAAAAGGTTAACATTGACCAGCATCAATATTTACCTCAACTCAGCTCAATCTTTATGTTATCATCCTATATAAATATGTATGACACTGATAGCTAGGGTAAATTCAATTAGATGGATCAGATCAAATGCTAACATAATGAGTATTGCTGCAAAACAGACATGTTTTACAAGTATTAATGAATGCAGTTTCACAACATCTCTGTGCAGCAGAAAGTTATTATTTCCACCCATTTTACCAGTTGAGTAAAGAGATGCACAGAGATATTGAGGACAGAATTTTAAGCATGGGTGTCACAGGTTGAACATGACACCTGAATCCATACCACGCACCTAAATAAATGACCTGATCTGCAGAGGTGCTAGAGCAGTGGCTACAATCTTTCCAGATTACTGTGTGCTTTTCAGAAGTCTGATTTGACTTGGATACCTCAAGTTTCACCTCACTTAAGAACTACTTGCTCACAAAATCAGACATAAAAATACAAGTGTCTCAGCACATTACTACTGAAAATTGTTGACTTTCTCATTTTCACCATATACTTATAAAATAAATCAATTGCAATATAAATATTGTACTTACATTTCAGTGTATAGAAGAGTATAAACAAATCATTGACTGTATGAAATTTTAGTTTGTACCAACTTCATTAGTGCTTCTTATGTAGCCTGCTGTAAAACTAGGCACACATATCTAGATGAGTTGATGTACCTCCTGCAAGACCTGTGTTGAGAACCACTGAATTTAGACTACCCAGAGCTCTAGACTACCCAGAGCTCCCACTGAATTCACTGAGGGCTACAGATCCTCAACACCTCTGAAGATCAGGTGAAAGTTATACCTCTATAGGATTTAAGCATCTAACTTTAGGAACCCATGTTTGAAAATTCTTATCTAAATGATTTGCCCCAGATCACACTACAAGTCAGTGGCAGAGACAGGAAAAGAACCCAAGAGTCTTTATTCCTTGTCCCAAGCAGCATTTGCTGGTTTCCTGATCTGCCATTCAACTAGTTTTAGCCAACCATGTTTCAGTAATACATTTTTGGAACCCTTTTTAAACTTCCTGATATAAATTATACTGAGAAACTTTAGGCAAACTACACATGGATTGTGACAAAGCAAAATGATCACTGAAAAATGAGCTAGAATTAAAGACAAATACAATAAGACTTCACTAAATTCCCTCTAAATATGTACAATAACTCAAGCGTGTGAATTAAATGCAAGCCTAGTTTCATCTGTGTATTTAGCAATAAGCTGTAAACTCAGTAACGATCACAGTTCTTTGCTACTTTTCCAACTGTTTCTTTGTCTAAAATATATATTGCATTTAAAGGGACAATCAACTTTAAAAAGAAAACCAAAACTGTCCAAACTTTTTTTCTAACCTATTATTGATATAAACACTATCTGAGATTACCAGAACTGAAAAGGCAGAGAGCAAAATACTTCTTCAGTTTGTTTATGAAACTGTATTTGGCATCACTTTGTTTCACTGGTTTTCCTTGTGTATTCAGTTGTTTTGCTGTATGGCTATACCACCCTGGACACACCTGATCCTGTCTGATCTTAACAGCTAAACAGGGTTGGGCTTGGCTAGTACCTGGATGGGAGACCTCCTGGGAAGCCTAGGTGCTGTAGGCTCATCACTTGGCAGTAGGTATAAAATGCCTTCAATGACAGGTGGCATGATGCATTGTTTGGAGTATACCCTGGTCATATCACTGGTCCTGTCTGGGCTCTAGGTGGATATGTGGACAAAAGTGGACCCTGCCATAGTGTGGGACTACCGTATTTTTCGCCCTATAAGACGCACTTTTTGTCCGGCTTTTTTATTGAAAAACGAGGGGGCGTCTTATAGGCCAGAGCGTCCTATAGGGCGAAAAATACGGTAATACCAACAACAACTCAGTTGCTTTTCCCTTTTGTTTATGTGGATCTTTCCCACAACAAAGTGAGAGAATTTTAAAGTAGGAAAGTGTGACTGCAGAAAGCGCAGAAATTGACAGGAGGATTTGGGGGCAGTTATAGAACCTGAAACTATGTTCACTCTTTTTCTAAACTGACTAGACTGCACATTGATGGTGTTCTTTCACTGTGAAACACTGTTACACTTTTCTCTACTCTGTTGTGCAGCACAATGTACATGTGAATACAGACATGACTACAGCCCACGACCTCTGCTGATCAAATGAGGGCTTGTCTGCACAGCTGCAAAGCCCGTTACAGGAGTGCGATTTCTAAAGTGCACTAATATGTTGGGCCGTATAGGCCCTGCTGGTGTGCATTAGAATTCCCTTGTGTGCTTTAACATATTATTGTTTCAAACAACACAATGTTAAATCACACTAGGGAACTTTTAATGTACACTAGCAGGGTCTACACAAACCAATTAATGTAGGGTTACCATACTTGAACTTTCAAAAAAGAGGACATTCCATGGGAGAGAGAGATAGTCCTGCCTCCTATCACTCCCTTCCCCCACAGAACCCCCAACCATAGAATCTCAGAGTTAGAAAGGACCTCAGGAGATGATCTGGTCCAACCCCCTGCTCAAAGCAGGACCAATCTCTAATCTTTGCCCCTTATCCCTAAGTGGCCCCCTCAAGGATTGAACTCACAACTCTGGGTTTAGTAGGCCAATGCTCAAACCACTGAGCTACCCTCCCTCCCCAGCCAACCACCTATCAAGTATGACCTCATGCACTATAACAACCTGACCGTGGAGTCACAAACAGTCCCCTTGGGTACTCAATCTCGCCACCCAGATAAGCTTGCTTTTGTGATAGTCCCTTACACCAAATGAGAGTCCCTTACATCAAATGAGAGTCCCTTACATCAAATGTACCCATCTAACTCTCCTGCTCCTTGTCCCCTGATCACCCCCTCCCGGGACTCCTGCCCCTAACCGCCCCCAGGACCCACCCCATCTAAGCCTCCCTTTTCCTTGTCCTTGACTACCCCCTCCTCAGACCCCCACACCCTAACTGGTCCCCTAGGACTCCATCCTCATACCTGTTCCTTGACTGCCCCGACCCCTCTCTACACCCCCCGACCCGTCATCCCCCCCAGAGTCCCCGACCCATCCAACTCCCCCTGCTTCCTGTCCCTTGACTGCCCCCTCCAGAGACCCACTGCCACTTCTCCAACCCCCGAGCATGGTACCGCAGACACAATACCGCAGATACGCTGCTGTGCTCCCCCATGGAGTGCACAGGTCCCCCCCCCCCCAGCAGTGCCGGAGCAGTGCAATGGGCTGCAGGGAAGGAGAAGGAGGAAGGGAGGGGAGGAACTGTAGAGCTACCAGTGGCCCCAATGCGAGCGGCCCAGCCAGCGATCTGAGGCTGCAGGGGAGGGGAGAGGAGGGGTTCTGGCTGCTGGAGGCCCCGATGCAAGCAGCTCAATCAGACCCAGCCACCCTGTCAGCCGTGCTGCGCTCTGCATGGGGAGGGAAATCCCAGACTTTCTTAAGAGTTTCACAAATTCTGCCCCGAACACTATTTATAACCCAAAAAGCTGGACATGTCCGGGAGAATCCGGACATACGGTAACCCCAAATTAAAGTACAACATGTTAGTGTGCTTTAGAAATCACACCTCCCCCCATAGTACACATTGCTGCTGCATGTAGGCATGCCCGTAACATCTCAAGGTTAGACCTGCTGCTGTTTCAAGGCTAGACTTGACACCCAGTTGTCAGGGATGGCTTAGGCATAATGAAATCAATCCTACTACAACACAAGGGAATGGACTAAATGATCCTCTAAAGCAGGGTTTCTCAAACTGGGGGTCGCGACCCCCTGGGGGGGTCGCCGAGCGCTCCCCGGGGAGTCGCGAGCTCCTGCCGCCGCAACTCGCGGCGGGGACTGGGGCTGGGGCACAGCCGGCAGCCCGCCCGCGGCGGGGACTGGGGGCCGGGGCACAGCCAGCAGCCCGGGCGAATTTGGTGGCTTTTCGGCAGAGGGGTCGCACCGCGCCGCCAGAGCAGGAAAAGGGGTCACAGTCTCAATAAGTTTGAGGACCGCTGCTCTAAAGCTTCCTTGCAAGGCAAATGACTCTGTAAAACACATCAAAAGGAGCAGCTCAGATCTGCAGGGAATTAGAGTTTCCTTCACATCTAAACCCTAATAAATGCTGCACTTTGTCTTGCACCAAGGCTATGTCTACACTGCCACTGTCAGCACTAAAACTTTAGTCATTCAGGGGTATGAAAAAACACCACCCTGAGCGACAAAGTTTTAGCACTGAAAAGCACCAGTACAGACAGCACTTTATTGCTGAGAGCCTCCGGCAGTAAACCTACCACCCCTCATTCGGGGGTGGTTATTTTTTTATCACTGGGAAACCTCTTCCCCCAGTAATAAAGCATGACAACAATGCCCATGTCACAGCGCATGGGGAGCTGTGGCCAATGGGAGCTGTGGGGGCGGTGCCTGCAGAGAAGGGCAGCACGTGGAGCCATGTGCTGCCTGCCCCTTCCCAGGAGCCATTGGCCTCTTCCAGGAACGGCGTGGGCAAGAAGCCTGCGTTAGCAGCAGCCACACTGCACCATCAGCTGGGAGCCGCCAGAGATAAGTGCTGCCTGGCGGGAAGCTGCACCCTAGGCCTGAGCTCCCTTCTGGAGCCAGCCACCTGAACCCCCAACTCCTTCCTGCATCCCAAGCCCCAGCCCTGTCCCCCCACAGCCAGCACCCCCACTCCCTCCTGCACCCCAGCCTCCTGACCCATCCTGATGCCCCCTCATGTACCCCAACACTCTTCCCCAACCCGGAGCTCCCTTCTGCATCCAAACTCCCTCACAGAACCCACCCCGGCACCTCCTCCTGCACCCCAACACTGTGCCCCAGCCCAGAGTCCCCACATGCATCCAAACTTTCTCACAGAGCTTGCACCCCTCACCCCCTCCTGCACCCAACCTGTGCCCCAAGCACAGCCCACAGCCCTCTCCCCCACTGCAAACTCCTCGGTCCCAACCCAAAGCCCACACCCCCTCGCAAACCCCAAACCCCTACCCCAGCCCGGTGAAAGTGAGTGAGGGTGGGGAGAGTGAGTGACAGAGAGAGGGGGGATGAAGTGAGTGGGGCAAGGCTTTGGGGAATAGGTGGGGCCTCAGGGAAGGGGCAGGGTAGATCCTGGGTTGCCCTTAAGTAAAAAAAGTGATCTTGGACGTAAAAAGCTTGGAGACCCCTGCAATACAGACACACACAAAAATTCCCACGTGGGTAGAGAGTTAAAGAAACCCCTATGACAACCCAGTTCCTATTTCTCTGTCCCCATTCTCCCACCCCCAGCAGCCAGGGGGCCAGACACCCAAAACCCCTTCCCGACAGAGCCCACCTATGCCCCCCCAACCAATACACCCGAACCCCCTCCCCTCAAGAGCCGAGCTGTGCCCCCCCCTTGCCCAAATACACATCCCCTTCCCCACCCCTCCTCAGAGCCCAGGGATCCAGAGGGAGAAACAGCCTGATGCTTGGTCCGGGGCTTGCACAAAGTTTCCCACGCTGCCCTCTCCTTCCCTCAGGGCATGCTGGGAACTGCAGCTGCCCGGAACCCTCTAGCTCCCTCTCCCTCCCCCCAGCAGTATCTTCTATGTGCAAGCTGGGCTCTGCTGAGTCCAGTGGCCCCTAGTGGCAGCTAGAAGCACTACAGCCCCTTTCTGGGGGGGGGGGGGGAAGGAAATTCTGTGTGCACCTTAATTTCTGCAAAATTCTGCATTGGGCAGTGGTGCAGAATTCCCCCAGGAGTAATCCTGCAACTCCTTGTGAAGTGACAGTGGTGTATATAAGGCTGCACTCTGAAGCAAGTATAATTGCAGCTCACAGCCTTGGCACAGCTAAAGCTAAGCACAGGACAACGGAAACACAGAACTGCTATACCAGATCAGACCAGTTGCTCCATCTAGTCCAATATCCTGGCAGTAGCCAGTACCAGATGCCACAGAGCAAGGTTCAAGAACCATTATGGAATAACTTGCCCATAGAGGAAGTTTCTTCCTAGCCTAATGATTTAGATGCGTGTCCCTCTGAAGTTTCCCAAGTCTTGACTAACTTAAGTAATTTTGAGTTATCTGCAAATTTTGCCACCTCACTGTTTCTGTCCTTTATATGGCTAAACCACCCTGAACACGCCCGATCCCATCTGATCTCGGAAGCTAAGCAGGGTCAGGCCTGGCTAGTACTTGGATGGGAGACCTCCTGGGAATACCAGGTGCTGTAGGCTTAACACCTGGCAGTAGGTATAAAATGCCTCCAACAACAGATGGAACGATGCATCGGTTGGAGTATACCCCAGTCGTATCACTGGTTGTGTCCAGTCTAACTGGACCCTGCCATAGTGTGGGAATAACACTAGGAAAAACACACTGTTTCTGTACTTTGCCAGATCATTTCTAAATATATCAACTTGATCTAGTTAAAAATTTTCTGTCTGCATTTCAATCAAACTGCTTTCCTTAGAGATATTTGATTTTTTTGTTCACTTTAAACATTTTGATTTGGAAATGCTAGCATGGTGCCTCATGGCAGTTGTAGGTTGATTGCTTTCTATTCCCTTTCTTTTCTAAGGGCTAGGCTCCCCAGCCAGACTACATTTCCCATAATGCACCATGGTCAGGGACTTCCAGAATTCACGGTCTCCTATCTTCAAGAGGAAGATCATGCTACATCCCAGCAGTTGTATTCTGCTGTGGAGCCTGACCCATTGAAGAGAATGAGGCACCTGAACCTTAACTCCCACGAGGCACAGCAACAGCAGTTTCAGTAGGAATATTTCTGGTTTTAGCTAAATTTTCCAATACTCAAATTTCTGGAAAAAACTCACCAAGTTTTCTGTGTTTCCCCCTCCTTTTTCAAACAGCACTAATATTAACCCAGTTGAGACCCGCAGTTATCTTCTTGCCAGATTAAAAATTGACCATTTATTCCAAAAGCTGGGAACATGCATAAACGAGTGGGAGGTGGGAATGAGCAGCACGGGGACCCAGCACACAGGATTATCAAGCAGGGGGAGGAGCCTAGTTTGTCAGTCACCACACTACTAGTGACACAGTGACTTCATTACAGCAATGGATGCAATTCCAGGGACATGCACATGCAGTTAGGAACCACTGCTGTGCTCCTTGGGATTTAACTATTAGGAGCCTGTGGGATCAGCCAAGAAACTGAATGTAACAATGTTAAAAATGTTTTTGAAAAAAATGTAACTCATCTGCACATATAAGGTTTTTCCCTGGCTAAAGGAATGCAAGTGTATGCCACGAAGCCTTTACAGTATCTCTAACAGTTCCGCTGATTATCACGTCTCCAATTCTAGTTCACACAATGACACACAGCACTTTCTTATTATGGATGTGCAGCTGACATGTACAAAAACTGATTAGATAATTTGACACAGGCCTGAGGAAGTACTTAATAAATAAATGACTCCATATTTCATAGCTATTTTTTTTTAACTGTAAGTCCCCGTCTCTGTAGTTTGCTCTCTGCCCTCTCTCAACACAATTTCTTCTAGCTACTGAGCTAATCCAATCAACCAAAGCCACAATTCTAATATTGCTCAATTTTGCCCATCCTTCTATTCTAGTTAGTCTTTAAGGTGCCACAGGACTCTTTGTCACTTCTACTATTCCAGACTAACACGGCTACCTCTCTGATTCTTTCTATTCCCATAATATTCATAGCTACTCCCACAAAACCATTCTCCTAATTCAGTGGACAGGCCAAGAAATGCTTTCCTCTCACAGCTGCCAAGTGCCTTCTGTGGAGAAGTTCTATGACCTGGGCGATACAGGAGGTCAGACTAGATCAGGGGTCTCAAACTCAAATGACCATGAGGGCCGCATGAGGACTAGTGCACTGGCCCAAGGGACGCACCACTGAAACACACACATACCCTCGCTGCCCCGGCTCTGCCCCCACTCCACCCCTTCCATGAGGACTAGTGCACTGGCCCGAGGGCCGCACCACTGACACACACACATACCCTCGCTGCCCCGGCTCTGCCCCCACTCCACCCCTTCCATGAGGACTAGTGCACTGGCCCGAGGGCCGCACCACTGACACACACACATACCCTCGCTGCCCCGGCTCTGCCCCCACTCCACCCCTTCCATGAGGACTAGTGCACTTGCCCGAGGGCCGCACCACTGACACACACCCTGCCCTCACTGCCCCGGCTCTGCCTCCACTCCACCCCTTCCATGAGGACTAGTGCACTGGCCCGAGGGCCGCACCACTGACACACACCCTGCCCTCGCTGCCCCGGCTCCTCCCCCACTCCACCCCTTCCAAGAGGTCCCACCCCTGCCCCACCTCCTCCTCTGAGCATGCAGCTCCCCATTCCCTCCTGGAAAGCGCTAGGCACCACCAACAGCTGTTTGGCAAACAAAGCAAGAGCAATATAGGAAGTCCAGAGCTAGAAACATGCGCGGCCCAGCCAGGCAGCAGAGAAGCCTCCACTTCTGGCTCCTCCGTCCTGCAAACTGCTATGGGGGGACCGGGGGTTGAGGGGGGGCGCCAGGAAGCTTGGCGGGCCGCAGGGAAGGGCTTTGCGGGCCGCATGTGGCCCCCGGGCCGCATGTTTGAGACCCCTGGACTAGATGATCTAGAGTGGTGGGGACTGAACCTTGCTTGGCCCTTGGGCTAGCTGAACACCAACAGCAGGTAGCTGTTGTCAAGCTAACTTGCAGTAGCTCAGCAGCATGAGTACCAACCTCAGGGGAGACTGTGAGGAACCGGGGCACAAACGCTCAAATTGGTTGAGAGATCTACACTCCTACAGCACCTGCTACCTGAGTCTCAAAGTATTTTGAGGGTAGGAGGAGAAAGCTGCAGTCTAGGGCAGGGGTCTCCAAACTACGGCCCGCGGGCCAGATGCGGCCCGCGAGGCCCTCTCATCCGGCCCGTGGAGATCTTTTTGTCTGCAGGGGTCGGGAACCAGCCACGGGGCCGGGACGCGCCGCGTGCTCCGCTGCCGCCGCCAGCCGGGACGTGCCGCGTGCTCCGCTGCCGCCGCCAGCCGGGACGCGCCGCGTGCTCCGCTGCCGCTGCCGGCCGCGGGGCCGGGACGCGCCACGTGCTCCGCGGCCGCCGCCAGCCAGGACGCACCACGTGCTCCGCTGCCGCCGCCGGCCAGGGACGGCTCAGAGCTGGGGCCGGGACGCGCCGCACCGCCACCCAGTTACAGGCGGCGAAACGGTCTGTGGGGAGAGACCGGGTTGAGCGGGTCAGTTGGGGGGAGGGGGGGAAGAGACCGGGTTGAGCGGGTCAGTTGGGGGGGGGGTTGGAGGAAAGGAGGTTTTGGGGGGAGAGACCTGGCTGGGTGGGTCAGTTGGGGGGGGTTGGAGGAAAGGAGGTTTTGGGGGGAGAGACCTGGCTGGGTGGGTCAGTTGGGGGGGGGTTGGAGGAAAGGAGGTTTTGGGGGGAGAGACCTGGCTGGGTGGGTCAGTTGGGGGTTGGAGGAAAGGAGGTTTTGGGGGGAGAGACCTGGCTGGGTGGGTCAGTTGGGGGGTTGATGTGTAGTGTTCATGTGTAGTGAACAGGTGTTCATGTGTAGTGTTCATGTGTAGTGTTCATGTGTAGTGAACAGGTGTTCATGTGTAGTGTTCATGTGTAGTGTTCAGGTGTAGTGTATCAATGTGTTATTAAATAATAACTGAATAAAATAATATTAAATAAATAATTAAAAACAACATCCATGTTTTGATTCTTTTTTATTTGGACCTCGAGTGTGTTTTCGGCCCCCGAACTGCTATTTGATAGTTAATGCGGCCCTCGGGCTGAAAAGTTTGGAGACCCCTGGTCTAGGGGATCAGCATAAGGAGATCCATATTCTAGACCTGCCTTTCTCTCTGAGCCTAAGTTGTCCTATCTGTAAAATGTTAATGATACCATTGTTTTAAGTATCTACAACTGAACATGAATTCTATAAAAACAAAGCACTATTAGTATTAACTAACCCTCACAATGCCTCGGTGAGACATGTATTGACATCCTTTTGCTCGAAATGAAGACCATGTCAAGAAGGGTTAAGGGCCTAATGCCAAGATTTTCAAATATGGGTGCCTAAAATTAGGCTGCTAAATCTCTACTTAGGGACCTAAATAAATGACCTAATTTTCAGAAGTGCTGATTTCAGCAGGAATTGCCGAATAATTAGCACCTCTGAAAATCATGCCATTCCTTTAGGTGCCTAAACATGAAGCTAGAGCTTCATATTAGGCACCTGTGCTTGAGAACTTTGACCCTCATTTTCAGAGGTGCTGAAAATCAGGCCTTAAGTGACTTGCCCATGGTCACATGCTGATACACTGACAGAGCTAGAAACCAGAACTCAGGAATCTCCCAGTTCACAGTCATCTGTCCATTCCCTCTCTAAATTAATTATTTTTTTGCACCAATGTCATCCCTCCAGGAAGAAGACACACTAGCAAGGTAACAGTTTTCAGAGTGGCAGCCATGTTAATCTGCATCAGCAAAAACAACGAGGAGTCCTTGTGGCACCTTAGAGACTAACAAATGTATTTGGGCATAAGCTTTTGTGGGCTAAAACCCACTTCATCAGATGCACGGAGCGGAAAATACAGGAGACAAAAGCTTATGCCCAAAAACATTTGTTAGTCTCTAAGGTGCCACAAGGACTCCTTGTTGTTTTTACTAGCAGGGTAGTGTGGCAAAGCTTATGTGGCAGCTGTCTGGGTAACACTTGTTCTGTGAATAAACAAGAATTTCACTCTCTAAGGCAATCATACTAACACCATTCACTGGTACTACGTTGACTTAGAACCTGGAATCCGTATTCCTTTAGTCCAATTCTGATTTCATTTACACACTGGCTTTACCCACAGTGTAACTCCACTGACTTCCTCATTTACATTTGTGATCAGAACCATGCTCAGTGTGCAGCACTGTCTCCTAGCAGGTTGCAATGTTTCTTCACCTGACAGGCAAGTAACCCTGCCTCTGCCGAAACAAACTTGCTATATGCAGGGTCAGTTTGGTAGACTGAATAAACCGGTCACCTAACCCTAGGATCTACTACTAATACAAGAAATGACACTCACTACGTTTTAAAGGAGGACCTGGCTGATACAGAGAAATACTGGGCATCAATCCAGAAAGCAAGGTAACAAGAACAAATCTGTCAGCACTAGAGTTGGCACCCGCTTTGACCCCAGAGAGGAGAAGAAGGTTTTTATTACAGCCCAGCAGAAGAGCCAGACTCTGGAGGGACAGAGTAGATTAATCTTACCAGATTTAGGCCTTGCCACCCATTTGAGGTGGGGAAATTTGACAGCCATTAACAAAGTCTTCAGGGAGAACGTGGCAGATATATTCTTTGCTACACCCTGTACCAATGCATGGATCATATTTGTGCACCAGCCACCTAATTTGCTGCTCTAAGCAAAGGCTGAAGTCATAGATAAAAGCAGCAATCAGAACACTGAAATTGGTCTCAAAAGTTTTGCTGGCAGCAGTTCCCATGCCCGTGGGAATTCTTCCCTTTTGCTTTATGTATCAATATCAGCTCCACTAATGTAAACTAACAACTCTAGAAGATACAGCTATAAAAGCAGAGGGCTTTTAACAATGGGATATGGTAGGGAAGATTCATTTGCTCGAATTTTAATTTTCTTCCCATTAGTGGCGGTGTATGTTAGAGCAGCTCTTCCAAGTGTATACTTTGATGTAGCTGCCCCTCCACAAATGATGGATATGCTGAGCCAAATTCATCCCAACTATAAATCCACTGGACTTTGTACCACAGGACTATTTCAGTGGGTAACAGTTTTAGTTTGCATAAGGATTGCATATCTCTGTACAATTTCAATTGTGTCTGCAAACTGCAGGTACAAGACCATTTTTAAAAACATCTGGCTCTTTAGTATCAAAAGAAAGTTATATTGACTGATATCCTGAATATACAATGCCAATTTCCAGAGCATCTGAAAGCTAAATTAACTCTTTCATGAGTTACATGCAATGTTGTTGTAGCCATGTTGGTCCAAGAATATTAGAGACTCTTGCTGAGAGAGGTCATATCTTTTATTGGATCAACTTCTCTTAGAGAGAGAGAGACAAGCTTTTGTGCCAACACAGAGCTCTTCAGGTCTTTCATGGGTGTCACATACACTCACAGATCTAAAGTCCAGGAGGGACCATTGTGATCATCTAGTCTAGTCTGACTTCATGCATAGAACAGACAATGGAACTTCCCCAAAATCAGGGGTCTCAAACTCAAATGAGGGCCACATGAGGACTAGTGCACTGGCCCGAGGGCCGCACCACTGACACACACACATACCCTCGCTGCCCCGGCTCTGCCCCCACTCCACCCCTTCCATGAGGACTAGTGCACTTGCCCGAGGGCCGCACCACTGACACACACCCTGCCCTCACTGCCCCGGCTCTGCCTCCACTCCACCCCTTCCATGAGGACTAGTGCACTGGCCCGAGGGCCGCACCACTGACACACACCCTGCCCTCGCTGCCCCGGCTCCTCCCCCACTCCACCCCTTCCAAGAGGTCCCACCCCTGCCCCACCTCCTCCTCTGAGCACGCAGCTCCCCATTCCCTCCTGGAAAGCGCTAGGCACCACCAACAGCTGTTTGGCAAACAAAGCAAGAGCAATATAGGAAGTCCAGAGCTAGAAACATGCGCGGCCCAGCCAGGCAGCAGAGAAGCCTCCACTTCTGGCTCCTCCGTCCTGCAAACTGCTATGGGGGGACCAGGGGTTGAGGGGGGGCGCCAGGAAGCTTGGCGGGCCGCAGGGAAGGGCTTTGCGGGCCGCATGTGGCCCCCGGGCCGCATGTTTGAGACCCCTGCCCAAAATAATTCCTAGAGCAGAGTTTTTAGAAAAAAACATCCAATCTTGATTTTAAAATTGTGACTAATGAAGAATCCACCACAACCATTGGTAAATTGTTCCAATGGTTAATTAGTCTGTTAAAAATGTACACCTAATTTCTGGTCTGAATTTGTCTAGCTTCAACTTCCACCCATTGGAGCAGGTTAAACCTTTCTCTGCTAGACTGACAAGCCCATTATTAAATATTTGTTCCCATGTGGGTACTTATAGACTGAAATCAAGTCACCTCTTAACCTTCTCTTTGTTAAGCTAAACAGATTGAGCTTCTTGAGTTTATCACTACAAGACATGTTTTCTATCCTTTAATCACTCTTGTGGCTCTTCTCCGATTGCTCTCCAATTTATCTTCATCCTTCTTGAATTGTTGACACCAGCACTGGACGCAGTATTCTAGCTGCAGTCACACCAATGCCAAATACAGAGGTAAAATATTCTCTCTACTCCTATTTGAGATTCTTCTTTTATGTCTCCAAGGATTTCATTAGCTCTTTTGGCCAGTGTAGCACTGGAAGCTCATGTTCTGCTGATTTTCCACCATAAGCCCTTTTTTTAGAGTCACTGCTGCCCAGGGATAGAGCCCCCTGTCACCAATCCTCTCAGTATGGCCTATATTCTTTGTTTCTAGATGTATACCTTTAGCCATATGAAAAACAAACTGTTTGCTTTCACCCAGCTTACCGACTGATCCAGTGTCAGTGACCTGTCTTCATTATTTACTACTTCCTAAATTTTGATGTTACCTGCAAATTTTATCTGTGATGAATTATGCATTTTCTTCATTAATGACCTGGATGATGCTAAATAGCACACGGCCAAAAACTAATCCTTCTGGGACCCCACTAGAAACACACCTGTTTGATGATGTTTCCCCATTTACAATTACATTTTAAGCCCTATCACAGTTAGCCAGCTTTTAATAGTTTAATGTGTGCCTTATTAACTTTATTTCTCTCTAGTTTTTTATCAAAATGTCCCACAGTATCAAGTTAAATGCCTTACAGAAGCCTGAGTATATTTCATCAACACTATTACCTTTATCAACCAAACTTGTAATCTCAGCCAAAGAAAAAGATCAATGTCCATTTGACAGGGTCTATTTTCCATAAACACATATTGACTGTCATTAATTATATTGCCCTCCTTTAATTCTTTATTAAATCGAGTCCTGTATCAACTGCTCCATTACCGTGCCCAGGACTGATGTCAAACTGACAGGCCTATTCTTACCCAGGTTATCCCACTAACCCTTTTTCAATATTGGCACAACACTTGCCTTCTTCCAGTCTTCTGGACCTTTCCTTCCCAGTGTTCCAAGACTTTGAAAATCAACATTAAGGGTCGCATGACTGGACACTGTACAGTCCATGATCTCTTCTCTTCCAGTCATTTCATTCATCCATCAAAGACACTTCCAGATTGTGCTGCAAACTCTTAACTTTGGAATAAGGTCTGTACTTTGTGTTATCTTGTCGTCACAGCAAATACTCAAACTGCATCCTGAATATCCTCAAGCAGCAGATTTATTACACTAAGTGGGATTGAAGAGGAAAAAACCCACTAGTATCATTTGGACTTTCCTAGTAGCAGACTGGATGTAGTCTTGCAAAGTATTGAGTAACTTGCCTCAACTTCCACTCACTTCAATAGGAGCAGATGATACTCAGCACCTTTGACTTTGCATCTTTCAGGATGAGACCCATTACAAGCCTCCATGGGTACAAGTGTCAATTCCATCCATGAGTAGGGATTTTGATAACTTACTTTACGTTACACAAAAGTATATTGAGGGTACCAGGGCCACTGATAATGCTGGAGACTTGACTATTCGAGTAATAAGATCTTTATATCTCTCAATAAATCTATTCAGCACCCCATAGATTAATCAGTGTCCCCCACATGCTCAGTAATAACTGCAGACTTTTCCCTCCAATAAAAGGTGATTTATGCTCTGTACTAGGTTTTCAGACACAATGATGTTTCTGGGGTTTCCTACTTAAACAGGTTCCTCTCAGCTATTCATTTTACAGGGTAGCTTATTTATAACATTTCAAATGCTAAACTGCTTTTTGCTACATTTTGATGTCAGTCACTTGGCTCTACATCTTTCACATACCACGGGCCCCTTTGATTTTCCTTGATTTCTTTCCCTGGGATCAAGGTGATCTATTTTTAGTATACAGACTGGTGTAAGTGAGGAGTTGCTATAGTGACAGTTAGCTGATACAAACCAAGTCCCACTGCAATTCTTGAAGCTAGTAAATGACTCCAAATACTAATCTATGTGAGACAGTGGCTCAGAAACACCCAAACTTTGCTCAGCTAAGGCTGCATCAGCCATCGTCCAGGACCCCCAGGGGACACAATTTGCATGAAATGGGACAGAATGCAACTTTTAATACGGGGTGCAAGCAATGCTCCCTCTTCACCTATGAGAGGCTGTGGTCTCAATAAATACAAATGATTCAGTGTTGTCTATTCTTCTTCATGTTGAACATGTATGGCCAGATCCGGGCTCCCATGGTGGCTGCTTTGCATTAGTCCACTGAGGCAAAGCAGCTGCAAAACCAGCTTCATTGGCTGCCTGAGGATTCACCAAGTGCTAGAGACTCCCTGGGTGGCACAGGACTGGCACAGCCAGATATGTGCCACACAACCCCAGTGTAGGAGGGAAAAAGCAGCACAGCCAGCACACTCTCATACTCCAGTACTTGCTGGCTACTGGAATAGCCATTTGCGGTCCACTGCATCCATTCATAACTATGTGTCTTGGACAAACAGAGCATCCTACAACACCATTCCAACTTCTCTATCACCCTCCTCAACTCAGTCTTTCCATTTGCTCCCAATGTCCATTCTCAAGTTTGGCACCATCCTTGACTCTGAACTCGACTTCTGCTGCTGCTATTGGAGCAAGAACCTTCCTGTTTCACGCTTCTAGCATCTAGAACAATCTTCCTTTGTCTCTGCATCTATCGGACTTTCCCTCTCATTTCAAGTCTGAACATGTGCTCGCTCTCTTTCATCTCTACTTTTTAAAATTTGCCTCTCATTCTACTGTCATGTATTATTTATTTGTAACCATATTACATGCAGGTATGCTGTATAGAGTTTTGGTAAATAGTCTGTGTGGAAGATAAATCCATATCAAAATCTGTAATGAAATTGAATTGTGCTGTATATCAAAGACCTACCTCCTGACGTAGCTCTTCTGTACACTAATTCTTGGTTTATATGACATTAGTCTCCCCTTAGGTTTTACTGTTTCTCTAATTCTGCAAAAGGACTTTGCATCTACATTCCATGGATAGCACTGCATGTAATACAGTGTCAGCTCTTGAATTCCTTCCCAGCCTGTGAGTGAGAGAATGCACAGTAGTGGCCAACTCCTCCTCTCTGATATTTGGGTGATCTGGAATGGAGGGCACACTAAGCTTCTTCCCTACTAGTACACTTTCATAGCAGAAAGGCAAAATACCAACTATTACCGCACTATCCAACATTTCAGGGCCCCGAAGGGGCATGGCCTACCATCTCTGGGATGTGGCCAAGCCTGCAAGCACTCCGGCACGCATGCTGTGGTGTGCTGCACTTTACCATGCATTCCTCCCACTTTCCCCCTTACTCTTGGCCATGATGCTGTGTGCTGTTAGAACTCACACACCATTCTGCTTCTCTTCAGATGTGTCTCCAGCATAAAAAGGCAGCATTTTGCTCCAAGAGTCCTGTATGTATTATTCTGTTCTGTTACACTACCCATACTGAAAACAGTGCGGATGGAGGGGTCTGTTAGGAAAAGATGACTGCTTCAGTTGCTGTTATTTTGAATGTCCATACAGGTTCCTTACCACCACCCTGAAAAGATGCCAGGGGATGGTGGTTGTTTTCTGACTCTATGAAATTTTTTGAAGAAATGATAGAGGGTACTGCTGTCCTTCCGTAGGCTAACATCTCAATTACTTCATCAAAGTAAGGACTGTAGGAAAAGGAACCATCTGAGTGCAAGAATCTGTTTGAAGCCATATAATAGACTTACAAAGTAGTATAATGCACTGCCTGGCTATGTCTTTGAAGCCAACTAAGGTTCTGTGACCTTTGCCTGCAGTGAGAATTCTACCATACAAACAAGAAGTGCCAAAGGCACAGCAATATCTCATAGACTAGTACTGCACCTCTAAAGACCGAAGAGTCTAGGTTCAGCACAGCTCTTTTGTAAAATACCTAAGATAATTAGGAGCAGTTAAATCTGGCTGCCAGAATTTCTTATGCTTACAAATCCTTGACCTTTTTTCAAATCTGAACAGGAATAAAGGTAAAAGCACACTTATGAAAAGTAGCTGAATTCAAAAATTCCTGGGGTTAGTGATTCAATAAAAGTAACACGTTATTTTAACAACATGCTGTGAAATTGTTCTTTTGGACAGCTCACGGGAACCATGAACAGCTAGTTGATGATCCAAACCCACAGATTTCTAATGTAATAAAGAACATAACAATATAAATGCTATCTGCGTGTGGGATTTTAGGCTACGGAAATGCTTCAATTTGTGTTATTTTTTAAATGTACTTTTAGTTTGTTGCAAAAGCATTGTGATACGGATGCATGAAAAGGTTCTATAAATAAACCATGGTTTGGTGTAGTATGGTCAAAGCAACACTCGATTGATTTAGAAATTATAACTTCTGAAACAGCTATTCATCAAGTCTTTCTATGCATCCGATGAAGTGGGCTATAGCCCACGAAAGCTTATGCTGAAATAAACTGGTTAGTCTCAAAGGTGCTACAAAGTCTTCCTCGTCTTATTTACGGATACATACTAACACGGCTGCTAATCTTAAACCTATCAAGAAGTCAGAAGCCTTGAAAATTACAAATGGAGGAGAAAAAGAGATCAACATTAAACTAGAGAATAGGAGTGAGCCCATGAACTCAGTCATTAAATCTATAATGCCACTGACTCTTGGAGCATAAATGTGGATCCTATGGCATTCTGTGTGATGAAACCCTAGGCTTCATTCTTCAAACTCTGATTTCATGTTCAAGCCATCTCTGCTTCATCCTTTTGTTGCTTTCAATATATTCATTAAAAAGGCAGACAGATATTTGGTCTATACACCAGAAAGTAAGGGGTGTGGAGAAGGTTAAGGGAAGGAGGAAGAAGTCAGAGGTAGAAACTGATAGTGAGGGCTCCTGCATTCTATGCACAGCTCTGCTTCTGAAAGTCACTAAATCCCACCTTACAAGATAGTCATGAAAAGTGTCTCCACAGGCAAAAAATTTAACAGCCTCTTTTTTATCATTACCATAATGAGGACAGAAAAAAAATCAGCCTAATTATGTTTTACCAGTCCTTAAAAAAATAGTCACTGGCCCTGAGTAAGCAAGCAAGCAGAACTCTGTGAGCCTTATGGAATCCAGTATCTCCATCTGTAAAATAGGAATAATACATCTTTCTATTGTTAACTTTTATGATATGTGTGTACAGTGTCTAGCACAATGGGGTCCTAATCCTTGACTGGGGACTCAAGGTGCTATTGCAATACAAGTAAAATTTCCCTACCTCACAGAGGATATTGTGAAGCTTCATTTAGTTACACTTCAAAAGGACCAAGTATTATTATACAGAGGAATACACAGATATTATCTCCTTTCAGGAAAATACTGTTTCTGCATCTATCTCCTTCGTGCATCTTCCCAATACCCCTCCTCCGCCTGTGTTCTTGCTCCATGCTCCTCATCCATCTCACCTTAAATCACACTTATTCTCTCTCATCTAGACTCCTTTATCTGATCTCTCTCTGTTTCACAATCTCTCTGCTCCACAAACAGGCCCAAGCACTCAAAGAGCAGGTCTTGGATTGGATTTTGGACCTCGTGTGGGAGCCCAGAAACCTGGAGCCAAGCATTGCACCTCATGGTTATGGATGTGGTCATAGTGCACGTAGCTGAGTCTGCGGAGGTGTGGCGGGGTGACCACCCGCCCCCTGCAGAAAGGGGGTTGGGAAAGCCCTTAAGGGGTTTGAAAAGCCCAGGAAGGGGATTTGAAGCTGGGAGCCAGCAGGCTTTTCAGGCCTGATTAGGCATTAGGCCCAGCTGGGCGGCCACGCCCCAAACACAGGCCTGTATAAAGACTGGGAGGCAGGGGCCTAAAGAAAACAGTCTCCTCTGCATTCAGAGGGAGACAGGCCTGATTGCAGGGGCTTGAGCCAGGTACCTGGGTTAGGGCAGAGCTGGGGCAGGGCAGAGGGAGCTGGGCAGGCTCTAGCCGAGAGCCCCAGGCCTCCGGGCCTGATACAAGGCCCGACCCAGGAGTACCAGGGCTGCAGGGGGCAGCCCAGGGCTGGAGATAGCAACAGCAGGCCAACCCTCCTTGCCTGTGATGAGAAGCCATGATACTGCAGTCCGCCCCAGTGAGCGGGGGCAAGTGGTGACTGACAGTGGCACACTCTGAGGCAAGGTGGGGATAGGGGGTAGAGGGTTCCCCCGGGGAGGGGAGACCCTCACACCAAAGGGGTACTGCAGGGGTGCAGCACCCACAGTTGGAGGGCACCGGGGTCCGGGAGGGACACGGGGCCAGCAAGGAGCGGGCCATCAACCTGCGGAGGGCGCGCTGGATGCTGAAGGAGCTGATTCCCCAGACGACCAGCGGGAGGCGCCGCAGGGGTGAGTGTGGACCCTGTTACAGGAGGCCAGGTGACCTGGAGAGAGGTCCTGGCCCCCACCTCACCCTCCTCCAGCACTGCTGCGAACTTGAAGGTAGGGTCCACCAGGAGCAATTCTGAAATTTTGCCAAAATGTTCCAGGAATGATAAGCATAGGGGCTCAGGATTGCATGCTGGTTTGCTATTCGAAGTTGGAGCCCTCCGGTGGACTATACTTTCCAATTGAAGAGTTCCAGCTTCTTGGCTTCCTTGGGTTTAGGAGTAGGCCTCAGTTTCCCCTGCCACTCCTTGTGGCTCATCACCTCACCACCAGGGTCTCAGGCTGGTGGTGGGTAAGGAGGTGCTCATACCCTTTGGATGGCACAAAGTCTCTCCGCTCTACTCCCTTGACTGTTGGCGGGATAGAGGCGGGAGTGTGCCACAACATCTTGGTTTTGTTTTGGGTTGTTTTAATGAGGGGCAAAGCTACCCTCAAGGGCCCTTTAGGGGCCATAATATCCACCATTGAGTCCATGTCCTCCGAGACCTCCTCCGCCTGCAAATTGAGGTTTTGAGCCACCCTCCTAAGAAGGTCCTAATGGGCCCTATTGTCCATAGCAGGCAATCAGGTGGATGTCCCCAGTACTGCCTCATCGGGAGAGGACGAGGACAACACCTGTGGTGGGATGGGGTCTTCCTGACCCTCCGGCTCCCAGGGGACTGCCTGGGTGTCGGCCTTTGAGTTGTGCAGGTGGCTGCTGCGGTACCCGGTGCCGTGGTGGCTCACATATCGGCACCATGCGTTGCTGGTTCATCAACCTGAGTCTGTGTGTCTCGACCCCAGGGGGTTCTCGGGTGACCAAGGAGGCCAGTGGAGGCGTACGGGCCTCTGACCCCACCAACATGGCCCTAGACCCTGGCACCTCAGCCTGGTGACAGGTCCATGGTGTCCAAAAGGCCCACTGAGTCAGCCCCTGCCACTGAGGGGGACGGGACAGTATGGGCACCGGTTGCTTCTCATCCTGCCTAGGGAATTGCCAGGATTGGTCCCGGGAGCGGTACCAGCTCCGCTGAGACACGTAGGAGGCCGTCTCCAACTCTGAAGAAAAGTCCGAGCCCTAGCAGGGTGCTCCATCCAACCACCCCTTCTCCCTGTCCACTGACCGCCCCAGGAACCGTGACCCCAACCGCCCCCTGCCACCCCATTCAACCCCTCCTCTAATTCTTGACTATCCCCCCAGGACCCTTGCCCCCATTCAACCCCCCATTCTCCACCCTCTGACTGCCCTGATCCCTATCCACACACCCCGCCCCCTGAACTCCCCTTCCCTCTATTCAACCCTCCCTACTCCCTGCCCCCTTACCGCACTGCCTGGAGCACCAGTGGCTGGTGGCACAGCTGCAGCCGTGCCGTGCAGCTGGAGCCAGACAAGCACCGCACAGAACAGAGCACTGGGTCAGGCCTGGCTCTGCAGATACGCTGCCCCAGGAGCTTACAGTCCTACCGTCCTGAGCATTGCACCAGCAGGGCAGTGAGCTGAGGCTGTGGGGGAAGGGGAACTGCGGGAGAGGGACCAGGGCTAGCCTCCTGGGACAGGAGCTCAGGAGCCGGACAGGAGGGTCCCGCCAGCCGAATGTGGCTTGTGGGTCGTAGTTTACCCATCTCTGATCTATACCCACAGACCCTGACTCCAGCATGGAAACACAACAGGACTAAGGAGTAAAGGTCTGTGCACGAATCTATTTTCCAGGAGCAGGCCCTAAGTTGGATCTTTAAACAGGAGATATTCATTTGACTGCTACATGGGAACAATCCTTTTCCTGACATTCAAGACACCCGCAAGTTAGACTTCTATGCTTGTAGTGTGCACCAGGAAGCAGCATCGAGGTGAAACTGTAAAAGTGAATCGTGGGGAGAAAAGGCTTCCATACATTTCACTTTTTATTTCTAATGACAACCAGCCTGAAAACCTGGGTTTTGCAGTTCTCTGTAATGCACGATTCATTGGCCTTGATCAGCCACTGGTGCACGTTTTCTGAAATCATGGTCAGCTCAGCAGATCATGAAAACCAACAGAGAAAACTGTTAGCGAACTGCAGAGCTCGCAGCTGAAGGGTTGTAGCTGCCTTTAAGAAGCAATGGGCTTCTCTTCTTCTAGTCCATGTACATTCTTTTACTATGCCCAAAGGAGTGTCTTAGAAGGATGCACAGTGGACAACCTCTCTTACACACACACACACACACACACAATTAATTGTTTGGGGGGAGAAGTTTTATGAGCAGCTCTGGGCTTAGCCAATTCCGCTTGGCTGCACCTATAAAGCCCTCACAAGATGGAGGCGGAGCTTAAACGGGGAAGCAGAGCAGCTCAGAAGGAGACAAGCAGTAGAAGGGAAGAGTCCTTTGCTCTGAGCTCTGGGAAAGCCCAGCAGCTCTTGTTGTCTGAGACCAGACCACACAGGCCTGACCAAGCCTCCCTATCTGTGCAGGTGTCTCTACAATGGCACTAAGAACAGAGATACTTCCATGCTGGGCACTTACGGAGTTTGACAGGGCAGGAAAACTCCTATTCAACACCTAGTCGATCTTTTGCATGTGTTGTTCAACCCTTCACTGAACAGATGGTGTCCTTTAAAGGGCAGGGATATTAGCCTCATCTTGGCTGAAAACTGTCCCCTGGAGGAAAGCAACAGAGCTGGTCTATTTACCATGCTGCAGGCTGTACCAAGGGCTGACGATCAATGATGTGACCCGACATCCCGATTTTATCGGGACAGTTCCGATTTTTAGGCATTTGTCCCGCGTCCCGACCATACTTTGGTCAGGACGCCCTTTTGTCCCGATTTCGGGACCTTCAGAGAAGAGCCCTGGGCGTGCGCCGGCAGGACCACAGGGCACGCCCCGCCCACTGCCCTAGGACCAGGCAGAGACTGGGCGGTCGGGTCTCTGCCGCGCCGCTGGCAGCTTTCAGCATCTGTAGGGCCAGGGGGAGGAAAGCTGCTGCTGCCGGCTTGGCCAGTGCCGGCCAGCAGAAGGAGGGCGGGAGGGGGCAGAAAGCCTGCCCCCCCCCCCCCCGCAGAGACAGTCGGGGGAAGGAGGACTGCACTGCGGCCGGAGAGTTCTGTGGGCCTTGCAAGCAGGTGCCAGCAGCGACGGAGGGGGGGGGGGGGGAAGAAGAGCCCAGAGAGCCTCCCCCCCCCCCCAACCTGGCTCGCAACATGCTGTCTCCGTTGCTGCAGGGTCCTAGTGCCCTCCCTTTTCTGCTGCCAGTGATGGGGGTGAGTGAGTCTGCTGCTGGGGTGTGGGGGCATAAAAGGAGGAAGATGACCCAGAGCTTGCTGCTGCTGGCAGGGAAAGGGCTGGGGGGAGTCCTCCTCTCTGGCTCCAGTCCCAGAGCAGCCTGCCTACACCCATCCCAAACTCATCCCCAGCCCTGCCGTACCCCAGAGCCCACACCCCCAGCCACAGCTTATCCCCCCCCCCCGTGCCCCAATCCTCTACCCAAGCTCTGATCCCCTCCAGCATCCCAAACACCTTATCCCCAGTCCCAGTCAGGGCCCCCCTGCACCCCAATCCTGTGCCCCATGACACATTGCACTTTGCAATATTCATTTTAAAATTTTATAATAAGCAATGCTCTGGGAAAAAGGGAGGGGGGGTGCAAGTTAAAAATTTTGCCTAGGGCACAAAATATCCCCCACCCCCGGCTTGCCCCTCTGCACCAGCACCGCCGCGCCCCCCCTCCCGCCGCCCGCCAAATGTGTTCTGATATTTCGCTCTTCCGATCTGGTCACCCTAGATGTCGCTGACAGATAGGTTGGAGGGAGGGAGTCACCAGTTTCCTTAAGCGGGGGAGCCAGAAGCAGGGTGAATTTCTTACAGCTACATGACTCTCAGCTGCCCAAATCACCTCCCTTCCCCAGTACTCAGAGCGCATCCTCCTTAGGCATTTTCTCACTCACACCTCATTCACTCCCAATGCTCTGTCCAAGCCTCTATCCTGACTGCTCCTTTTATCTGCATGTGCCATATTGTGGCCCACGCTATAAACCCCTTGTACTGCTCACTTGGCACAAAGGGATTTTAAAGCTGCTCTAAATGGGCAACCAGGGATTCCCCTATCCCCTCTCTGCTCATTCACTAGACCAGGGGTAGGCAACCTATGGCACGGGTGCCAAAGGCGGCACACAAGCAGATTTTCAGTGGCACTCACACTGCCTGGGTCCTGGCCACCGGTCTGGTGGGCTCTGCATTTTAATTTAATTTTAAATGAAGATTCTTAAACATTTTTACAAACATATTTACTTTACATACAACAATAGTTTAGTTATATATTATAGACAGACAGAGACCTTCTAAAATATTAAAATGTATTACTGGCATTTGAAACCTTAAATTAAAATTAATAAATGAAGACTCGGCACATCACTTCTGAAAGGTTGCGGACGCCTGCACTAGACCAAACCCCTCACTTCGCCCCTCTCTCAGCCTGGGAGAAGATGCTAAGGCCTATTCTGGGGTTTAGCTTGAACGATGCACATAAGAAAAGGCAAAATAATCTTAGCTGCAGGAGCCCTAACGGTGGATTCTGTAACGAGGCAAGACGCCACTGGTATGCCCCAGCTTATGATGGCCAGAGGCCTCTCTTCTTTCTTTAAAAGATTATGTGAGTAGAGGTCAAGGAAAATCAGAAACTCTGAATTCAGCTCGTTCAGAACAAGAGGAGTGGGGGCAGAATACAGCACACTGACAACCGGCATGGAAAACGATACATTTGTAACTCCGTGGCCTTTCCCATCTCTACTCAGAAAAAGAGAGGGGAAAAGAAGCTGAGCCTTGTGAGTCTGAACAATCACAGCATAAGAAAAAATGAGCAGCCTGAGGTGGTGAACAGGGCTTTCCCTGCATAAATCCCATTAATACCAATGTTTGCATAGCTACACCTGCACCACACTGCTCTAAAGGCACGGGGATAGATTTCTACAATTAATTCCTTCTCCCTGACAGCAGACGCTCAAGAGAATGCACCAGTCTGCATTACTGCACCGGATGGGCTACCAGGGCGTCTGTTACAAATGCTCTTACAACAAACACACACTGGGTCTGGCCCTAAAAAGCTCTTCAGCACCCTCGAATGCCATGAGAGCTGATGGTGTTCAGTGCCTCTCAGGATGAGTTTAATACAGGCCAGTTCTTTATAAACATTAAGTCCTTTTGGTAAAGATGAATTCAGAAAATAATGCAAGCTTTTTAATAAATTAAGCCATCCTGAAAAAAAAAGAAAAGAAAAAGAGACGTTTGCACAGGTTACCCTGCTTCCAGAAAAGAATCCAGATTCCTCTAGGATCACAACAGCAGCAGCTACTCTGAAGAAGCCAGTAGAACACACACATCTGATCTTTATTTTCCTACCCTTGTGATCCGAGGTCAGGTTTTGGAAAGACACCTGCAGCTCATTCATGATACATAAGTGACAGAGAACAAATGTCAGCCATATTTTAAACATTGCTGATGGAAATTCTGCATAGTAAACACAAGCATCTAATTTTGTCTCTATGCCACCAGGGTGGGCTACACGGCAAGATTAATGAGAGCAATCATGGTCGGAAACTAGAAAGGACAGCTATTGTTTTACAGCCTGCACAACTCATAGCACTCAGGAACATTAGGCTCTTTCATACTGCCGGAAACCTTTCAGTTCACTTTAGTTAGGTGGGACAGGGACTGTGTAGGAATAAAGAACAGAACATAAGAACATAAGAACGGCCATACTGGGTCAGACCAAAGGTCCATCTAGCCCAGCATCCTGTCTACCGACAGTGGCCAATGCCAGGTGCCCCGGAGTGAGTGAACCTAACAGGTATGATCGAGCGATCTCTCTCCTGCCATCCATCACCCCCCTCTGACAGACAGAGGCTAGGGACACCAAGAGGTAAATGTTTATGTACTTTTCCCTTTTGGTTGATTCATAAGAACAATCATATTGGGTCAGACCAATATTAGCCTAGTATCCTGTCTTTCGACAGTGGCCAATGCCAGGGGCTACAGAGGGAATGTATAGAATAGGAAATCACTGAGTGATCCATCCCCTGTCATCTAGTCCCAGCTTCTAGCAACGAGAGGTTCGGGACTCCCAGAGGGTGGGGTTGCATCCCTGAACATCTTGGCTAACAGCCATTGATGGACCTGTCCTCCATTCACTTATCTAATTCTTTTCTGTAACACTTATGATTTAGAGAATGTTTCTATAGCAATTGTTGTTGTTGCAGGTGGAATTATTTCCTGCACAGGGGAGGATTAACATTGGGTGCTTGCACCTGGGGCCTACATTCAGTGGGAGTGCAGATGCTACTGGGTGTTTGGGTATAGCAAGGGGTGCTGCTGGCCAGCCAACTGCTTCAGAAACAAGACTTCAGGTGCCTCCCAGAGCCTTTCATGGACCCTGAACACCCTATGTCACAATGTCGACCAAGGGAAGATGGGGAGGCAGTGGCTGGAGTTGTCATAGATCAGACTCAGCCATGCTGCTGCCTGTCAGGGAGCCCAGGGGGTTCATTTGGCAGTTTGGGAATGGTCCAACGTTTTTGTTGATCTAGGCCCTCTGTGGGCCTAATGTACTTTATTCCTGCATAAGGGGCAACGTTAGCTTTCCCTTTACTAGATCACACATTTTACCCCATTATGAAATTCTCAAGACTTCGGTCTCCTTTCATTTACATGGGCCTTACACTAGTGCAACTCCACTGACTCCAGTAGCATCATGCTTGATTTACACTGATACTTCACAATATTCAACACTGCAACAGAAAAAACAAGGAACACCAATGGTAAGAGAACGACTGAAAACAGAGCAAATTAATTGAAAACAATCTTAAAAAACACCCTGAAGTAGTATTTTTTCTGTTTACTGATAAGGGTAAATGATATTGAAAAAATAGTTACTAAAACTGATCGCACTTCCATATACAACCCACAAGACCCATTTCTTTTCTCACACTAGTTTTATACCAGTGTCACTCCAATGCAGTTTCTCCTGAATTATACCAGCATGAGAGAAGAATCAGGCCAGGGTTATTAACCAGTCAGACATACCAAACTCTGTATTTATCTTATTGATTCAGTGTGATGGTGACACTGTTTTTAAGTGCCAGGTCAATCTCTCTCTTTTTTTCCTCAGCAGACTTGTGCTTTATTGGAAAGTACACAGTGCACAACAATACCACCACCAGGTGATGCAGGAAATTCATTCCCATTACTCGGTTATAGCTTTCTGCTGTTCATCAGGCAGAAATCAGCAGAGACGCTATTCTGTTCTCAGGAAACACATGTGATGTTTCATCCAACGTCAGAATACCCCATGTTTCCCAGCCAACTCAGCCTTCCTTGAAATTTGCTTCCCAGTGCAATAATCAAACAGAACTCAGCACTTGTCCCATGATTAACTTGTTTTAAGTGACCTAACAGAGGCTGGTGTTTAACTAAAGGTGAAATATAATTGGCCTGGAAACTGCAGAGAGACACTTGAAAGATGTGGTTTAAAACAGCAGTTGCCTATGGGAGGTAGAACTTAGTTTGAAGACTCTTATATTTCCCTTTTTAACTACCAATTACGGTATATTATTTAAAATATTTACTGAGTACTTCATTTAATTCTCTTTCTTTAAAGTAAGAGAACTCTTGTTTGAAATTTACAGTCATCAGGCCTACCAGGCTATATTTCACACAGTTTAATCTGAATACTGTAAAGCAACTTTGAAAAAAAATCATTTGGAAGATTAGTTCCTTACAGATTTGTAGATGTATAGTAAAGGCATTCAATTAGCGTTTCCTATCAGGCACAAAATACTGTATAAATGTCCCTATTAACATCTACCCACAACAATTACTCAATTGAATCAACAGGATTTGGGATCACAAGGTTGCTCTTTGTTTTATACAGCCACAATATCTGCTCCCAAAAAATAATTAATCCTCGTATTAAGGAGTAACACAAAAGTTCCCTACCTAAAAGGCCATGAGGTTCAGATTTACGCCTCTCAGAGCTTCTGCCCTGGTCCTTTCGTTTCTTGCTTCCTCTAAGACTGCCAAAACGCTTCATGAGCTGCAGCAGGCACCAAGGCAATAGCAGCTGTCAATCATACCCGGTATCGGAGGAGAAGAAGAAGAAAGAGCAGATCTCATCAAAAGGTGGAGGGGGGGGAGGGGGCAGGAAAATAAGTCAGTTAAACTGCAAACATGGGTACAAAAAATAAGATATTCCAAAAAGTCAGCAGAAACGATGTATGGCTATGAAAAGCTTCAGCTTCTGAATTTCTGAAAGAGACTTCAGATCACTTCTTAATAACAATAAGATCCAGAGAATGTAGCTGAACTTTGCCCAAAGCAGTCCCGATCTTAATTCTTACTGTACAGTAACTATTCTGAAAATATCTGTGGATTTCAAAAAGTCTGTACATCTCAAAGCGGCAGTTCTTATCCGTAAGCAGTCAGAAAGCTTCAGAGGCTGAAAGAGAATTTCACCAGTGGATCAGCTTATGCAGAAGAGGTCAATAACTAGCTGATAAGCTCCCCCCTTTAAAAAAATACTAAATATGCAAAGGAGGCACAAGCCCTCTTGAAGGGAATTGTCATGTGCAGTTCTGCATGATGTCTCTTTAAAAAGACTGTAAAAGGAAACCAACCCTGTACAGACAATTCTTGGCACCAATTGGTCAGAGCACATTCACATTATGACATGACATCACACAACTATTTTGATTCATGTGTCCTAAGTCTTTGCAGGGACAGAATCATACGGCTGCGTATCGATGAGCTAAGAAACAACAGGCTCCTTGAGGTCGACCAGCTAATGGATTAATGGGGAATGCGGCCTTGCCAGTTCCTTAAAAGGAAGGTGGTCATCTTTTGGAAACTAGAGACAGAGCTGCATGGTAGACATTTCTGTAGCAACGTGCACCCTCTCCAAATATCCTTGCACTGTACACAAGGAAATGGTTCTAACAGATTGCCCACATTCAGCCAGTGCCCTGCTCTCTGCAAAGCAAAGAGAGTTTCTGACAACTGTTTCCAAGACAGATGATTTGAACTGAAATCTAACTTACAGAACTTTTAAAACAAAAATTATAAAACAATGCAAAGCAGCAACCTCAAACCTGCAAGGGCTCTTATCCAGAGTAATTACCATACACATTTATTAGATTAGGCTCTGGGATTACAGATTTAGACGATTATTTTAGGAATGGGCTGAACATTCTGGGCTAGGTCCTCAGTTGGTGTAAATCTGGGATCTGGTCCCATGTTTCTATCGGCTCTGAATGCCAAACCCCCTTCTCTTCAGGATTACAGTGAATGCTTCGTTAAAAAACAAAATCCATGATGTTCAAAGGTGCTGAATACCCGCAGCTCCCATAGACTTCACTGGGATTTGTGAGTGCTTAGCACTTTTGAAAATCAAAACCTGCGTGAATAATGAGATATAGCCACATCTCATTCTCCTCCCTAAGGGAGGAGAGAGGAGAAATGGCCATTGGTACTGCCAGGGAGTCTCTCCTGACAAGTCACTGGGGGGGAATTGCTATTGTCACAGCAAGGTCACAATCCATTTAAACGCTGACTGACTTTCAGCATCCATCTGACTCTCAGCAGCCACAGAAATGGAGAACGCTCCACCCATCTCCAGCCCAAGAAAGCGATGGGGACCTAACAATCCTTCTGCTGAGTGCCACCAAACTCCTCTTCGCTCTGTGGCTTCTGACATCGCAGCGCGTGCCATGTTTCAGAAACCTCAGAGTCACTTCTTACACACTCTGAGATTTCAGAAGCATGGTGCACACTGGAGGTGTCCCAGAGCACACGGGAGTCAGAATTAATTAAGCTATAGAAATCGGCTCTGGGCAAGGCTTCTAGGTCCTAGTGACGCAGAAGAAGTGGAGTCTCTCCCCCCCCCCCCCCCCCCATCCATTGTAAAGGGGAACTTGGAAAAAGAAAAAACACATGGCAGGCACCCTTGGTTCTCCCTCCCACACTTCTTTAAAAAACACAAGAAAATTATTAACAAAAAGCTTAATTAACTTCAAGATAAGGCTGCCACTACAGCCAAATACTGCATTTCAATTTTGTATTCAAAGTTGTTCACAACTCTACTCCTCTCTACTTGTCCTCCCAGCTCTTATGTCAAAACACTTTCCCCCACCCCTTCTGCCCTGCCAGTTATGCCAAACTTGTCAGTCCCCCGCACAACGATCTCAGTATTTTCCAGCAATGCTGCTCTTTATGCACGAAATACCCTCCCTGAATTATTCTGTATGGCCACTGCCCTCTCCTCCAAATCTTTCCCTGAGGGCCACCTTTCATAGAATTGTAGGACTGGAAGGGACCTCAAGAGGTCTTCTAGTCCAGTCCCCTGCACTGAAGGCAGCACTGTGTATTATCTAGAACCATCCCTGACAGGTGTTTGTCTAACCTGCTCTTAAAAATCTTCAAAGATGGAAATGCCACAACTACCCTAGGCAATTTAATATATGGAGATGTACCTACCTTATAGAACCGGAAGGACCTTGAAAGGTCATCAAGTCCAGCCTCCTGCCAACACCAGCAGGACCATGTACTGTCTCCTGACAAATTTTATTTTTTTATTGCCCCAAATGGCCCCCTCAAGAACTGAGCTCACAACCATGGGTTTAGCAGGCCAATGCTCAAACCACTGAGCTATTTATTCCAGTGCTTAGCCACCCTGACAGTTAGGAAATTTTTCCTAATATCAAACCTAAACCATCCTTGATGCAATTTAAGCCCTTTGATTCTTGTCCTATCCTCAAAGGTTACGGAGACAATTTTTCTCCCTCCTCCTTGTAACAACCTTTTATATACTTGAAAACTTTCATCATGTCCCCACTCAGTCTTCTCTTTTCCACACTCCAATATTTTCAATCTTACCCCACACGTCATGTGTTCTAGATCTTTAATGATTTTTATTATTATGGTTTTCTTCAATTTGTCCACATCTTTCCTGAAATGTGATGCTCAGAACTGGACACAATATTCCAGCTGAAGCCTAATCAATGGAGAATAGAACAGAAAAATTAGTTCTTCTGTCTCGTTTATAACACTCTTGCTAAAACATCCCATGTATACGTTTGCTTTTGTTGCAATAGTGTTACACTGCTGATTTAGCTTATGATCCACCATGACGCCAGATCCCCTTCCATGGTACTCCTTCCTAGACAGTCAATTCCTATCATGTATGATTTTTTCTTCCTAAGTGGAGTACTTTGCCTATGTCCTTATTGAATGTCCCATCTTTACACTGTAAGACCTTTAAACAATGTTCAAGTGATACACATTAATGTTTCAAAAAGACAAGTCAATCGGAGATGCATGTGAGTTTCTGGGGATAGAATTTGGCTCAGTCACTTTTCAAGGAACAGAGGACAAGAGAAGAAGAGAGAAAAAGCTAAGAAAACAGTCAGTAATAAGCAGCTGAAATTTCCCTGCCTCAGGTGCAAAATAAATGAGCCTCACTACAGAACCCCTGTTAACTACATCTCGACTCTACTCTCCCCAAAGCAGTAATTTCTCTTTCTTCTGCACTGCAGTGACCACTGAGAATGACTTAATGTCATTAGAAACAAAAATAATTAAATCCCTTTTTAATGAGCTAGAAATTGGTATCCCTTCAGTGCAGAAATAATATTCTCATACCCCTGTTTGGCAGAAGCTAAGAATAAATACACACTGATGACCTTTTCAAGCAGGCCACTGCACCAAGGGGGCTCATTTCCCCTTGTTAAGAATAGTGTCCAGGCGCTAATGGTTTTACATACTGCTACTAGAAAATGAGACAATGCTGTTTAACAACAGACTTTCACTGTAATTTGTTAGAAAATAATAAGTGCTGGGAGTGCAATCATTTTGGCTCCTGCAGCTGATGTTTTAACAACTGATACTGCACCTGTACATCTGATTTCACATCTGTGTTAATCAATTCTGTGGAAACATCTGAAAAAATAATAAAAAGCCAGGCTTATTGGAGCTTTATTCGGAGCCAAAGTTCTGGAAGCTTGAAACTGAAATCACTTCTAAACAGCCATGTAAATACTTTGTCAGGTAGTTTTTAGGTCCCAAACTGTAAGCTCTACAATGTTCTTTCTCCAGGGATACATATAATTTTTTTAAAAAAACCTAATGCGGCTGATCCTGAGCATTGCAGAGCACCCAGTACATCACTAAGCTGACAACTCTTCAATTTTCCTCTGCCCCTCCCCTCCATCTTTCTTCCTGAGCTCACTCTCAGATCCACAGCTGTCTCTCGGACACCTCTTCCTGGATGACCTGCTGTCAACTCAAACATTACATGGCTAAAATAGAACTCCTCATCTTCCCAAACCCTCTGCCCAAATTCTCCCTACCCCCCACCCTCTCCTATATCCCACCAACCTCCTTGTGTCTCAGACTCACAACTGCAATATGTCCCCTGGCACCTCTCCATCCTTCACCCCCGTCAATCCCCTTTAGACTGCTGCTAAATCAGTCGTTTCTTCCTCTACCTCTCCCATATCAATCATTTCTCTCCTTCACTGCTGTCAACCCTCTCATCTCGGCCTTGGTACTTTCCTACTCATACTATTGCAACTCCTGACTCCCACTTTGCTCCCCCTCTCCAGTCTATCCAAATGATGCCACCAGTAAACCTCTCTCCTGCCAATATGATCTTGTTAGCCCCACGCTGTCAGAGTATCTTCCCTGACTTTGTATCTCAACTGGCATCAAAATCAAACTCCTTCCCAGCTTTGCATAGCTCTACCCTGTCTTCCTCTCTCCTCTTGTCACATGTCATTATAGGATCTTCCACTTCTGCTTCCCTTCACACATCTTTGTGTTCCTCTCCCACAAACAGGGCCCTACATATAATATAATTATGAGGAGATGAAGAGTAATGAAATTATCCATTTCCCCCAAATACACTGCATATTTGTAATCCACGTGCTTAACTTATTTATTTTATTGAGTCTCCAGCCCTTATGGTTGCAAAACAAAACTTAATAATGAGAACTGAATGTAACCAATGCAGGGATGTCTGACTAAAGAAGAGCTCTGTGTAAGCTTGAAAGCTTATCTCCCTCACCAACAGAAGCTGGTACAGTAAAATGACATAACTCACCGACTTTGAGTCTCTACAGAGAGAACAGGAAAAGAACAGTTACTCACCTTTCGTAACGTTTGTTCTTCGAGATGTGTTGCTCATGTCCATTCCAATATGTGTGTGCGCGCCGCGCATGCACGATTCCGGAAAGCTTTCTCCCTAGCGGTACCCGTAGGGTCGGCAGGGGCGACCCCTGGAGTGGCGCCGTTATGGCCATGTATATATGCCCCTGCCGACCCACCCCCCGCTCAGTTCCTTCTTGCCGGTACTCCGACAGAGGGGAGGCGGGTGGGATTCGGAATGGACATGAGCAACACATCTCGAAGAACAAACGTTACGAAAGGTGAGTAACTGTTCTTTCTTCTTCGAGTGCTTGCTCATGTCCATTCCAATATGTGACTTACGAGCAGTTACCTCGGAGGAGGGAGAGGAGTACCTTGAGTTCCTACTGACAGGACCGCTTGTCCAACAGCGGCGTCCTCCCTCGACTGCTGCACGATGGCGTAGTGCGAAGTGAAGGTGTGTATCGACGACCACGTCGCTGCTCTACAGATGTCGACGACGGGAATGTGCGCTAGGAACGCTGTGGACGTAGCCTGGGCTCTGGTCGAATGCGCTGTCAACGCTGGGGGAGTAGCATTTGAAAGGTTATAGCAGAGTTTAATGCAAGATGTAATCCAAGCCGAGAGGCGCTGGGTGGAAATTGGTGATCCTTTCATCCTTTCTGCTACTGAAATAAAAAGCTGTGGAGATTTACGAAAAGGTTTAGTTCTTTCTATATAAAAAGCTAAAGCTCTTTTGACATCCAAGTAATGAAGCATTCTTTCCCTATTATTCGCGTGGGGTCTGGGGAAGAATACCGGTAAAAACAAGTCTTGGTTCAAATGAAATGGAGAGACTATCTTGGGAAGAAACGCCGGGTGCGGGCGTAACTGGACCATATCCCTATGGAAGACTGTGTAGGGTGGCTCTGAGGTGAGTGCCCTAAGCTCAGACACTCTACGAGCGGAAGTAATCGCTACTAAGAAGGCGGTCTTCCATGAGAGATAAGACAGTGGGCAAGAGGCCATAGGTTCAAAGGGAGGCCTCATTAATGCCGTTAGGACCAGGTTAAGATCCCAAGGGGCCACCGGCTGACGCACCTGTGGGTGCAACCTTTCTAGTCCCTTAAGAAACCTAAGGACTAGGGGGCTGCTAAAAACTGTGGTGCCCCCAAACCCTGGGTGGAAGGCTGATATAGCCGCCAGGTGTACTCTAACAGTTGAAAGAGATAACCCTTGCTGCTTTAGCTCAAGGAGGTAATCTAGGATATCGGGAAGTGACAAGGACAGGGGGTCTCTTCCCTTGCCCTGAGACCACAACGAGAAGCGCTTCCACTTGGCCGTATATGCTGCCCTTGTGGATGGCTTCCTACTACCCAAAAGGACCTCCCTGACAGCGTCCGAGCACCGGAGCTCAACAGGGTTCAGCCACGGATATTCCACGCCGTGAGGTGGAGAGACTGCAGGTTGGGGTGCAACATCCTGCCGTGGTCCTGCGAGATCAGGGTTTGCGAGAGGGGGAGAGTGAACGGGCTCATCACACACATGGACATCAGCACGGTGTACCAATGCTGTCGAGGCCACGCCGGTGCTATAAGAATGAGGGATGCTCTGTCCTGTTTCACCTTGAGCAGGACTTTGTGTATGAGGGGGAACGGGGGAAACGCATACATCAGACCGCCCTTCCACGGTACCTGGAATGCATCCCCTTCTGACCCCTGACTCAGGTTGAGGAGGGAGCAGAACCTGTGGCATTTCCTGTTGGCCCTTGTGGCAAACATCTAGGAGGGGAAATCCCCACCTTAGGAAAATCGAGTGGGCTACATCTGGTCTGAGAGACCACTCGTGACCTCTGAAGGAGCGGCTGAGCGTGTCCGCCAGCACGTTCTGGGTCCCTGGGAGGTAAGTGGCTGTGAGGGAGATACCTCTGGTGATGCAGAAGTCCCAAAGGGCGAGGGCTTCCCTGCATAGGTGAGAAGAGCGAGCACCACCCTGTTTGTTTATATAGAACATGGTGGCTGTGTTGTCTGTCAGGACTGATACACACCTGTTCTGCAACATACCTTGAAATGTCTGACATGCGAGACGGACTGCTCTGAGCTCTCTGACGTTGATATGAAGGTCCATCTCGTCCTGGGACCAGAGACCTTGAGTCGTTATCTCCCCGAGATGCGCTCCCCATCCCAGGGCGGAAGCATCCGTCACCAATGTCACTACCGGTTGGGGCTTGAGAAATGGGACCCCTATGTTCAGGGACTGAGGTTGAAGCCACCAGCTGAGGGAGCGGCGGACATGAACTGGTAGAGTCACTATGAGGTCCAGTGGGTCTCTGTGCTGGTTGTATACGCTCGCAAACCATAATTGTAGAGGTCTGAGGCGGAGTCTCGCATACGGCACTACGTAAGTGCATGCCGCCATGTGGCCTAACAGCACCATGCAGTTCCTGGCCATAGTCATGGGATATCTGATTAGGGGGTGAATAATGTCCGCGATTGACTTGGCTCGGGAGGGAGGTAGAAACGCCCTTGCCCGCCTTGAGTCTAATATCACTCCGATAAATTCGATCGCTTGGGTAGGCACAAGGGTCGATTTGGGTTCGTTTATAATGAGGCCCAGCCTGTGGCAAGTGTCTCTGAGGAACTCTATGTGGATTGACAACTGCACCTTCGAGCTTGCTCTTATGAGCCAGTCGTCTAGGTAGGGGTAGACATGGATGCCCCTCCTTCTGAGAAATGCAGCCACGACGGCCATGCATTTTGTAAACACCCTTGGGGCAGAGGAAAGGCCGAAAGGGAGCACCGTGAATTGATAGTGCTGTGTCCCCAGCACAAATCGTAGGAATCTCCTGTGGCATGGGATAATGGAGATATGGAAGTAAGCATCTTTTAGGTCGAGGGCAGCGAACCAGTCTCCTTGATTCATAGCTGGAATTATGGTAGCTAGGGATAACATGCGAAACTTCAGCTTCTTTATGTAGGAGTTGAGGCCTCGCAGGTCTAGGATCGGGCGAAGACCACCTTTGGCCTTCGGGATAAGGAAATAACGGGAGTAGTAACCCTTGCCCCGAAATTCTTGAGGAACCTCCTCTATGGCACCCAAAGACAAGAGGGTATGGACCTCCTGATCTAGGAGTTGCTCGTGAGATGGGTCCCTGAAGAGGGACGGGCACGGGGGGTGGTTGGGAGGGAGAACAGAGAATTGGATAGAATATCCCACTTCTACCAGGCTGAGAACCCACTTGTCCATGGTGATCGAGGACCAGGCCTGGTAGAAGTGAGATAAGCGGTTCACAAAGGGACGGGTAGTTCCAGCTGTGGTGTCTGGTTTGTTGCCCTCGGGCGTACCTTCAAAAGTTCTGCCTGTCACCCGGCTGTTGTCTGGGGGCGAAGGTAGTTTGTCCCTGCCTAGAGGTTGGGCGAGGGCGACCCCTTCCATTCCCCCTACCTCCCCTCCTAATCTGGTCTCGCCTAGGAGGTGCAGGAAGTGGGCGCGGTTGGGCAGCGGGAGGGGGCCTGAACGGCCTACGAACAGTCTGCGGCGTGTGTAGTCCCAGCGACCTCAACATGGCCCTGGAGTCCTTCATGGACTGTAACCTCTTATCTGTATCCTCAGAGAAGAGGCCTTTTTTATCGAATGGCAAGTCCTGTATCGATGCCTGGACCGGAGGCGGAATGCCCGAAACCTGCAGCCAGGCCCCTCTACGCATCGCTATGGCCGTTGCCATAGTACGAGCAGACGCATCCACAGAATCCAGGGCTGCCTGCAGGGCCGCCCTGGAGACCAGCTGACCTTCCTCCATGATGGCCTTAAATTCGGCTCCCGAGTCGCTTGGCAACTTTTCTTTAAATTTAGACATAGCTGCCCACGTGTTGAAAGCGTATCTACTTAAAGCTGTCTGTTGATTTGAGATACGCAGTTGGAGTGCCCCCGATGAGTACACCTTCCTTCCTAGAAGGTCCAGTTTTTTCGCCTCAAAGGATCTAGGGGTTGACCCCGTTTGCCCTTGGCGCTCCCTGTGGTTGACTGCGTCCGCCACGAGGGATCCTGGCTGTGGGTGAGTGAAAAGGTGTTCGCAGCCTGTGCGGGGGGCGAAATATCTTCTTTCCACTCCTTTAGCCGTGGGCGGGATGGAGGAAGGCGTCTGCCAGAGTGTGTCGGCCATTGACGTAACCTTCTTGACGAATGGCAGGGCAATTTTCGTGGGCCCAGCCGACGACAGAATGTCTACCGTTGGGTCGACTTCCTCCTCCACTTCCTCCGCCGGAAGGTTCAGGTTCTGGGCTACACGACGGAGGAGGTCCTGGTGCCCCTTCAAGTCCATAGGCGGGAGGGTCGGTGAGGAGGACCCCGCCACTGCCTCGTCTGGGGAGGAAGAGGATGAGGCCCCGAATCCCGCTGTATCCTGAGGCCCTGCCATCGGCCCCTGGTCTGCAGCTTCCTGGTCATACTGGGGCATCGAGGGTGGTGGTCTGACCTCCCTTGATGTGCCGGGTATCGGCTCCTCAGGCCCCGAGGGGGGCACCGATACAGTAGCCGTGGGTGGCCCCCGCGGTACTGATGGTAGTGAGGCGGCTATAGAGGACGGACCCTGGGCCTGGTGATACGCCCAGGGTGTCCAAAAAGGCCATTGAATTTGCCCTTGACTGTGGGGAATCCACGGTGCCGGGCTGCCATGCCGGGACGGTTTGCGGTGCCTCGAATGGTGGTGCGAGCGCGAAGAGCGTCGGGAGCGGTCCGATCGCGAGGACGGTGCATCCGACTCCGACGAGTAGTCCGACGCTGGCCACGGCGGTGCCGTACCCTCCGGTGCCGTGAGCCTGCCCGATGCATCCATGTGCCATCGGCCCCTTTCCGGTACCGCCAGCGTCTGAGGCGGAATTACTTGAGTGCCCGGTACCGGGGCCCTTCTTTCTTGCGGTGCCGCGGTAGCCGGTGCCGAGCCGGGTCGTACATCCGGCGTCGAGGTGGACGGCACCGGGGCTGGAGGTATTAACGGTGCCGGCGTCTGCGGAATCATCGGTCCAGTAGACGCGGGCACGGGCGCCGGTACCGCGAAAGGGATCGGTGCCTGTGGCGGGGCCGCCTCCCTTGTCATTGAGATGAAATCTTGCGCCGCCTCGAAGATGTCCGGCGTCGCGGGCATCACGATTTCATCGAAGACCCCTTGTGGGGACGGTGCGGCACCGAGGGGGGTACGTTCCCTCCGCTCGGTAGTCGGTGCAGGCAGCCTACGGGACTCGTCGGAGCGACCCGAGGAATGCCGTGCCGCGGCAGGTTCCCCTTGTGTCTTACGACCAGGGGAACGGCCTCTTGGCTTCTTAACCGGTACCGGAGACTGTGACCGGTGCCGTCTCGAGGTGCCGGCCCGGTGCGGGGAGCGGTGCCGGTGCTTCTTGGAGTCCGCCTTTGGCGCCACCGGGGCCCTCACCGACGCCGGAGCACTCCTGCTCTCCTGGGGAGGCTGTTGCTGGGGCTGCAGTGCCGATTCCATTAATATGAGCCTCAGGCGAGAGTCTCTTTCTTTCTTTGTGCGAGGCTTAAACGACCTGCAAATCGCACAACGATCTGCCTGGTGACCTTCTCCCAGACACTTAAGGCACTCAGAGTGCGGGTCACTGACGGGCATCGGCTTTCCACAGCCCTCGCAGACTTTAAAGCCCGGCGCACGAGGCATGCCCCGGCGCCGATGAACTATGAATTTTACCCAACCTAAGAACTAACTATACTACTATACAATTTACAATTGATTAACACTAACAACACTAACTAACACTAACTATTAACAAAGAGCTATAGAACAATACCGCTAACGAACTCGATTGAAGAGAGAGAGAAACGCTGTTCCAGCAACCGCCAATAACGGAAAGAAGGAACTGAGCGGGGGGTGGGTCGGCAGGGGCATATATACATGGCCATAACGGCGCCACTCCAGGGGTCGCCCCTGCCGACCCTACGGGTACCGCTAGGGAGAAAGCTTTCCGGAATCGTGCATGCGCGGCGCGCACACACATATTGGAATGGACATGAGCAAGCACTCGAAGAAGAACAACAGTGCTGATATCCACAAACTTCCCTATTCATCTCAGTGCATGGTTAACTCTGGACCTTGAGGCTTTTTCTACACTATGGGAGGAGATCGATCTAAGTTATGCAACTTCAGCTATGTGGTCAGGGGGTCGTGACCAAGAGTTCACCAAATAGTCTGCTCTTATCAGGGTCTTCAGCCCTGTCCCAGAGCCCTTTAAATCTCTTTTGCTTGGGCTTCTAAACGAGCCTTATCCCCTTCTCAGGACATAGGCTACTTCCCCAGTGGCTGATGGGGGGACCCAGGCCCACCCACTACGCTGGATTCCAACCCAGAAACCCTATAAACAGCAGTCATGTGCTACTTCAATTAATAGTTGTTGCTGCATTCGCTGGGCTGCTTCCTACATAGCCCTTACCTTAGGGCTGATGTTCTCAACTCCTCTTCTTCCTCACCAAGTGACAATGCCACCAGAACTCATCTTCTGATTCTCCCTGGAGCTCCAGTGACCAGCAGGGAGCACCCTTCCTTGCTCCTCTGGTCCCAGTCCAGAACTGACTTGCTCAGGCCCTGCAGCTCTTTTAAACGGAGTCCGTTGTGCTCTTATTGGCTGTTTTACTGCAGCTTTTCTAGGCAGGCCTGGAGGACCCACCTCCTTTCCTGGGCTGGCGTGTGGTAGGACCTTGAGGCTTCCATCGGGGGGGGGGCGGGGAGGCTTCAAAGGGCCTGGTACACCCAGTCACACAATCTATGAATAAAAACTAAGCTGAGGATGAGATCTACTAGCTCTAAAATACTGAAGAACATGGTAGCCAGAAAAAAATCAGTTCAATTCAGTACCTACAGAGAAGACTTCCCTTGTTTAATAAATCTAAATGCAAAACATGTTTTGATAAACTTGTTTTCCTTATGTATCCAGCACATTTAAGGTGGTTTTACTTAACTAATAAAAAAACTCTTTTAAATTATGTTTTTTGTGCATTTTAATTGAATTCCAATTTTAATCCAAATGGAGCTTGACACAAACTACATGTACAAAATTGATCATTATCTAGTAAATAAGAATGTGTCATTCACCATTTTCTAACATAATACAAAAATGTAAAAATGAAGAATCTGTATCAATGTATGCTAACCTATATAAATACTTAAATAAATGTGTGTAGATATAGTGTATCCTCCTGGTTATCAGAAAAAAAGTACCAAATGATCTAGGAAAATAACTAAAAAGTACAAATTCAAAACAAGATCAAAATTGATAATTTAAATCAAGATTTCCTGTTTGATTTAAATGGTTAACAGATAAAAACACAATGGATTACACAGCAGTGTGTACACAACACAGTGTAATGCCAAAGAGACTCTGGAAGGCAATGAAGTGTCATTTAATCAGTGCCTTCCAATGGTTCACTGTCATTTCAAGTGGTATTGCGCTATAATTGTACATTTCAAGTGGTATTGTACTATAATGTATTGGCAGCAACTCACTGACCACAGAAATAGACTGGTGATCAAATCCAACCTACTGGTAATCACCCCTCTGTTTGAACACATCTCCATCTTAGTGCATATGTTCACCCCATCATGAAATCAAACAGAACCCCATTTGCTATTTAGTACACCATAAGAGCGCTAGAAGGAGAACTGAACAAAAACATGACCTAGTCTTGATTACTTCTCTGATCTAATGATTCTGGAACAATTTCGCTATCAGCAAGGAAATGATGTTGAGGACCTTGCATAAGTTTATATCAAGAATAATTTAAAAAAACAAAACTTACTAGCAAACTCTGCCTATAAACTTTGTTTTCTAAGGAACAAATGCTCAAAAAATCTGACAGTGTCTGCATTGCTCTGAATAATTCTGTGTCTGGCATACTGTGTCTGCCTCACATATAATGGTTCCAAAGAGCTTACTAGAATTAGTTAGCCAAGTACTAAGACTCTGCCTGAAAGGAACCGGAACAGATGGAGGTACGGAGGAGGAAGCATTCATTATTTTATACATCAGGCCTGAAAAACTTGTATAAAAATCTTCCCAGCTTTTCTCTCCATCTTACTGACATTTGTGGGCACAAAGGAGACAATGTAATTTTCTTAGCAACAGAAAAGTAAAAATGTGCTCCTATTATAATTTTTAGAGGAGGCTAACACACTGTGAAAAAAGACAGAGCCTGGAGCTCACTGACTAATAGTACCTATGAAAACCAACCTTCCAGCACAATCAAAAGAGGGAACGTCGGCAAAGACTGGGGCAGCAGGCAGTTAGAGGGGACAGCACATCTTTAAGAGATCTTGCATCTTAACTCACTTATGTCATATAATCATCCAAACTCTTGTCTTTGCTATTTCTCTATCATATTGCCATTAGTACTCCAGTAATAGGCAGGGGAACTCTACAAAGGGACATCACATTCAATTTGCAAACTGACAGCCTACTCTCAGTGAGCTGTGCTCCATATGCTATGAAGATTTGAGGGTGTGAATCCAAGAGAAATGTGGGATGACAGTCTATAGTTTAAGGAAGAGAAGAAACTGCATGCTGTGGAAAATTCTACTGCTGTTCATTCATTACACTGAGCGTCTGAAAACACTGTGGATTGTGAAGTGTAGAGGAACCATATTTATGGCCATTGTCATTACCGGGTGTATTTCATTTGTGACAAAGGTCCAAGTCTATACTTGTGGGTCCTGCATTTCCTGGCGGATTTCACTAGCCTCAGAGGCTCACTGTGACCATCCACGTAGCCCTTCTCTCTCTAGAGACAAGGTCACAGCCTATTGAGCCATTTTCATCATAAGCCAGTGAGGAGAAATTATTCTTCCTGGCACAGTCTCTGTTGTCTCCCTAGTCTCAGTGATTAATTGGGGAAGATAGGAAGGGGGGATCCCGGGCCCGCCCTCTACCCCGGGCTCCAGCCCAGGGACCCTAATAAATTCAGCTAAGATGGCTGACCTTTTAACCACCAAACACAATACAATTCCCTGGGCTACTTCCCCACAGCAGTCCCTGCTTCTTCACACTCCACTTCACCCTTACCTCAGGGCCTCCTTCCTCGCGTATGATATGCTGTCTAACCACTCAGTCTCACCAACTGCACAACCTCCTCTCACAGCTCCTGACACCCACGCCCACCTGACTAAATGGGAGGGTTTTTAACTGGTTTCAGCCAGCCCCTGATTGGCTTAAGGTGTCCCAATCAGGCTAGCTGTTTCCGCTGCTTTCTAGAACCTTCTCCTTTGTTTGGCTAGCCAGGGAACAGGGACCTGCTCATCCTGGGGCTGATATACCTCCCTTCCAGCACTCTCCTATACCCTTCTGGTCTGACTCCGTCACACATTGCATAGCCAATTCACATGGTCTCATAGTCATACACACCCACCAGGTTGTCACCCTTACACCAACAATGTATTTGTTATTTCCTTACACAGTAACAGGGTATTGCTGACTTACAGCAAGAGGGGTCTTCCCTGCAACCTTCACTCCCTAGCCCAGGCTCACCCTCTACGCTTCCCTTCTGAGCACACTTGCTCCCCGTTCCTTCCACTTATATGCTCCCAATTGCCTCATTAGCCTGGTGACTACCACCCAGGCACTTATAATCTCCCAACAGAAAGTATTTAATTGCTCATAACTGAGTCTGCAGCCTTCTTCATGCTGCAACAAACATCAGTGACTAGGGTGCTACTAACAGTACCGTCACAACCCTGAGAAAAACCTCACATTAAAAAAACCACTGTCTTTGTTGGGATCCCTAAAGACATGAAATAGTGGAGAATGTTGAATTATTCTTTCTAAATGGATTATGAAAGTGCTGGGAAAGGATCATTTAGATTTTCCACTCACTGTCGCTGCAGATCATATTCCTGGGGAAGGTCAAGTAGGGGTCAGTCCAAGCTGTTCTGGCAGAATGTACAGAGAGCAAACTGGCAGGAGAGATAAGACTCTGAAACCTGCCTATACCAGTGAAAGTCTGTGGCCAATGTTAAAGGCAGAGAATGCCCAGCCTACCAACCATACCCTGCTCTGCGTTTGAAAAGCATGGTTGGATGCTAGAGACAACAAAGCAGGATTTCACAGAAACAATTTCTCTCCTTCTCTGAGCATTACTGGTTTGGAATTTTTTACTTATTAAAATACATGGCTAGAGTTCTCGAAGCCCGAGCCTCTGTCAAGGAATAGACTCAGCATCGGTTATGCTAGCACAGGCTTTCTAACCCTCCTCTACCATTGTGCTTCAGCTCTGATCTGAGGGAGCAGGCCTTGGGCTGAAAGAACAGGTCAGTCTCCATGACCCATGCAGGCCCCAATTCAACAATGCATGTAAGCACCTGATTTAACTTTAAGCACGTGACTAGTCCCATGAATAATCCCATTTACTTCAAATGGACCACCCATCTGGTTAACGTTAAGCACAAATTTAAGTGCATTGCTGAATCAGGGCCTCAGTCCTTGGAGCCTCTATTTAAGCTGGCAACTAGTATGCCATTATAGGTGTTTCTACATAGCAAGAGAAGGTAGCATAGGAAAGCATTCAATCTTTAGTCTAGCTAGCCTGCGTAACAGCAGTAGGGCAGACGTGGGGGTCTTCAGTACAGGCTGCTCATCAGGTAGGAACCTGCCAGGAGTCAGGGAACCCATGAGAGGGTTACTGGCCTGTGCAACCATCTCTACATACTATTGCTATCCATGCTAAGTAGGTTAAAGATTAAATGCTTACCTGTGCTATAATCACACCTTTACTTGCAGTGCAGGCATTCCCTTAGTGCCAACTTCAAGAGTGACTTCTGGGTTTTGAACACCTGTCCCCTGGGAACGGGAGTGAGACCCACAAAACCCACTTCACATGGGTTGCCAGGCAGCCATGCAATGAAATAGTATCAACAGTTCTGCAGTGAAGTGAGAGTACTGCAGTGCTCTGACTATCAGCTTTGTTGCATGGTGCTTTACAGACGTACAGAAGGACAAGGGCGCTGAGCAGAGGAGCTTACAGTCAAAACACAGAAAATAATGACAATGTACAAAGTGATGAGGGGATTCAAAAATAATAAAGAAAGGGACTCCTTGTTGTACAGATATATGTACAGATTCTAGTTCCTTTTTTAAAAAATGATCCAATAACTCAAATATTTGCAAGTAAAGTGAAATTTAGGGGTTTTGCTCAGTGCATTTTTGACACCAAAATATAAATACAATAGTGATCATAAACAATATGGATCGCACAATTACTGGTTGTTGTGTCTTTTCACTTTTCACTGCAGTGAATTGAAGGGAGAGTGATGTGAGAAAATATCCAGCCCTGTAACAGTCGCAACACATACTTGTGCAGCTTGCCAGCTCCCAGCAAGCTACAATACACGTGCTTAACAACTCTGCTTTTACAGCAAGTGCAGCTCTTCTGATGGTCAGCTGGCACGTGGTAAGATTTTGTACCCTCTGCATTACTTTGTAGTCTATTTATTTTTACTCTGAAAAGCTAATTTTAAAATGACCAAGTCATGAAGTGCAATGACTTTGCTTCTAAAACAACTGTTGAGTGCTGGCAAATTCCTTTTAAAGAAGAACCTATAATGGGCAGAAAGCACTTAAATTTTTTTAAAGTAGCCTTCTTCCTCTAATTAAAGACATGACATGTTAGGAACAAAAAACAGATGCATGCTTGCTACCTCTATTGCTGGGCACCTCACATGTCTAACAATGCAAAGCCTTGTAGCTGACATTCCCATTCACTCAAGAAAACGTACTACCTACTTAGCTCTTCAGCTGGGCATTGCAACCTTCCAGAACTCTTAACCATGCCATAGAATTGGCTGTAAAGAACAACCCAGATTGGTCCCTATTAATGTGTTGCGACTGGGACTATCAGAATCAGGCTTTTACAGGGTGCTTTAAGAAACCTTATCAACTTTAAAGATTAGTTGTTTTTGCTATTATTACACAACTTGCATTAGGAAAGAAAAATCAATGTCATCACCTTGGCAGCTAGCAATAAAGACTTGGCAAGTCTCTGACAGTCAAATTAATCATAAGCATGTGACTGGAACAAAAATATCTGTCAAAAAACCTCTATCTTAAAAGCCACGGATAGAAGTTATTGCTCCCAGCCATGTACTTCTGTAACTCATGCAGGTTGTTTCCAGCCTTAATAAAACACTTGACAGGGGACAGGGAAGGGAAGGGAGAGAGTGCTGCTCCAATGGCCAGGGCACTAAACTAAGAATCAGGAGACTTGGGTTGTATTCTTTGCTCGGCTAATGGCTCACTGTGAGATCACGGGCAACATACTTGCCGTCTTTGAGAGCTTCAAATGAACAGCTCTGTGAAAGGGCTCTATGGGAGATTTCCCTTGAATAGGTCATACACTTTATTTCTGGCTCCTTCTCTCCACCCATTAACCAGTAAGGGAATTAAAAGTCCAAAAAGAAACATGCAGGTCTAGTTAGTTCTCTGTAGATTTTTAAGGTCATTCAGAGGCCTCCCATTTTCTCTTCTGATTTTACTCCTCCTGTGTCGATATCCATTACCTGCCTATCTGCTGAGAGCGCAAATGGGAAAGTCGCTGGAGAGTCTTACCCTTGGTAAGTTGCTCAGAGTGGATTATTGCAGGAGCAGTTCAGATGGCTGCAGTAGCATTGGATAGTCATATGGCCTGGAAATCTTGGCCACCTAATATGCATCTAAATCAAATTGATTGTTTTTATCCCCTCAGTATATTAAAAGATGTAACGTGAGCTACTGTAGCAGAGTGCAGCACAGCTAAGGGAAGTTCAGCTTATCTTTATTTTGAGTTACAGCATTAGGCAGTCAGTGTTCTGCCCTCTGCAATTCCTGCTTGCACCCTATTTGTAGTCACCTGCTAAAAAATTAACACTTGTTAAACAACAAATCTGCAATGCTCTGCACTTCCATAGTACCTGCCACAGAAGTTTCTTAAAGCGCCATGCAGAAATGAATGAATGAATCCTCACATCATCCCAGTGATGGAGACTTTCCTACTTGTCCCTTTTTACAGATAGGGAAACTGAGACAGGTGCAGGTTAAGTGTTCTGCTCAAGGTTGCAAAGTCTGTGGTAGAGTCAGGAACAGAATCCAGATCCCTCAACTTTTGTGCCTTTACCTGCAACCCCATTCCCATTCCCAGCAACAGTTTTGTAACTGGGCCAATATCCCATTACATGATGACAGCGACGTGGCACATACAGAGATATACCCATAGGGAGGTGGGGGAGTATTACCAGTGAAAAATCCCCTGTGCCACTTAGCTATCCCATCTCTATCTCCTCTCACCAGCCCTGACAACAAGCAGAGAGCTAAGCATCCTGCATTTAGTAAGGAGTTTTACCGGGCTTTGCTCTAATGCAGGGGTCTCAAACATGCGGGCTGGGAGCCACATGCGGCCCACAAAGCCCTTCCCTGCGGCCCGCCAAGCTTCCTGGTGCCCACCCACCCCCATGGTCCCCCCATAGCAGTTTGCAGGACAGAGGGGCCAGAAGTGGAGGCTTCTCTGCTGCCTGGCTGGGCCGCACGTGTTTCTAGCTCTGGACTTCCTAGATTGCTCTTGCTTTGTTTGCCAAACAGCTGTTGGTGGTGCCTAGCGCTTTCCAGGAGGGAATGGGGAGCTGCGTGCTCAGAGGAGGAGGTGGGGCAGGGGTGGGACCTCTTGGAAGGGGTGGAGTGGGGGCGGAGCCGGGGAAGCGAGGGCAGGGTGTGTGTCAGTGGTGCGGCCCTCGGGCCAGTGCACTAGTCCTCATGGAAGGGGTGGAGTGGGGGCAGAGCCGGGGCAGCGAGGGTATGTGTGTGTGTCAGTGGTGCGGCCCTCGGGCCAGTGCACTAGTCCTCATGCGGCCCTCATGGTCATTTGAGTTTGAGACCCCTGCTCTAATGAATTTAGCTTCATTTGAACCTTGTTGCTCACAAGTCACTTAGTTACTGGAGTAGCAATGTGTCCCATTGATTAATATTAAGCTTGTTTCTGGCAAGTACTATGATGTGCTAGTCACTTTAAAAATATAACAATGGCATTGTTCTTACCCTCTACCAGTACAGTGTTAAATTTGCTCTGTGCTAGCACAGTGGATTAGATGAGAGAACTGTATACTGAGATGCAGCTTTCCTTGTAAGTTTATCTGAGACCTCACTTCCTTGTTAACAGACTCTGTATTTTGAGCTATCTTTTTCTGGACAACTGCAAGGTGACGCCAAAGCTTTGACCTAAAGCTAGGAAGGAGGCAGGTTCCTCTGAGACATGTTTAACTCCTTGTGACCCAACGCAGAGATTCAGATTCCCTAATGTGGAGAAGGTGCAGGGAAGGAGATTAATTCTGCTTGTAACTTCACAGCCTTCTTTTCTGGAAGCTGGTTAGGTATTGGTAACAACTGTCCTCAAAGCAAACAAGAACGTGTGGGGAAAAGCATTTTGTATGTGCTCAGTGAGTCTCCTTTAAGGCTAAAATGGAGCGATGCTTGTGTCATTTATCAAACAAGGTCAAGAGCTCTACTGCTTCCAAGGGAGATTTGTCAGTCTTGTCTGTTTAGAATGCAAGCTCTTTAGGGATAGGGACTGTCTCTTACCACATGTATGTACAGCACCTAACACAAAAGGGGCCTGATCTTGGGGGTAGCCTCTTGGCACTACTGTAATACAAATAATTAATAATGAATTACCCTAGATTTCCCATTCTCTCCTCCACTTCCCTTGTATCCTATATCTACCACCTGTTACATCTTTTTTCAATTAAACTGTGAGTTCGTCAGAACAAAGACTGTTTTTGAATTATTTACAGTGCCCAACACAACAAGGCTCCAGTCCTGCTTGGGGCCTCAAAGTATTTACATAATACAAGTAATAACAGGAAAAAAAAATCTGTCCTTTCTTTACATGGCATGAAAGCCGTTCCAATTCCTGCTACAGCTGAAAGTGGCATGGTACAGGATTTGCAACAGGGAAGGGTAAGGAACGACTCCTTAGCTTGGTATGGGGAAAAGAAAATGGTGTATATTTGGTGAATCAAAGATCCACATATTTTCCAAGTCATAAGCCCATCAGAAGAAAATTTCTCATTCCGACATTTGACTTTCTGGACAGAGAAGTAGATTCAGAAGTGTTATTTATGGCAAGCTCTCCATGGGCTGGAAAGATGAGACAGCAAATTCTCAAGATTTTTATGATATTGGACATTTTCTTTCATATGGTATCTAAGAAGTGGCAAAGTAGCAGTTTAACAAAAACTGTTGATATTTATTCATTTCTGGGATTTGCTTGTGTGTCTGCATTTAACATCAATGATGCCTTAGGTTTTTATTTTAAGAGCCCTCTGATAATATCATCTTTAATTCAGCCTTAGGCTTTGCTCTTTATAAAATAAAAATTAAGTCCTAGCCTGGAAAGGAACTTTGACTAGTTTATTTCTTCTCTCACTTTCTTACTGAAGCTAATCTTTCTGAGATGTGCGAGGACTGACGCAACAGTATGTGGAAAGGTTTTGAGAATCTGTTTATATCCATGATTATTAAAAAGAAAGACTTAGCCCTTTTCTAGTTTGTCCCAATGACACCATTTTACTTTAAACAGCAAGAATAAAACTAATTCATTCAGCCTTCCTTCTGCCATCTCTGAAGCAGTATACAGCAAGAATTAGTATTGCTTATTATGGCCTTTAAAAATAAAATATATATTGTGCATGTTGTTACATTTTGTTAGGTATCCATGAGTTCGTGGGAAATTGGGCATCATTAGTAACTACTATTATTTTTAATTAGAATGGGTGAAATCCTGACCTCACTGAAGTCAATGGCAAAATGGAATTGAACCTGTTTGGATATGTAGAATACAGCATAAGCATTTCTACTAACTACAGCTAGATGAAAGAAAATGATAAAATCCGGTACAAGCAATATTTCCAGTCTCCCAATGTGAAGCATATATAATATGCTGCCATGCGTCTGTCAAGCGGGAGCACATTTCAGGGCCTTATAGATGGTATCCCAGTGGTGAGGAGAATGGTGCAGAGTCTGAATATTTTCTTAGGGTAACTTGTTTTTATATATATTACATAGGCCACCTATCTACAAGGACTGGTCTAACAGCACATGGGAAAATCCCCTCTTCCAACCCATACACCAATGCCTGATTCTCAGAGAGCAACTCTGCCCCAAGAAATGACTCTTGCTGGAGAGAAGACAGAACAAACTCTCCCGCTGCCAGCTCCCCCAAAAAGAAACAACGCATCTCAAAACTAAAGAAAATACAGCATTTCTTCCAAGACAGAACTGTGTCCATGAGCTAAGAAAATAAACTTGTAAACCTAGAGGTAATGGTGCCATCTGGTGAGTTCCACCATAGCAGCATATTCAAAACAGAAGCTACATACAGTAATGTTGTTCATTTAGAAACAGGACAGATCGGTCTTGATTTTTGTACCTAACTGTAGATCAGTTCGTTCCCCCACTACCAAAAAGACAGTTCTGTCTGTGAACCAGACCTGGACACAATATTCTAGTTGAGGTCAAATCAACACGGAGTAGTGCGGAAGAATTACTCGTGTCTTGCTTACAACACTCCTGCTAATACATCCCAGAATGAGGTTTGCTTTTTTTGCAACAGTGTTGCACTGTTGACTCATACTTAGATTGTGATCCACTCTGATCCCCAGATCCCTTTTGGCAGTACTCCTTCCTAGGCAGTCATTTCCAATTATGTACGTGTGCAACTGACTGTTCTTTCCTAAATGGAGTACAGTAAAACCTCCATTTAACGGACTAATTCGGGCGAGGGGGTGTCCGTTAAATCAAAAAGTCCGTTATTTAATAATTAAAAAAATGAGCTGTCAGAGCAGCAGCCCGCCCGCCACAGGATCGGGACGACAGCTCCGCAGCCCACCCTCTGCTGGGACCTGGGCGGCAGCCGGGAGCCGGCAGCCAGCCCGCCCGCTGCCTGGACCCGTGCGGCAGCCAGGAGCCGGCAGCCAGCCCGCCCGCTGCCTGGACCCGGGCGGCAGCCGGGAGCCGGCAGCCAGCCTGCCAGAAATGGATCAGGAATGCATCAGACTTGCTCAGAAATTTTGTCCGTTGCATCCGAAGTCCGTTAAATCGAGGTCCGTTAAATCGAGGGTTTACTGTACTTCGCATTTGTCCTTATTGAATTTCATCCTATTTACTTCAAATCATTTATCCAGCTTGAGCAGATCATTCTGAACTTTAATCCTATCCTCCAAATTTCTTGCAACCACTCCCAATTTGGTATCTTCTGCAAACTTTATAAGAATCAGAGAGGTAGCCGTGTTAGTCTGGAATTGCAGAAGTGACAAAGGGTCCTGTGACACCTTAAAGACTAACTAAAGTATTGAAGCATAAGATTTCGTGGGCTAATACGTGAAGCATAAGCTTTCGTGGGAAGTGGGTGTTAGCCCACGAAAGCTTATGCTTCAATACTTTAGTCAAACTTTATAAGTGTACTCTGTATGCCATTATCGAAGTAATTGATGAAGATATTGAACAGAACCGGACCCAGAACTGATTCCTGTGGGATCCCATTTAATATGCCCTTCCAGCTGGATTGTGAACCACTAATAACTATTCCCTGGGAACCGTTTCCATTTACAATCCTGAGGTTTCTGTCCTGTTTAACGGGCAGTCTAAAGATGACAGATTTAGTTACAGCCATTCAGATAATTTTTCGTTAGTTTACAGGAACAAAAAGAGTCATAAACAATCCTTGATTAGTTCTCATGCAGTTTTCCATATTAAATAAATTCTCATCCTAATGCTAAGCACGCCTCTTGATCTAGGGCTAAGTACAATGTAAATCAACAAATGTCAGATGTTGTCTTCGCTCACTAGCATTTCACTAGCTTTCAAGCATTTAGGGCACGTGTAATTATCAGGCATATGCCATGTACATGTAATGTGATAACATTCCCCTTTATTCTATTCTAACAAGTGAATTGGCTTGAACACACTATGACCTTTTAACATTTCTTTGGTTTCTATTAGCATGTAAGTGAATCAGCCTGATGCCTTGGTTTGAGCTGACAGCCTGCTGGGATTTCTGAAAGGTTTTGTCCCCCTATTTCCACCTATGAAGACAACAATCCCATCGTAGAACTTTAATGACACACGGGCCATCATAGGTCCTCCATTTGAGCTGCTAGCAACTTCCTCTTTGTTTCTCCTTTCCCAAAAGACGGCCTTTCTTGTTGCTATAACATTCACAAGAGTCAGCAAACTGCAACCCCTAATGACAAGTCTTCCATATACACAGTTCTTCACAGAGACAGTGTCCTTGAGGCCACATCCGAAGCTTTTGACCAAAGCGATTTCACAGTTTCACCTTAACCATGTTATTTACTTACCTGTATTCTTTCCTGAGCCACACTTAAATGCAGTTGAACAGCATCTTCATATATCAGATGTGAGGCGGTGCTTAACATTCTATCTGGAAAGGACTAAACCATTTTGTTCATCATATCGGCTTTTTGTTTCTTATGGGGATCAATTGAAAGGTCAGACAGTCTCTGCACAGACTATTTCCAAGTAGATAACTTCCTGCATTACTGTGGCCTATGGTGTAGCTTACACCAGACCCCTACAGACATTACAGCCTCATTCAACAAGGGTCCAAGCAACATCAATCACATTTCATAGCAATGTTTCAATATTAGACATTTGCAGGGCTACTATGGTGTTTTCCATGCATACACAGGCAAAACTCCCAATGACTGCAGGACTTTGTCCCATTGATTATATTGGTAAATGCCACATAGATTAAAGTAAAGATGTTTTGTGGTACTTTTGTATGAAAAGTCCAATACAGAATTAAATATTTTGTATTTTCATAGTCTAATATTTTACACATTCTGCATCTTCAGACACCATGTGCAAAATTATCTTGTAGCCTAAACCTGAAGTCAATGCAACCAGAAAAGCAGAAAGTTTGGCCCATCAGAGAGGAATATCAAACAAATGGTTATAAGTAAATTAATTATTTTAAAAAACCCCAACAATTCTAGGTATCTCAGGTACTTTCCTTTCTTTTATGTAGAAAAAAAAAAGCCATGGAAAAAAATAAAATGTTCTCTTCTAGTGGAACAAAAACAGCATCTGTTGACACACAGCTAGGCTTTAATCATTTATCTAGCTTTGTTTGCATGGCTGAAAAGGTTACCCTCGAATATTTATTCTCAGCCTTTCCTTGCTCAGTACCATCCAAGAATTTGCTAATAATTCACATTTTTCTATGGGGTGGACTTCTGATTCAATGAAATTCAGACATCTGTACAAACTAGCTCGTCCTAATCCCCAGCACCTGTGTGAAAGTCAGAAGCGCAATGATCCCTATTACTAATTAGTTTTGTTTTTTTTAAAAGGGGATAGTGGTAATTAGGCTCTTTGTGAATGAGGGCTTGATCTAGCTGCCACTGACTTCATAGCACATAGACTGTCCCTGAAGCACTAAAGACATTTTAAAATTTGGTTATCAAAATGGAAACTCTTCTGTACTGCTCAGCATCTTTGTAATGGCCTAAACCAAACCCCACTGAAGTCAATGCAAGCATTTCCATTGATTCCAGTGGACTTTAGATCAGACCCCTAATCGGACTCTTTATTTAGGTGCCTCAGCACGGGTTAGGCCGGGGGCTAGCGTTAGGCACCCAAGTTTGTAGCTTTTTACCAGTATAATTACAGTAAACCCTCGATTTAACGGACCTCGATTTAACGGACTTCGGATGCAACGGACAAAATTTCTGAGCAAGTCTGATGCATTCCTGATCCATTTCTGGCAGGCTGGCTGCCGGCTCCTGGCTGCCGCCCGGGTCCCACCAGCCAGGACCCAGGCGGGCTGGCTGCCGGCTCCCGGCTGCCGCCCGGGTCCAGGCAGCAGGTGGGCTGCGGAGCTGTCGTCCCGATCCTGTGGCGGGCGGGCTGCTGCTCTGACAGCTCATTTTTTTATTATTAAATAACGGACTTTTTGATTTAACGGACACCCCCTCGCCCGAATTAGTCCGTTAAATGGAGGTTTTACTGTAATGTGAATATTTTCAGAATTCAATGGCCATATACTACTCTTAACTATGCCATGGTAAATCTTCCCAAAATAAATCCACTGTAGTTTTACTCCAGATGTATATAATAACAGAGTGGAATTTGACTTTGTGTGTGTGAACTACATTTTTATTGTTTAGTCTCCATTGGAAGTAACAATGCTTTTTTTCTGCAAAAGAGATGGAAAAGGTGGATTAAATGTTCATATTAAATGCCCCTTATCCCCAAACTAGATTTATTCATTTTCAAAGTTAGTTGTTAGGATGTAAAATACAGGCAGGCGGTGAATTGTGATTACTGCTACTGACTGACTATGAATTGTGCACAGAACTAGTTTGTGCCAAAATATTTTATTTTATTACCTTTCTTCCCCACATCTTACCTGTTTGTTTGTCTCATCCACCGGTCACATCTTGTATTTTTTTTTTTTTTTAAAGAGTAAGATCTCTTTGGAGTAGGGACAGTCATTTGCTAAATGTTTTAACAAAAACACGAAAGATGAATTCAAACTGGAACAGATATAGAGAAGGGCTACTAGGATGATCAAAAGAATGGAGACCCTACTTTATGAGAAGAGATTTAAGGAGTTTGGCTTGTTTAACCTAGCAAAATGAAGGATATGGGGAGATATAATTGCTCTCTAGAAATACATCAGAGGGATAAATATCAGGAGGGAAAGGCGTTATTTCAATAGGCCAATGTTGACACAAGGACAAATTGATATAAATTGTCCATCAGTAAGTTTACACTTCAAATTAGACAAAGATTTCTAACCATCAAAGGTGTGTCACTCTGGAACAGCTTTCCACGGGGAGGAGTGGTGGCAAAAAATCAAACTGGCTTCAAGACTGAGCTTGATAAGTTTATGGAGGGGATGGTATGACGAGATTGCCTACTATGCCATATGGCCCATCCACAAAAGCTATTAGCAAATATCTCCAACAATCAGATGAGACACTAGATACGGAGGGCTCTGAGTTACTACAGAGAATTCTTTCCCATGTGTCTGGCTGATGGGTCTTGCCCACATGCTCTTGGTCTAACTGATCATTATATTTGGGATCAGGAAGGAATTTCCCCCCAGGTTTAATTGACAGAGACTGGGGCAGGGAGGCTGCCTTTCCCTGCAGCATGGGGCCTGGGTCACTTGTTAGTTTGAACTAGTGTAAATGGTGGTGTGATGCTGCACTCCATAGGCTTTATAAAAATATGTCTGTAAGTGTAAATATGATGCAACTGGAATATGCTTTATGCAAAAGGTCTCTTGGAACAACTGGGCTCCACTATGCTCTGCACCGTGTATTTCCTGCTCCCCACTATCGACTCTTGAGTTCCCTGGTTTATTTTCTGGCCTTCCAACACAGCTTGACTCCTGGCATCTGACTAGTGGTTCCTGCCATCCAGTGTGTCTCCTGCCTCTGGTCCCCTGGCATCTTGACCTAGCCTGACTCTGGCTCCCAACTCATAGATCTGATCTCCATGTTATCTCCTGCTTTCAACATCCTCCCACCCCCTGCCAGTATCCCAACCAAGCTGATTCTTGATTCCTGCATTGTAGATGTGGTACTCTGGCTCCAACTCCTACGACTGGCTCCCCACGACCCTGCTGTGACAGTGGCCTGCAATGTGCTAAAGTCTATGAGATTTGAAATGCTTGAGACCTCCAGGCACTAGCACAATATAAATGATAACTACATAATAAATAACAACAATGGGGGGGGGCTATTTGCCACTGTTTAATCATAAAAATACTATTTTAGGGGGGATTTTTTCCCCTATGAAAAATCTTGATCACGAAAGTTTTTCAACATAGTTGCATAGGGAAAGAGTAGCACAAAGTGACCTTGAAGCTTCCCTAAAGGGACAGTACTGGGGAATCCTCAGCTGCTGTGAAGCCAGCATAGCTGGCTCTTGGCCTTTTTTCATCCCGGAGAGGGGGGAAGGGGGGGCAGCAAATAATATTCTAAACAAAGGACTTTTGTTAAGTTACAGTTAAGGTTGTGTGACAGATCACCTTCTCACCCCTCTTCAAACACAGGCAGGAAACTCTTCTTTGGCTCCAACAGTGCTCTTTATCTCACAGTGCAAGGCCCCACCACCAATATACACAGCTTTATAGTTCAGCTCTTCAGCTTACAGTTCATACACAGCTCTACAGCTCTAACACAACTCTATCTAGTTCAGCTCTAAACACAGCTCTACAGCTCTAAACGCAGCTCTTTCTCTCACTCCACACTACCATACCACCACCACCCTGGGCTTCCTGCCTGGCAGGCTTATATCCCCCTGAGGAGGCTGCCAGGTACAGCTCATCAAGCCTGAGCCTTCTGCAGCCCAGGTGGCTAATTAGGCTTCTCTGCAAGGGAGGTTTGCAGAGGGCTTTTCTCCCTCTTAAAGGGGTAGCAGGCTGGGTCAGGCCCACCCTGCCACAGTTGCTAAGTGCAATTCACTCACCATTAAACAGATCTGTTAAAAGACCACAAACATTAAGAACTATGGAAATCACATAGTAAGGTTAAGTAAACTATTCTGACACCAAACCTTACACTCAACTCTCTCTCTCTCTCTCTCTCTCTCTCTCTCTCTCTCTCTCACACACACACACACACTTCAACAGAAACACTCCCACTGATCAGCACTTCTGGCTGTACCAGAGTCTCCTGCCGTTCTTCCCCCAGATAGTAGGAGCACCTGGCTATGCCCAGTTATTTACAGTGGTTGGGTCCGACACAGGCCCCAACTCCTTATTACTTGTGGGGGGCCCTGACTTTTGTGGGCCTTAAGTCTCTCCGGATGGGGGATCAAAAGGAAAGTCACAAGCCCCAACACAATCGAGGGTACTCCCTTCCCAGGACCCTTCAGGTGTGGGGCAGGAGTCCACTGCCACTGATACAGACTGTGCATAGTGGATTTTGAGAAATCCCCCGCTGGGCTGCTGAGTCAGGCTTAGTCTGTCTGTCTTACTCGGAGACTTCACTGCATTCTCCGTTGGGGGGGAAGGTCTCCTGACTGGAGTTCAGGAATCACTCCTGTAGTCTGCTGCTTAGGGCAATCCTGCTCCTCCACCTCACCCTCCCTCAGGTTGGCTCCAGCGTGCTCTCTTTTGAAGGCCTCCTCCCTCTCATACCTGACTTACAAGGTCAGAGGGTTGGGGCTAGCCCTGCCCTACTGCCAGGGTCTCTCTAGCACCGTTCGGAGGCTATACACCCCATCATACTGGCCTTTGGAATTCATGAAATGTTCAGGATCCACAAATAACAGCAATTGTTAAAATATTCTTCAATAACAAATAGCATGACATCCCCCCCAACCCTCCCACTTATTTCAAGACATTTGTTTGTGAATATAATAAATAACCCTGTCATAAGCCTGTCTTTACACTGAAAGTCATATTCTGATCCCACTAAATTTAATGACAAAACTGCCACTTCACCTGGGACCAGGATTTGGCAGTCTGGCCAATGCTAGAAATTACCACTTATTTTTTTCTTTGTTGGGGGAGGGGATTAAAGTGTTTTTAGCCACTTACGCTTTTGTTTAAACTTAAAAATGAACAAAGAGGGAAAACATGTAAATAATTGTCCATTAGCAGCCAGTTAAAAGAAAAAAACACGTTATTTCTGTGAGCTCTAAACAGTCCCACCTGCCATACAGAGAACATATCTACACCATGCCCACAGGAGGGCACCTAACATTTCATGATTTCTAGTACCACCTACAGATCTAGCTGGCATAATATAACACAGTCACATACAGCACATAGTTCTCCTGGGAAAGCAAGATAGGTCATGCTCTGAAAGCAGCACCTAGATTTCTGTTTTGTGTGTACTGTGAACAGCATCAGGAAAAGCTGCAATGAGCAGACTGGAAAGGAATCCTTCATGATCCAGTTTCACTGCTTAGTCAAGGGTGTGCTTCAGGGGAAAGCAGGGACAGGGCTAAAAAAACACCGAACACAATTGTACATGTTGTATGTAGAAATCAAGATCTTTATAGGGCCCATCATCAAAGTATCTGAGTTCAGGTGACCAGACAGCAAATGTGAAGAATCGGGATGGGGTGGGGGTCGGAGTAACAGGAGCCTATATAAGAAAAAGATCCAAAAATCAGGACTGTCCCTATAAAATCGGGACATCTGGTCACCCTAATCTGAGTGTCCATTTCACATGTGAGATACAAGCACAGATTCAAATGTACTGCATGGATCAAAGATGAGAATTATTTAGGAGATGAGAGGGGGAAGGGCGCTCAGCACAAAACACTGGTGAGCTCTGACTGAAAATGGTGTAACATGATGCCCTGAAAAAAATAAATCTTTTTAAAAAAAATAATACCTTTGGGTTCTGAAAATAAACACAGGAGGCAGGAAGATCCTGCCTAGATTCCATGAGATACTGAACAGCCCAATAGTGAAAAACACCAACCTTGGAAAGGGAAGAGGAATTATTTGCCTATTGTGCAAACAGAGCTCTCAGGAAGATGTGCCTTTCAAGATTCACTTACTGATGGGAGTGACCAAAAAAAGAAGTCTTCCCAGCAAGCTTCACTAAGTGCATTGCCTCACCTGTTTAACTAGATAATGTCAAACTCCCAAAGGGAAAAGTGGGCTAAGAGGAATGTAATCTGCAGAGAATTTCAATTGAAGATGATTACCCATCATGTAAAGGGTGAAGCTGGGCTGGCTGACTCCTCAGATAAAGTCTTCACTCCAAAAAAGTAACTATTAAGATTAGGCTCAAAATTTACCCGTAAGCAAAGAACATTAATTAGAACCTTTTAAGCTTACATATATAATCACAGCTTTACACGACAGGATGCTATGTGTGACCTTCCATCGCACTGACTCCCACACAGCCAAATCTGCCTTTGAATCCTCAAACTTGAAAAAAATACCTATTCTCTTATTTCAGGGGGAGCAGAGGAACCCAACACATTTAACACACTGGCTTGAAAAATATGGTCTGGGCATGATAAAAGGTTTGAAGTGCCCTTCCATATGGTCCACAGAATGGAATATTTTGATGCCAAATTATAATAGGATCTGGGCCAGATCCTACTATAAATTAATACATCACACACTGTGCTAAAGAAAATTAATGGGAAGTTTTACTTTGATCTTCAAAGCACTGAAGATAACAGCTACTAGCTCTCAACATACATACTGGAGTATGGACACTATTAGAAAATGTTGAACCTATTAAGAAAATGTTAATGAAATAGATTTCCTTAAAAATTCTGATGTCTGTGGATCATTCACGGATGCAGATCCAAACATCTCTATGTCCAATCCTGCTCTTGTTGACATAAATGGTTTTCCCATCACTTCCGTAGCAGGATGATGTGTCGTAGACCCTCCTTGTTCTGCTTGTATTTTGGACTAAAACAGTGGTTCTCAAACTTTTTGTAGTGGTGACCCCTTTCCCACACCGGGCCTCTAAGCGTGACCCCCCTAGGGGTCAGGTGGGGGGGGGGCGTGCCTGCAGCCCACTGTGGCAGGGGCTGGGATGGGGGGGTTCCAGCAGCCCCCCAGGGCAGGGTCGGGATTGAAGGGGGGTTCCAGCAGCCCCAAGGCCAGTGGGGTGGGGGGTGTTCCAGCAGCCCCATGGAGGCGCTGACAGCCCACCTCTGCAGGGGCCAGGGCTGGGTCGGGCACATGGCAGTGCTGGCAGCCCATCGCAGCAGGAGCCAGGGCCTGGACCGGGCTTGCAGGACCTCCAGCAGCCCGCCATGGCAGGGGCACGGGCTGCCTGCAGCAGCAGGGGCCGGATGCCAGCAGCCCGCGGCAGCAGCATTGTTCGGGGCCAGCTGCTGGCAACAGGGGCTCGCGGCCCCCATAGAACTGGCTCGCGACCCCCAGAGGGGTCCCGACCCCCACTTTGAGAACCAATGGACTAAAAGGAGGATGTCTGGCCTCCTCTAGTTGATGAGTTGGTTAGTGAGAGCACAACAAAATCCCAATGAATTTACTCAATGGTCTAGAAAATCCTAAACCAATTACCAGTTTTAAAAAGTGGCATTTTTGTTCTCTACTTTCCTTGGAAAGAACAAACGTGAGTTTACTTTAGCCAAATAAAGAGCAGTATAGAAGTACTTAGTTTCATTATGTAGACTCAGGAGTATAGGATTTAGTTTGATCAGACCCAATGACTCCAACATAGTTTTGATATTACACAATTTCCACAGCCTTTTCACCTTTGTAAAATTACAAATGCAAAAAAAGCCTTCACGTTAGATCTCCCCCTAACAAGGCAAAAAAAAATTATTTCCTAACCTGGCAACTAGGCCTTCTGCCAAGTGCAGCAGAGTATTTCGTACATACCTGCATCTCCTTACACCAGAAAATTCCCATTTGCATTTAAATCACTCACACACCTCCACACACAAAATGTAATTATGAGCCAGTAGTAAATTCTAGTATAAATAGGTTACTAGAAATGTCAGGAATGTCTACCCCAACTCTCATTTAAGTCAATGGAAAGACTCTTATTGATTATTGACTTTAATGTCAGTGCTGTTGTAGCCATGTTGGCCCCAGGATACTAGAGCGAGACAAGGTGAGTGAGGGTAATATCTTTTATTAGACCAACTTCTGTTGGTGAAAGAGGTCTGTGTAAGCCGTGTCTTTCACCAACAAAAGCTGGTCCAATAAAAGATATTACCTCACCCAGCTTCCCTCTTTAATGGACTTTGGATTGGGCCCTTAACTACCACAGAGGGGGCAATAATGATACATCACAACACATACTTTTATCCAACACTTCACTATCTTAGGGCTTTTACAGTGCTCATCAAAACAGTATCTTCCCAGATAAGCACTCCCCAGATAAGTAAGTTAGATCTGCATGGAAAGCCCCCTTGCTGACTTGCTGGAGGTTTCTACTCTTCTCCCCAACCTGTATCAGGAACTCACTGCTTAAAGAAGAACATATATATTCTAACAGCAGCGTGCCATATGGCCTGGAGTAAGCCAACCCTGATTATTGGATGAGCCCTACCTGAGAGGAATCAGGTTATTCCAGTATAAAAGGAGCAGGAAGTTCCAGCGGAGGAGGGAAGCCCAGAAAACTGCATCTGTCTGTAGACACTTGCAGGGAGAAAGAAGACTCCTGTAGTGCCCTGAGTCAGGAGGTGGGAGTGAGGAAAGTTCTCCAGGCAGGGATGCGTGGTAGAAATCCTGAACAAGCCAGGGAGAAACTATAAAGGCCCAGCTGGGAGGGAGACCCTGTGGAGAAGGATAAACTCCAGGCAGGAGATGTTGAGAATCACCCAGAGAGAGGACCCTGCGGGGATCTTTGGCCACAAAGGGGGTACTTGGAAGGTGGCCAACTCCACTATGTATATATATAGAAAATTGTTATAACTGACATGATCTCCATGCGGATTATGCTGGAAATTACTGTCAGAAGAATCAGGTAGTATGCCCTGAAGGTGTTCAGCTTAATTCACATTCTGATCTTCCCTGGAAACTTCCTCCACAACTGAATCCCCTTGAACAAGAATGTTAAAACCTCCTACACAAGTTTTCATACAACTCCCTTCAAAGCTTTGAAACTAGGTGGCAAAGCTGAAGTAGGTTAATGCTTCGTTTCTTAAGCCTAGATACCACAACATGGAACGAATAGTGACTAACACTACGTGTCTGTCACAGAGGTCACGGATTCTGTGACTTTCCATGACTTCTGCAGCAGCTGGCTCCAGGGCTGCCCGAGCAGATCAGGCAGCCCCAGGGCCAGCCACAACAGCCAGCTGGGGCAATTTGAGTGTGGGAGGAGGCTCAGAGCTGGGGCCGGGGTTTGGGGTTCAGGGTGGCCCTCACCTCGGGGGAAGCGGGGGTTCCCCCAAAGGGGCTGGCGTGTCCCTGCAGCTCCTAGGTTGAGGGGTCGGGGGGCCCCACACACTGCTCGCGCTTGCAGGCACCGCCCCCACAGCTCCCATTGGCTCTGGTTCCCGGCCAATGGGAGCTGCGGCACTCCCCTGGACTTCCTTCCCCCTAGGAGCTACAGGGACACATGGAGCCAGGGAGGAAGCCTGCCAGCACCATCAATCCCCCCCTCTCCCAGCACCAGCGGGAGTCTGGGGCTGCGCACCGCCGCCCACCCATCGTCCCAGCACCAGCAGGGATTCCAAGCCACCCCTCCCTCCACCTCCAGCACCCCCAGACTGCCCCCACAGAGCACCCCCAGACCAAGTTTTAGTTAGGGGTATAGTAGGAGTCATGGGCAGGTCACAGGCCGTGAATTTTTGTTTACCGCCAATGACCTGTCCATGACTTTTACTAAAAATACCCATGACTAAAACACAGCCTTAATAATGACCTTCCCATCTGAAGAGGGCTATAAATAATATTTGTTCTGAAAACTTCAGAGCACTTTTCTATTTGAGCACAAGCAGACAGACAATTTAAAATGAAGTTAGGCTTCTAGTCCACAGTCAAGTGTAAGATTCTTCTTTCAGAAACACTTGCACACACATTTAGTTGAATGCATGTTAAAATAGCAGATCCTTGGGACTGAGATCCTCCAGAAGCACAGAGACCAGACACGGAGGTGATGAGAGTATTATAAAAACCTAGAGAGCTAGATAAACATGAGAGGATGGATGGTCTTGTGATTCAAGCACTGAACAGGCACTCAGAAAATCTGAGTTCAATTCCAAACTTTGCCACTGATTCCAAACTTTGCATAAGATCTTGTGCTCATTACAGAGCAAGCAGTTTCACAGCAACTTGTTACCAAAATAAGAAGCAATGCAATTCTAAAACAAATCTTGGGAGAAATCAAATTCAGCTTAAAACCTGAGGAGAAGCTTTACTCTACAGATCTATCATAGTTAGGAGGCTTTCATCAGAGGAGAGCTTAAATGCTGCAACATGAAACCCCGAAACTTTTTCCATTTTATCATTAGGATATAGGAAACCAGAGCTACTTGCACCATCTTCAGGTATAAGACAGTATAGCATGCAATGTGCATACCCTTTTCGTACACAGAAAACAATCTATCCATTCTCTGCTCTCCCAAAGAAACATTATAATAAATAAGACTACCGAAAATACCCGGCGTTGCTTGGGTCCGTCGGAGGTGGGGAGGGGGCAGAGAGCTGAGCGAGTGTGGGGTCCGTTGGAGGGGGGAGGGGGCAGAGAGCAAACCTGACACCCCCACCTCACCCCCCCGACTAAACCCGACACCTCCACCTCACTTACCCCTCGACCAACCCCGACTCACATTTTCACCCCCCCCATCCAAACCCAACACCCCCACGTTACCCCCCTACCAACACCCCCTGACCAACACCCACACCTCACCCCCCGTAGACCAAACCTGACACACCCACCTCACTTTCCCCCCCAACCAAACCCGACACCCCTACCTACCACCACAAACAAATCCGACACCCACACCTCACTTACCCCTCGACCAACCCCGACCCCCCTCCTCACACCTCCAAACAAATCCAACACCCCCACCTTACCCTCCACCAAACCCAACACCCCCTAACCAACCCCAACACCCACACTTCACCCACCCTGACACCTTCCCACCCCCCCAGACCAAACCCAAAACCCCCGGCTCACTTACCCCCCCCCCGATCAAACCCGACACCTCCACCTCACCCCCCGACCAAACCCGACACCCCTACCTCACTTACCCTCCGACCAAACCCAACACCGCTACCTCACTTACCCTCCAACCAAACCCAACTCGGGTCCGTCGGAGGTGGGGATGGGGCAGACAGCTGAGCGAGTGCGGGGTCCATTGGAGGGGGGAGGGGGCAGAGAGCTGAGCGAATGCAGGGTCCGTTGGAGGGGGTATTATGACATCATAACTATGTCACAGAGAACAGCAGCTGCCCAGCTGATGTGATTGGCCTTTAAAGAATTTCACCCCTGGGGGGCGTCAGAGGTGAGATTTGAAAAATTTTCGACTCTTACCCTGATTAGGACCCTAAGACCTATAACTGTATCAAATTTCAAGTCTCTAGTTCAAACGGCGTGGAAGGAGTAAGTGCACGTACATATACGCATACATACACGCACGCATACACACATACATACACGCATACACCATTTGACTTTTATATATATAGATGTGGCGATCTTTGTGTAGTACCCCGATCATCCCTTCAATTGAACAATATAATTAGTCTCACCTGTGATTATTAGTAGACTCATAGACTTGAAGGCCAGAAGGAGCCATTGTGATCATCAGTCTGACCTCTTGCACACTGCAGGCCACACAGAACCTCACCCACTCCTGAAATAGACCCCTAACTTCTGTCTGACTTACAGAAATCCTCAAATCATGATTTAAAGACTTCAAGTTATAGAGAATTCACCATTTACACTAGTTGCAACCTGCAAATGATCCATGCCTCATGCTGCAGAGGAAGGTGAAAAATGCAGAGGGTCTCTGCCAATCTTATCTGGGGGAAAATTCCTTCCTGACCCCAAATATGGCGATCAGATAGACCCTGAGTATGTGGGCAAGACCTTCCAGGAAGATACTTGGGAAAGGATTATCTCTAGTAATTCAAAGCCCTCCCCATCTAGTATCCCATCTCCAGCAGTTCAGGATTTTTGCTACTAGCAGTCGTCAATGGGCCACTTGCCATCATAGGCAGTCCCATCATAGAATCATGGAACTGGAAGGTACCTCGAGAGGTCATCTAGTCCAGTGCCCTGCACTCAAGGCAAGAATAAGTATTATCTAGACCATCCCTGACAGGTGTTTGTCCAACCTGCTCTTACCATCATACCATACTCTCCATAAACTTACCAAGCTCAGTGTTGAAACTAGTTAGGATTTTTGCCCCCACTGCTCCCCTTGGAAGGCTATTCCAGAACTTCAGTCCTCTGATTGTTAGAAACTTTCGACTAATTTCAAATCTAAACTTGTTGATGGCCAGTTTATAGCTATTTGTACTTGACTATAATTAATTTAATTTGGTGATCCCTAGTTCTTGTGTTATAAGGAGTAAATAACACTTCCTTATTTGCTTTCTCCACACCAGTCATGATTTTATAGACCTCATCTTCTCCCTTAGTCGTCGCTTTTCCAAGCTGAAAATCCCAGTTTTATTAATCTCTCCTCATATGGAAGCCATTCCATACCTCTAATAATTTTTGTTGCCCTTTTCTGACCCTTTTCCAATGACAATGTATCTTTTTTGAGATGGGGTGACCACATTTGCATGAAATACTCTAGATGTGGGCGTACCCTGGATTTATATAGAGGCAATATGTTTTCTGTCTTATTATCCATCCCTTTCTTAATGATTCCCAACATTCTGTTCACTTTTTTGACTGCTGCTGCACATTGAGTGGATGTTTTCAGAGAACTATCCACAATGACTTCAAGATCTCTTTCTTGAGTGGTAACAGGTATTTTAGACCCCATCATTTTATATGTATAGTTGAGGTGATGTTTTCCAATATGCATGAAATTCAATATTGATAAATGCAAAGTCAACTGCCATTTTGTTGCTGTCACCCAGTTTTGTGAGATCCTTTTGTAGCTCTTCGTAGTCTGCTTGACACTTAACTATCTTGAGTAGTTTTGTATCATTTGCAAATTTCTCCACCTCACTGTTTACCCCTTTTTCCTGATCATTTATGAATATGTTAAATAAGTCTGGTCCCAGTACAGACCTCTGGTGTACACCGCTATTTACCTCTCTCCATTCTAAAAACTGACCATTTATTCCTACCCTTTGTTTCCTATCTTTTAACCAGTTACAAATCCACGAGAGAACCTTCCCTCTTATCCCATGACTGTTTACTTTGCATAAGAACCTTTGGTGAGGGACCTTGTCAAAGGTTTTCTGAAAATCTGTACACTATAGCCACTAGATCCCCCTTGTCCACATGCTTGTTGACCCCTCCCCCAAAGTAGATTGGTGCGGCATGATTTCCCTTTACAAAAACTATGTTGGCTTTTCCCCAACAAATTAAGTTTATTTATGTATCTGATAATTTTGTTCTTTACTATAGTTTCAACCAGTTTGCCCGGTATTGAAATCAGGCTTACTGGCCTGTAACTGCCGCGGTCACCTCTGGAACCCTTTTTAAAAATTGGTGTCACATTAGCTATCTTCCAGTCATTTGGGTACAGAAGCTGATTAAAATGACAGGTTACAAACGACAGTTAGTAGTGTTGCAATTTCACATTTGAGTTCCTTCATAACTCTTGAGTGAATACCATCTGGTCCTGGTGACTTATTACTGTTTAATTTATCTGTTTGATCCAAAACTCCTCTAATGACACCTCAATCTGGAACAGTTCCTCAGATTTGTCACCTAAAAAGAATGGCTCAGGTTTGGGAATCTCCCTCACATTCTCTGCCGTGAAGACTGGTGCAAAGAATTCATTTAGTTTCTCTGCAATGGCCTTACAGTCCTCGAGTGCTCCTTCTGGAGATTACATGAGCATCGCCTCATGGTCTCCTCTGAGTTTTTAGTTTAAAGCCCTTTCAGTGAGCTGTGCCAAACCCCATCCCAGAAGTCTATTTCCCTTCCCATTCAGGTGGAGTCCATCTCATGAGAACTGTCCTCTATCCATTAATTTCTCCCAGTAGTCAAACACCCCAAAGCCCTCCTTATAGCATCACTGCCTGAGCCATAAATTGATCATCATAATCTTGTCTCATCTTTTTTCTCCTCCTTTAGGGACAGGCACCCACTGAAGATCACTTGAGCCTCCATTCCTTATGCATCTTCCCCACCCTGGCATAGTCTCCTTTGACATCTTCCAGTGAGAATCTAGCAGTGTCATTTGTTCCCACATGAAGGATAATCTGTGAATTCTTTCCTGCTCCTATTAGGATCCTCTTCAGCCTCATGTCCACATGCCATATCTTCTCCCAGCAGACAGCACACCCTCCTGTTCTCTGGTCAGCTCTGGTGACAGGCCTGTCTGTTCTTCTTAGCAGGGAGTCACCAATCACGTAGAGCTGCTTTTTCCTGGTAATGGTGTGTTTTTCTGGCCTTCCTTCTGTTCTTTCTGGCTGCAAGTCCTCTTGTCTTTTATTCTCCCTTGCAAGCATCTGTGAGTCATCCTGTATCCTCTTGGGGCTCTGAATTCTAGACATTTCCATTGACTCTTCCCCTCTTCTTACAGGACTAGCCGCTTTTCTCTTCTTCCTTGCCCTCCTACCTTCTGTTACTGCCTTCTAAGCCCCTTATTCATTATCCAACTCAGCAAATCTGTTCCTGAACAATATTTCTCCTTTACTAGCCAGTCTTTTCCTTTGCCTGGTTCTCATAGTCACATGCTTCCTTCCACTGGTCACTTTCCTCACCCAGCAGTCTCCCCTCAGAGTTCTTCAGTCCTGCTTGCAGCTGCAAGTCTGGACTTTTCCCTTCAGCCTACTCTTGCCTTTGCTCCATCATCTGCTCAAATGCCATTTAAAACCCAACTATAGTTTCCACCTGCATCTCCAAGCCTTGAATCTTCTCTTCCATCAGCTCTATCCAGGGGCGCTTTATACAAACAAAGCTCTTTTCAGGTATCGACTCTAAAATCATGTACATTCTGCAGCTTCCACATCTGGTCATCTGAATTGCCTCTTTCATTGCTTGGGTCACAACCCCTTCTGCCTCTGTACCTGTCATAGCCTTCCCACCTAAAGTCCTGCCAAGGGGGAAAAACAAAAAACAACCCCCCGCCCCAAAAAGACCCACCAAAGATCCAAACACCAAAACAAAACCAGACCCTCCATCCACACACACCACCCTCATACTGCCCTTACAAACTCCTACTCAAACACCCCCACTTACAGCTGTTTGCTGTGCCAGTGCTCCTGATCCCATACTGACTTTCAGAAGAATAAATATTAATAGATTGAGGTAATTTCTTCCTCAGATGAAAGAAAGACCTTTCTAGACCAACTCCCATCCCGCCCCAAAAAACCCTACGATTTGAATACATAACACTCAATTTCATCATTAGAATATAATGACTATTTTAAAAACAAAATGTTTGAGAGCCAAATAGTTCTGCAAACAATCTTAACTTTGATTCAGTATCTTCTCATCCGGTCTACTATGAGCCTGATTCAAAGCTCATGGATGTCAATGGGAATCTTTCCACTGACTTCAGAGATCTTTGAATCAGATCTCTGAGGAAGCATATTGGTGCACCATGAGTATTGCTTTTTTTTAATAGCCACTTTGGGTACGGGAAAGAATGATTAGAGAAAAAAATCGCTGCTGCCCTTAACTACTTAAACACACAAAATTAACATTCCCTTTTAACGTATTAAATTCCATATAGTGATCAATGTTTATTTTAAAATATTAACAATACTGAATGTCAGCATTTCAGTTGAGAGTCTGCCCCACCTATTCCCTACTTGGTAAACTAATTGTCTTAAATTCTTCTTGTAGATGTTCCCTCTAAAGCGAGACACAGATCATAAACTAATGACTGTAAAGTAGAAAGAACAGAGCTTGAGATCCCAGACTGAGTTCACAGGGCTGACTATTAGAAAGAACAGTTTTACGTGCAAGCTGAGCAAATGTGATATGGAGTCACTGTAAAGCAATTCCAAAAATGTCAGTTTTAAAATCACTTTTCAAAGGTAGTAGTTAAACCTACTTATTGTCTCTCTATTCAGGTCTAAAAAAACTGCCTCAAATTGACTCTATGATAATAATCCTTAGCCAGTTACAATACTTCAGTTGCGTCATGTCCATCATCTTCTTTTAAAACTAAATAACCCCAATTTATTCACTGTCTGTCTTCCTCCCTCCCTCCTTCCACTCGATTGAAAAACTCAGTTGTTATATGATGCACTGTTTTACCGCTCTATTCACAAGAGACTAAAACTCGATACTCTACTCCAGGTGCCAGTTAGCCAGGGCTTTATAAAATGACTGCAGGACATCCTTGGATCTGACTAATATTGGATGGGTAGGAGGTAATTCTTAGATCTGTACCATATGTAAGGTAAGGGTTTGTGGTCACTTTTGCAAATGTACATGAGATATAAATGTTGAGAGTAAATAGTATTCTAGTGTATAGGTAGAAGATGGATACTGATACTGTCAGTAATTCATGGAACTTTGATCCAAAATTTGAACTTCCTGGGTTTCAAATCTATGCTCTTTAAAACAATATTGTAATAATGTGGTTTTAAATTTTAATCTTAGCTCTTTAAAAACAATTGTCTGGGAACTTCATATTTTTAGCAAAGTTAAAACATGCATATGAATATCTGATACAGATTGTGTTGGAGTTTGGGTTTTTTGGATTTCTACTTTCAGACGCTTCTTGAAACAGAGCAGTTTACTGGACTGAAATGTACAAACTTTATCCAGAAGGATAGAAAATTAGGGTTAGCATAGTGAACGCAGCTCTCTCACATTCCTTTGTACAGGAAAAGGCACTGTGACAGACACTGAGCTCTAACAACCAGTTTACAGAGTCGCTAGCAAGCAAACAAAACTGCTGCTGTCACATGCAGGAAAATATTTTCCATCTCATGGCACAAACTTTTTTTAGACCAGAATCAATAGGTTATTACTGAGAACACCACTAAGGTAAGCCAGCAGAGAATCAGACAAATAGGAACCTTAAAAACATTTTAGACCTCATTAATCACCAAGATGTCAGAGTGCTTTTAATTTCTACCCTTACATGGGAAAGAGTCTCAGGCTTCACATCTTCCGTTCAATTTCTGTTTTAGCGTAGTCTGATTCCAACCACTATTACTTCTCCCATATTGCACAAGCTCAGAAACAAGGGAGGGGGGAGAAAGAGATAAATCAAGCACTTCAAATACTGCATATGTACGCTGTAAAAAGAACATGCGAAGGTGTCACTGCCAAGAGAAACAGGGAGTGTATGGATCAACATGTTAGTATATGTTTTGAACTTTGCATGGAAAGAGAAAAAGCAGAAGACGGGCGAAATAATTTTCCAGGATGGTGGGAAAATATTATTTCACAGATTCTCTTGTAAAGCAATAATCCAAAATTTAAAGTTTTATTTGGTGTTTTTTTCAGCTGCAGACTAGATTACATGAGGATTTGCTACATGAGAGCGGAGGTGAAGTGCATCATTAGCACCAATTTAGAGACAGACCATGATCAAAACCCCAGTTCAATAAGCACATGATTGGGTGTGCTTTGCTGAACTGGAGCCCTCACTAACGTAGGCCATTCCAGGATGCCCATCACCAGAGTAACAGAGTCCTGATCTTATATGGTGGGTTTGAATACTTTCCCTAATAAATCCCCTCATTCAGACAATGAAGTTCAAGTGATAAAAGCTTTGTTTTGGATATGGTTTAATAAGTTATATTAGTGTTTCATAATCCATAAAACCGTTCTTTGTTTACTAAGAAGGAACATTCACAATATTTAATTCTAAAAATCTCCAATATGCCACTGTTGTTTATTAAGTGCCATAAAGTTCCTGGAGCCTTGGAAAGGCATTTTTAAAAGAAATGACATAAAAATAAATGTAGTAAGTTGTAAGCATGTAATTCCTATGTAGATATAAAATCTACCAAAAAGTGAGGAAGAATGGAGGGAGGGGCAGGTATCTCTTTTAGAAGGGATCTTAGGGAAGGGAACATCACCTGGAATAAAAGAGACATTCTGTCTTGTAGCTATTGAAGGGCAAAAGTTACTGGTGTATTCACTTGAATCAACATCACTCACGGCTATTCCTGCGCTAAAAAAAATAAATAGAATGACTGCTGCAGTGATTTCTCTCTTAGGAAGGTCACTGGTGTCTTCTGTTGGCTAAAAAAAGTGGCATGAGGGCTTGTTCCTTTTCCTGGCTCTGCTATATAGTGACAAGACCCTGCCTTGGTGCTTTTGCTGAGCGCTGGAGTATCCTTTCGTTTAATATTCTGATGGATAGGTTAACCTGGCTAGGATCAGACTTCACCTTCCAACCCTGCTCAGGAGCATAACGAGGCAGCACCTAAATAATCAAAGTGTCACTGGTGTACTTTGCTATACAATCCATATTATTAATTATTATTACAGTATTATGGCAGGATGAAATTCTCCCGTGTGCAATGAGCTAGCATAAAGCCTATGCAGCACGTAAGACACAGAATAAGGCTAAAATGTGATTTAAATGGTGCATGGGCTTTGTGGAGGGGCTGAAAAAAACAGACTACTGGGAAACCTGTTTGAACTTTAACTATGGAAGAACTAACACACCTGATTGATATGGCTAAACTGGATATATCATCTCTAACGGTGCGTAATACAATTCGGGCTTCCGTCAAAACACCCCCTTCTCCAGGTTTCAGCCCCTGGGAAGTGGTTCAGTGTGGTGAAGGGCCTGGTAAAGACCTTATTTTAATTGACTCTGCAGAACGTCTTGTCAAAAATAACTGCAAATCCTCTACAACTCTGTGGGCATGTGCATGCACCACATACATACATGTGAGATTATTTGTGTGTACAAAAGTCACCACAAAGTTGCTTATTCTGATTAGATTAAATATTTTCCTGAAATTATGTTCAAATAAAAAAATTTAAAATGTCCCTTATGATTCCTATGGATCAGAGAAGACTATTGGTTCATTATACTGGATACATAGGCCAAACACAGCTATAGGCATCAGTACTACTGCGCCTGTGCACCTATACTGGATTTTAGTTCTTCGATTCAGACAAACCAAAACACAGACAATCCAAACAGTCACCCAATTCCAACAATTCCTAATAATAATAAGCAGAGGAAACTTGAGCATTTTCTTTTCTAGGATTCATCTGTAGGTAGGTCTGTTTCCTAGTGCAATTGAGCTGTGAGAGTTCTAACTCTTTAGTTATATTATTAGATTTTAAAAAGTACAAGTAAATTGTTCCCTTGACAAATAAGTTATTCAAGTGGCTCATTCGGTAACAGGTGCATAAACTACTGAAGAGGCAAGATCTGTGTGTGATAAGAAGTAGTTAGTTGTGCTGAATCATACCGGTTGAAGTACCTAATGGTTTCAGATGAATGAGCCTAAATACCCTCTCCATTGTCATCCGCTCTGGAATGCATGTCATTTTCCTCTGTCTGGGAAGGATAATTTGTTCTATAATAGCGTAAATAACATCAGTAAAGTAACTGCTGAAATTCTCTAGGTGATTAATGAAGCAGAACCTCTCTCATTCTGAGTTAAGTTCACTCTGTGTAGAGGGCCGTCACTAACACCATGCACCACTTCAGTTCCATTTAAATCCCATGGATGAAATCCCAGGCGCACTGAAGTCAATGGCAAGATTCCCACGGACTTCAATGAGGACAGGATTTCATCCAAAGCCTTAACTATGACTTATGTGCTGGCTCGCTGCACAGGACTAGATCTGTCCCTTTGATTGTAGGAGTCTCCTGTTCATTTTGTACAGAACAGTTAGAAGCTGATAAACAACTTACGTGAAACTGATAATAAACAGCATTTGCCCCGTCCGCACTTACTTTACTATAGGCAGGTAAAGAATAGGTCAAGCCCAGAGGTACAGTGTATCTTCCTGAAATAATATGATCAATTTCTTACTTTTTCTTGATCTGGAGAAAAACTTGAGGCCGCCAGGTGAGGTAGATGGGTTAGAATTGGGAGAAGATTCTTTGGAAGAGGACCTGAAGATCCCACTGAAGCTCATGCGGCGTGGGGAGCGTGGGGGAGACTCCTGATGTGGAAAGGGGAACACTGTTTTTGGTGAACCTGGGCTATGTTTAGATCTCACAGGGGCAGAAACGGGGCTGGAAGGTCGATTTTGGAGCCCTTTAGAGAAAAGGCCTTTTGAAGGGCTGTCCATGTGGTAGCTCTCTTCCACCTGAGGAGGGAAAAGAAAAACAAAACATTAATTCAACCCAGTTTGTTCCCTTAAAAGTCTCCGAACCTGCCCCCCAGGGTATGTCTATACTGCAGCTGGGCGGTGGGATTCCCACTGCGGGCAGATAGAGTCTCACGAGCTCTGCTCAATAAGAACAGCAGTGTGGATGCTGCGGCATGGGCAGCGGCTCAGGCTAGTCACCCGAGTCAAAGCCCGCCTGAGCCCTGGTTCCAAACTGCGTCCCATGGTGCACTGACCACAGGTCTGTCTACCGGGCTGGGAATCAGCACCTCCAAGCTGCACTGCAGCCATACTTTGTGAAGTCATTAATCTCCTTATAAGGACGTGAACAACCTGCCCAAACATTCTCACTGCAATTAAATACATTTCTAAGTGTCCAAAAACAACAATTGGGGTAAAATTCACCCTAGTGTAAAGGGACAGCACAAGGCTCACTGGGACTGATTTGGTGAATAGGACTTGTGTGGCCCTCAGCACAGGGAACTATGTCACCGCTGAGCATAAGCTCAGAGGGAAAAATAAGACAAAAAAAAAATCCATACAGCAGTTGGGTGTACCCCACAGTTTGGGGACCACTGCTGTAAGCCCTCTGGAGCAAAGACCATTTTTATCTGTTGGTAGAGCACAAAGGGCTTGATCCGCCAGGCACTACCACAATATAAATAAAAACTGTCCTTAGTATACTACATAAACATCTTCAAAGTAGCAGCATTTTTAAAGCGATTGCTAATTTTACAGAAATATTACAATGCAATTCATATGACTAAGCTGACTGCAATTACTGCCACATAGCTTTTTCTCAGAAGTATATCTTCTGAAACGGCCAATTAACATGAGAAGCTGATAGTCACAGCAAATCCGGAGAATACTGCAGATTTAAATTTGGTTATGGCCAAAGACATTAACTATAAGTGAGGATAAGAGGCACAGTTCTATAAATTTGAGTCCATCACCGGTCATAAACACAAAGCTGCCATTATTACAATTTCAGAACACTTGCAAGTGGGTAATTTCACAAATCTCTTACCTAAATGACAAGCTATTATGAATGTAAATAGCGAAATGTCAATAATTGTCACCTTTATTGGTTTTTCCCCAGAAGGCTTATGATAAAAGATACAGTTTTAATTGTTTGTTTATACCACAGGACCTTCCTGTGCTAATGCATCCACAGAAATTTGGGGGCAAAAAAAAAAAAATTCGAAGTTTAGACATTTCTTAAGTAACTTATCAATGTATCTTGTTTAAATATTAGTAATATATGAAAGAAAATTGTTCTGATATACTATGCAAAACCAGCAATATCTTTTATTCACTTCGATCATCACCATTTCTCTTACTCATGGTAAGCAGCTAAATTAGGTAGCTGAGCACCAGGGGGAGAAGCAGAACATTTTAAGTGCATGTTACTAAATGAAAGGAAATTACAGTAAAACCTCAATTTAACGGACCTCGATTTAACGGACTTCGGATGCAACGGACAAAATTTCTGAGCAAGTCTGATGCATCCCAAATCCATTTCTCGCGGGCTGGCTGCCGGCTCCCGGCTGCCGCCCGGGTCACAGCAGCGGGCAGGCTGGCTGCCGTCTCCCTGCTGCCACCCGGGTCCAGGAAGCGGGCGGGCTGGCTGCCGGCTCCCGGCAGCCGGGACCCGGGCGGGCTGGCTGACGGTTCCCGGCTGCCGCCCGCGTCCCAGCAGCCGGGACCCGGGCGGGCTGGCTGATGGCTCACGGCTGCCACCCGGGTCCCGGCAGCAGGCGGGCTGCAGAGCTGCCGCCCCGACCCTGTGGCGATCAGGCTGCTGCTCCGACAGCTCGTTTTTTTTATTATTATTAAATAACGGACTTTTTCATTTAACGGACACCCCCTCGCCCGAATTAGTCCGTTAAATGGAGGTTTCACTGTACTGCACTGAGTTCTTTCATAGCAGTACTGCGTGCTCACTCCATATATGTCACTCCATCAAAGGGGAATAGAAGCCTGTGACTTGTCATTGCGCAATAGAACAGAACTTCCTTCTTAGGGTATGTCTACACTTACCGCCAAAGCGATCGGTCCAGCAGGGGTCGATTTATCATGTCTAGTGAAAACCCAATAAATCTACTGCTGAGCGCTCTCCCGTCGACTCTGGTATTCCACTGGAGCGAGAAGCACAGGAAGAGTCGACGGGGGAGCGGCAGCAGTTGACCTACCGCAGTGAAGACACTGCAGTAAGTAGATCTAAGTACATCGATTTCAGCTACGATATTCACGTAGCTGAAGTTGCGTAACTTAGATCGATCTCCCACCCCCTTCCCAGTGTAGACCAGGCCTTAGAGCAAGGGTCTCAAACATGTAGCCTGTGGGCCGCATGCAGCCCGCGAAGCCCTTCCCTGTGGCCCGCCAAGCTCCCTGGTGCCCCTCCCCCCAACCATAGCAGTTTCCAGGAGGGAAGGGCCAGAAGCAGAAGCTTTTCTGCTGCCTGGCTAGGCCACTGCCGATCCCCGGCTACCAGGCACTGCTGCTGCGGCTTCATTGAACAACGGGGGCGGCACTTCGCAGGAGCCCTCTGCAGCGGCAGCCAGGAACGGCGTGTCAGTGATGCAGCCCTTGGTCCAGTGCACTAGTCCTCATGAGGCCCTCGTGGTCATTTGAGTTTTGAGACCCTTGGGTTACAGTATCTGGGGCTAATAGCTTAGCAGATTTCCGAAAAGTCATTTATATAAATAAGAACAGCAGCAACAAGGTGGGTGCAACGTGCTTTGCAAAGGGGGGGGGTGAGGGGGAAGTGGGAACATTTTCACAGGGGAGAGGAGATCAGGCTGTCAGTGTGTTTTGGTTAGCGAAAACTGACAGGCTGTCTATTTCAGACACACAGCTCCCTCCACAAGCATTTTCAGTGTGTATTTGCTGTGAATTGTTATAGAAAAACTTAAGAGGGACTTCCGCATTTTCCTTCCATTTACAAAGCAACACTTAACACGTCATTTCCCTTAAATGGCTTGTTAATTGCCTTACATGGCTCGGAGGTGTGTCAGAGATCCCTTATCGCGTTAGGAATGTACACACTGTCCTTCTCACGCTACAGGCAATACGCTAAAAGCCTTCTGACTCTCGCTGAGGTGGTTTAACACTAGCGCTTTAAACCCTGAGTAAATGCGCAAAATGTGTCTTTGAAGTGTGTATGGTCAGATAATTATAGCGCTAATTGAGGGTTTTAGTACTGCAAAGCGCCAGTCTAACCACGCCCTCAGTGATAACCCTCTCACTGTATTGTATGTTGGTGCAGGAAAACAAGCACAGTGTGAGTCAGATAGGTCTATATGCATGTGGTACATGACACAATGACGCATTCAATCCAGACTGGATAAATGGGTATTAAGAGATAAGTGATCGAAATAAACAATGGAAACACAATGGAAATTAATATCCAAGTGAGGGCTAATGAAAGACTGTCTGAGCCAGTGAGCATGTTAAGTCAAAGATGTCAAGTCCAAACACTTAACTGAAGAAGGGAAAGCATCCTGCACTGCGGAGTTGGGGCACAGCACATATTCACAGGGATTTTAAGATCCAGGGTGGATCTTAAACTTGGACTGAGGCTGCGAGCGTTGGCAAGGACGGAGAGAGGAGGCTGTGTGATACATTGCTCACAAATACCTTGCAGACCCTATTCAGCTTTTTGGATGACATGTTAAATGGTCATTAAAGATTCCCTAGCACAGGAGTGGTCAAACTGAGGCTTGCAAGCCATGTGCAGCTCTTTTACAAATGTGGCTCCTGGGAAACCTGCCCTCACCCCCATGCTTCCCCATTCTCCATCTACCAGACTGTGAGTGGGAGCTCGGGAACTCTGCCTTACAGCGGGGTGATGGGGTCAGGGCTTCTGCCCAGTGGGGTGTGGGGTCTCAGGGCTTCAGCCCTGCAGGATGCTCCTTCTGAGGTTCAGGGCTTCAGCAGGAGCGAGACTGAAATTCCGAGTCCTGTCAGGTGCCTCCTGCAGGGCTGAAGCCCCAAACTCTAGCCCCACCAGATATGCCCTGGCTCTCGAACTTCTGATGATTGTTGTATGTGGCTCAGAGGGCCAATAAGTTTGGCCACCCCTGCCCTAGCACTTTTCACTGTGTTCAGCTGGGCACCCTAGCTAAAATTCAGCCCAGGTAACTGCATCCTGCCTAACAAACACCCCCTTTTAGTTTCATCTGGATATGGTATTCTTCTTCTTCACTTCCTATCCCCACCCGTTGAGTGGTGTTGCTGAGCACTGTCAAGCAGATTTCATGTGCCATCCCAGAGAAGGCCACACTTCAGTGGCAATGTGATTTCTCTATTTAATATAGTTTGTACAGTATGTTGAATTCCTTCAGCATGAAAAACACTATACAATTATAAGGTTATCTAGAAACACATAGTCATATTTCATCAGACAGTCCCTCCAATCTGGTTCCATACTTATACTTGACTGAAACTGCTCTCACCAAAGTCTCTAATGAGATCTTCCTGTATTCCATCCTCCTCCTTTCTGCTGCTCTTTAAGCTACTTCTCTCTCCCTTCTCCTCAATACCCCACTCTCCCTAGGTTTTCAGGGCAAAGTTCACTTAGAGCCCCCTTCTCTCTCTGACCACTCTTTTAGTGTCTTTTTAATGGATCCCCTCCTCCCTCAGTCACCCCCTCACCACAGATGTCCAACACAGCTCTGTTGTTGGTCCTCACATGATCTTCATCTACACCCTATCCTTGGACAACTTCATCTAGAGACACAGATTAAACTATCAACTCTATGCTGAGGACTCCATACTTCTCCACACCTGATCTCAGAGCCAAATCCCACACGTTGGTGCCTCTGGATTGCTGACTGGATGATTCATTGACCACTCAAGCTTATACAACCAAGACAAAGTTCATCAATCTGTTCTCCTAAACTAATATCACTACCCCCATTCTCCATCACTGTTAACCCTACTCAACATCCTCCTCTTCATCTTCAATTCTGCCTCTTGTTTCTCCCTCACATCCAAATCTTGTGGCTTTCTTTCCTCTATTTCTTACTGAAAATCTGATTCTTCCTTTCTGCCCCTAACACTTAGGCACTTGTCTGGACTTTGGTCTTGAAGACTGCAAAGTACTCTTCTCTGGCCTCCTGGATATACATACCACTCCTCTAAAATCTATTCAAAACACTGCTGCCAAAATGATCCCTCTCACCATACATCTGACTATGAGTTCAAAGGAATTTGTGGTGCCCCGTATCTCTGAAAATTCAGTCCACTTTGGTTCAACTTCTGATTATGGATTTAGATGCTTAACTATAGGTACTCAGGTTTGAAAATATTGTCTTATTCCTAGAGTAGAAACAGGTTCAAACTAATATCCTGGTTTTGAACACTTCTGAATGTAGGGAACATTTTGATTTGAAATTTGTGCCTTCAGCCCAGCTCCTATTAAATACTGCCCTCCCCCTCTGCCATTCAAAGGGGCTAGGATGTTTATGGAAAAATTGGGTTTTGTTATTCTTCTCTTTCAGTGAGTTTTTTTTACCTTAATTATGCTTCTATGCTGAAAAAAATGAAGGCAGATTAACAGAAAAGGAATCTCCTTCCACTCAAGAATAAATGTAATTAGAGAGAATACAGTAGCTAGACATCTGTACTTATTTCCTGCCCTTCCAGTGAATCTCAATAAGAGGCTCTTTGATAAACTTAATTGGATGATTTCCTCATTCCGGTGGAACAAAAGAGCTCATAGAATCAGAAGAGCTGGCTTGATTAGACCAGAAGATAATGGAAGGTTTGCATTCCCATGCAGCATGTGTTTATGCTCTGCACTATTACCTTCCTTGATTCTGCATGAGTGACAGCAAGAAGATGATAAAGCATCCTACAGAATCAGAGAGATGTCACTTTCCTACAATAAGATAGGATATGACCAAGTTGGCTGGCCTGGTAGCCTAGTGAGAGTTCTCTGCACTTCCATGTGAATGATTGGGTTACTTTTCTGTCTCCATCCCCATAGCCAGAAGGAGTTGGATGTACTTTCGAGGCTAAGAATCAGAGAGGTAGCTGTGTTTGTCACTTCTGCAGATCCAGACTAAAAGTCCTGTGGCACCTTAAAGACTAACAAAAGTATTGAAGCATAAGCTTTCGTGGGCTAGTAACCACTTCGTTGGATGCATGCATGTAGCCGAAGCAGTAGTAACTAGCCCACGAAAGCTTATGTTTCAATACTTTTGTTAGTCTTTAAGGTGCCACAGGACTCTTTGTCGCTTCTTTAGAGGCTAAGGCCACGCTACAGTACAAGTGCTAGTGCAGCAAACCTACATTACTGCCGTTGTGCCACTGTACACACTTCCTACAATGATGGAAGAGGTTTTTCCATGGCTGTAGTTAACCCGCCTCTTAAAGTAGCAGTAGCAAGGTCGATGGAAAAATTATTTTATTGGCCTAGCCATAGCTACACTGGAGGTTAGGTCGGCTTAGCTATGGAGCTCGGGTATGTGAATTTTTTGCACTCCTGAGTGAGGTAGCTAGGTCAATCTAAATTTTAAGCGTAAACCAGGCCTGGGTATTCAGCACTCATGGGAAAAGAAGTGTCCACTGTTAATACAGACTCCTTGGGGGCACTCCTTAAATGGAGACTCATCCATTCTTCTTCAGCTAACATGATGGGGACTGTAGCACAGGGTATCAATGGGGTGAGAGAAAAATCCCCTAGGTTCAAAAAGAGATGGACAGGAGAGACAATAACTTGCAGGCAAATTAATTATTAATGACCCTCTATGCCCAGCACACAGAGGGTTGGAGAATGGAAAATCCTCCGGGAAGGGACAACACAATAGAAATTACCTTTTAAACGAGACACAAGAATAAATCTTACTGGTTTGGACTTTATTCTGTTTGTACATAATAAATATAATCAAGTCTTTCTGATCCTTTGTACCTAAGGCACCACTATTTTTTAGTTCTGTGATCAATTCCTCTTTATCTGTCAAGATAAAGTCTAACATAGAAACCCCCTTTGTTGGATGCAATACTTTGTGACTTAAGGAATTGTCCTCTATAGCTTTTCGAAATAATGGATGATTAAGGATGTTTTAGTACTGGAAGCATGAGAGGATATGTTGTTCAAAATGAAGTCCCTCATGATAATGCATTTTCCTCCCCTACACATTATAGATAGGGCTTAACAAGCTGCTCATCTGTTCCCTAGTGTGATTTGGTGGTCTGTAGCAGATGCCAAATGGTATCCCATCTTGTACTTTATCTGTCAGAATATTAATCCATATGCATTCAAGATATTTACTTCCAATAGGCCAGGGGAAACAGGAAAAACTTTATTTGACAGTATCCCTTCCCCTTTTGCCCACTCAATCCTTCCTAATTAGACCATAACCATTATCTCACATTCCATTTGTATGACTCTTTCCACCAGATTTCAATAAGGCCAAGGTTAAGTTTATGCTCATAAATGAGCAATTCCAATTCTAACAGTAGTGTTTACGTCTTATGTAAAGTCAGCTTAACTTTGGTACCTGAAAAGATAATGGAGCAAATAATTAAGCAATCAATTTGCAAACATGTAGAAGATAATAAGGTAGTAAGTAACAGTCAGCATGGATTTTTCAAGAATAAATCATATCAAACCAACCTAATAGCTTTCTCTGACAGGGTAACAAGCCTTGTGGACAAGGGGAAAGAAAGCATTAGATGTATCCTGACTTTAGTAAGGCTTTTGATATTGTCTCACGTAACGTTCTCATAAACTAAGGAAATACAATCTAGATGGAGCTACTATATAGTAGGTGGATAACTGGTTGAAAAACCGTTTCCAGAGAGTAGTTATCAGTGATTCACAGTCATGCTGGAAAGGCAAATCGAGCGGGGTCTCGCAGGGACCAGTTCTGGGTCTGATTCTGTTCAATATCTTCATTAATGATTTAGATAATGGCATGGAGAGTACACTGATACAGTTTTCAGATGATACCAAGCTGAGAGGAGTTGCAACTGCTTTGCAGGATAGAATTAAAATTCAAAAATGATCTGGACCAATTGGAGGAATGGTCTGAAGTAAATAGGATGAAATTCAATAAGGACAAAAGAAAAGTACTCCACTTAGGAAGGAACAATCAGTTGCTCACATACACAATGGGAAATGACTGCCTAGGAAGGAGTACTGCAGAAAGGGATCTAGGGCTCATATTAGATCAACAAGCGAAATATGAGTGAACAGGTAACACTGTTGCCAAAAAAAAATCATTCTGGGATGTATTAGCAGGAGAGTTGTAAGGAAGGCATGAGAAGTAATTCTTCCAGTCTACACCACTCTGATTAGACCTCAACTGGAGTATTGCGTTCAATTCTGGGAACCACATTTCAGGAAACATGTGGGCAGCTGGAGAAAGTCCAAAGAAGAGCAACACAAATGATTAAAGGTCTAGCAAACATGACCTACCAGGGAAGAATGAAAAAACTGGAGAAGACTGATAACAGTTTTCAAGTACATAAAAGGTTATTAGGAGGAGGGAAGTAAATTGTTCTCATTTATCTCTGAGGATAGAACAAGGACAAGAAGCAATGGACTCATATTGCAGCAAAGATGGTATAGGTTAAACATTAGGAAACGTGTCCTAACTGTTAGGGTAGTTAAGCACTGGAATAAGTTGTCTAGGGAGGTTTTGGATTCGCTATCATTGTCTAACCTGCTCTTAAAAAACTCCAAACACCTGGCAGGCATGGTCTAGGTGCAGGAGACTGGACTAGATGACCTCTCAAGGTCCCTTCCAGTCCTACAATTCTATTATTCTATATAGCCGAGTATACTACTGAGGCTTCCGTCCATGTGGTCTCAGTCTCACCACCTATTTCATATGGATGTTGAATATATCAGGACTGAGCTTTGTGGGACTCCATAGGTAAAAGCTCTGGAGGTGGGGGGGGCTAATTGTCTTATTGACAGTTTGAGTTCCATCAGAAAGGAGGACTTATATCATTTCAGGGAACTCCTGGACAGTCATATTTGGAGATCAACAGTTACAAGTTCTCCATAAGGGTCTAACAACATGAATACTGATGTACTTCCCCTATCTATAGGCAAGGGGAGAACATTCACCCAATCAACAAGTGCTGCTTTGGTAGCAGGTCATACCAGAAGCTTAAATGAGAAGGGCCTCCAAGAAATCAAACCGTAGTCCCTGCCCTGAGCAGGGAAGGAAAAAGCTGAACTGAGATTAACTCCTTGTTCACATGGCATCAGTGAGGAAGGATGACTATAGCTTATTATTCTTAAGGGACTGGATGGCACTCAGGATATCTGTGTTCTATTCTTAGCTCTGCCACAGACTTCTTGTGTGATCTTGGGCTAAGCATTTTCAGTCCTTCAGCTCACTATTTGTACAATAAGGATAATACTTCCCTTCCTGAAAGGGATGTGAGGACGATACATTCATTAATGATTGTCAGCTGCTCAGATATTATAGTGATGAGCACCACAGGAAACACTTACAAATACATTTTCTAAAAGTGCCTTTGCACCCTTTTACAAGGAAGAACCATCAAATTTAATGAAAAACATTAAAAGCAGATGACAGTGAGATCTTGTCAACTACTCACGTTTAGCTCACTCTGTAACCTAGACAGCGAAGGGATTTATGTATGAAAAGACAGAAATCTCTGATTTACTGCAGGTCTCCAAAATGACTGATACATGGGAAATGCAGACTCTACTTATGAAGGAGTCACCTTTTTTTTCCATGTGCAAATTAGATGCCTCAGACTGTGACTTCAACCTTGGAGAAGGGAGAACCACTCTACCTGAAGTAATACTAATTTGAACTGTTTGTTTGCTTATCCTCAGCAAAGGCTGACTTACATTTTTATTTAGAATGATATAACAAACTACTGACTGATGCTAGGACTAATTCCGTTATGGGAGAGACTCATCCTTCATGCTCATGAAATTCATGGTAATGGGTAGAATGAGATGCATGTAATGGATTTTTAACATATGGTTTATTTCCCATCGGAGATTGGGCATAGTCAGCTGATCTCATTCCATTTTGGAGCACAGGTTGAACACAGCTTGAGGTCGAATATTAGGGAGCACTGAAGGTGCTAGATTTCAATCAAAAATTCACCCAGTTTATAGAAGCAATTTCATACCTCTTCAAGGCCCTATCCGACAGCTGTTCCATGCATAAAATTTGAAGTCAATGGCAGTTCTGCAGGCTGACAGCCCAAGTGTTTAAAAAGTATCTTTACTGGAGCTGCAGAAAGAAGAGGTGGTTGCTGGGAAACATTGTTCCAGCTCTTCCAAGAAAGTCATTGGTCAGAATGACATCTCAAAACCGGTAGGAAAAATTCAGGCACCCCCAAGATGTCAAAAGAGGACTTCAAAGAGGCACCACAGCCTTGGGAATGAGTAAGGCCACAAGAGAAAAACTGGTACATTTTTTTCAGGATTGACCCTCATAATTTTCCCATCATCAAGAAAAAATAGGAGACTGTAGATGGAGAAAGCATTTTTAGCCAGAAATTACTGTCTTTCACCATCATAAGAATTCAGTGCAAAGAACACCGTTCAATTTATGCTAATCCAAGATATGACTTTGTACATTTTTCGCCATCTAGTGTCTACATGAGTTCCCTTCCATCCATCTCTGACTCCTGCACCACCGTCTTAGAAGTTCCAACACAGAAAAAAACAAGGTCAGTGACATTAGGATGCTGAACTGCTGATGGATTGGAGCAGCTTCTAACATGATTATCCTTTACTTTGAGGTGCAAAGTATTAGAGAAAAAAGTGCTGACAAAAGCCAAATTATTTGTCACTTCTGGATACATATTAATTTCACTAGGGCAATATTTGTCATTTCTCCTGCCTTGAACCACAAAATACAGACATTTTGATACACTGTAAGAGGTCTCATTTAACCACAGAGTTAATTTTCTTTGCTTAAGCATTATTGTGAGTCAGAATAGGCCGTTTTGCAGATATAGGCTGAACTGGCACTTTTTCAGGGAGGTCTACTCTTCATCTCCAGACTAGACAGCATGGTCCCTCCTCTCCCCGCCACACACACACACCGGACCTACTGCACTCCAAAATAGCTATGTTGGAATGAGATCAGAACGAGCTACAGCATTTTCCAAATTCTATTGCCAGAACTTTGGGAGCCAGGAGCCCCCATCACAACTGGTGCCACTGTGAAGGACACGGAGCTGCTCTATAACAAGCTTTGAATACTATCTTTCTATGTATTTGTCTGACTGTTGGCAAGGAATGTTTGCCAAATTAATATTTTTTGTTTAGTTTAACAGCAGGCTTCTGGAAAAACAAGCCAGAAGGCAAGGGAGTGGATTCCGAAAAGATACCTCGAGAATCCATGCGCTATTAAGTAGGAAGCTCCTAATTCCTGGTCTCCGGTTAAATTGTACAGCTTATTTTGCCAATACTGGGAATAAACAGATCAAAAATACCATAAAGAGTTAAAAGGACTCATTGCACAGAGGTCAGGGAACTGTTCATAGAGAACAGACTTACACCCAAAGACATCTGTTTGTTTACTATATAAAACCACACACCAACGCCTCAGTGAATTACAGTATCTAACCATATTCCTAGGGATAACTTGTAATTTAGTGAGGAGTATTACTGCATTAAGTTAAATTTAATTTGCAGCATTTAGAGCAACAGTGCTGTAGTAGGGACTATTTTTCTTTCATCAAAGGAAGTATCACATTAGTACAACAGTGGTGCAGGGCAACCCAGCAGTGACATTTATCCCTGGTCTAATTTCATGGATGTTGGGGACTTACAGCAGAGAAGAATCTGGGCCCAAGATTCCCAGTCTCTGCAAACCTAAGAAAAATAAAATGTTTATACTACCACAAGCACTATGAAATTACAAGGAAGATGAAACCTTTGAAACATCCTACCTTTCGAGAAGCACTTTTGTCTGAGCTCTCCACATCTCCATCCAGGAATGGCATGGCAAATGAGCTAAGATCCTAGAAGGGGAGAAAAGGAAAATGAATGCCTTACATTAATATCTTTCTCTTGCTTTGCTTTAGGCATTCCGATTGTTCTAGTCCACAGTTCTATTCCCAAAGCATCCACTGGCATACCACCTACTACTTTATAAGTAAGCTTTAACAACTGCTGAAAAATAAGGGCCCTCTTCAGCACTCCCTGCCTCTGAAGTCAATGGGAGATTTACTTGAATCAGATGGTAGGGGCCTTGGCCTCATCCCCGGAGACTCAGAACCTAGGGCCTTATGCTGGGACTTTCAAAGGAGACTAATGGAGTTAGGTGTTGAGATTCCACTGAAATTCACAGAAGATGATATTTGGGATATATTATTTTTATACACGATTTAAAGGAATTAACAAGAGAAAATATAGATTATCTGAAAATATGTAACATGTATTGGAGAGAGAAGAGAGACACAGTGTGGAGTTGGGAAAATAACCTATGTACTTTCACGAATTAGAGAGAAGCACACGATTGATCAAGTGAAGTGAAACCATGAGACAAGTATGCATGGTCATTCTTAATTAATGAAAACAAACTGCAATTATATTCCACCCCCCGCTTCCTGCTCTATTTAGATCACTTTCCAGTCTCATCGGTAGAACTAATACAGGTTTTTTTAAAATTAAATAATTCAGTGTTTTCTGAAAGGCTCAGGTTTACCATCCATCTGATCAGAGAGGCGGTTAATGCGCAACTCACACTATACCTCTCAGTTTTTCAACTTTGTGAACAGAAGTTCTGTAATGAGATACCTAGCTGCAGTTTGAGCTTTGGATCCAGGGCTGAACAAATATTTTTCCTGATGTAGAAAACACACACGCACACAGAGCCCCCTTGGGTGTCAGTTCAAATGCAGGCCATTTTAGTAGTGGCTAAAAATTATCAGCTAACGGCTGTTTAGTGGGTCTCTGTCTGGTTCCTTATGGAGAAATGTCTAAATCACAAGAGCCACCACGAAAATTGGAACCCTATGTGAAAGCATCAGAGAACCTCTGTTCAATCCAATCCCTCTTTAACAGCAACACTTACATTTGAACCTCATCCAATAGTCTTTTTTTTTTTTTGGCACAGTTCATAAAAATTTAACTTGTGATTGAACAGTTTGTCATTAAAAATTAACTTTGTTTTTCCTTTTATGTTTTTGAAGGTGGTGTTTTTCTGGGGGAGGGGAGTTGGGTTTTTTTCTTTTTTTTTTCCAATTAAAGTGCGTGGCAAAATGAGCAAATGTGCAGAGCAAAAACTGGTCTCATCCCAGACTGCACAATCATTCTAAATGCAAAACATGATTTTTTAAGCACAAACAAACTTCAGACACTCTTAAGGATTGTGCCTTTACAATATTCCAGTTATACAATAACAAGACAGGACATTTTGGCCTCAACCTCTCCATCTCAAAATTCTCCCCACCCTTGTTCCTCCGGCTGGTTTAACAGTAGAACTGCCCATTTTTCTTATAGGACAATTATTGTAGACTAATGGATAAAGTGGCTGCATTGCATTTAGAGGATTCTGCGTTCAAACCCCAATTGGGGTTGCACTTCATTACACAAAATATTGAACGTGTGAAGAAATGAAACCCCTTCAATGTTATCTATTTGTTCAATGAGATACTGGTGTTTCAGTTCCAACTATTTAATAATTACCTGTACCATCCAAATCCAGGCTGTATAGAATGTAATGTATGTAAGCTCTAACTCTACACAAAATATTAATTCAAATTTTCAGGAACTTTGCTAGCATGTGGCCCTTACTATGAACTAAAGAACATATTGTAGCTCATTGTACATTTATTCTATGTGCTGGGCTCCCACTCATGTCAGTGGGACACATTGTCCCTTCTCCTTCCACAGGGAAAAGGGATTCAAAACTGTTAAATCTGGATGGGAATATGTAGCATAGGAAGGAGGTTCCACACCATGCAATTGTCCATCCTGTACTTACCCAAGTCTGTGAAAGCTCCTGTCGGGGTACAATGATTAATGCTACGTTTTAGTCATGAGTATTTTTAGTACAGGAACTTCTCGCTAAACGTTGTAGTTGTGTTCGTGAAAAATGCAACTTTAAGCAAAATGATGTTAAGTGAATCCAAATGCCCCATAAGATCTAATGTAAATAGTGGGGGGTTAAAATATTCCTTGGAACCTTTCGCCAGACAAAAGACTATATATGTACACACCACACACACACACACAAGTATAAGTTTTAAACAATTTAATATGGTATAGAGCAATGATGATTGTGAAGCTTGGTTGAGGTGATGGAGTTGCAGGGTGGAAGAGGGTGGGATATTTCCCAGGGAATGCCGTACTAGTAAATGATGAACTAGTTCTGGGCTGAACCCTCCAAGGTTAACATGTTGTTAATGTAGCCTCACACTCCACAAGGCAGCACAAATGGAGGGAGGGAAGACAGCATGGCAGAGAGACACAGATATACACACCATGTGTGTGTGAGAGAGAGATGAGCATTGCCTCTTTAAATAAGCTGACCCCACTCTAAGTATACTTCCTTTTTAAGTAGATCAGCAAGTTGAGACAGCAGCTGCTGCAGGAATCTCCCTCCATCCTGAGTCCTGTTATGTCCTGTCCCCCACCCCGCTCTGGGGAGATGGCCCAATGGTGTAAAGGAGCCGGGGGGGTGGGGAGTGTGAGGGAGACACCCTGACATTAGCACCCCTATTTCCCCCCTCCTTTGCACAGCACGCGGGAGGCTCCCGGGAGTAGCTCCAAGGCAGAGGCCAGGAACATTGCAGTGGGGGGAGGGACAATTGAACTGCCAGCAACTGATAACCTGCTGGGCAGCTGCCACACAGGGAACTTAGTGATACGGGGGCTTAGTGATAGGGGGGCTGCCGGTCCACCCGGGTCCAAGCCCCCACCAGCTAGCTGAAAAGGGTTCCTCTTCTGCAAGCAGAGGACAGAGCAGGCAGCTGCCAAACAACGTTCTAAGGGAGTATTGCACAACTTTAAACAAGCATGTTCCCTAACTGAGAGTAAAGTAACAACAAAACAACCTTAACCAGGATGACTTGCAGTGAGGAGTTATTGTAAAAGTCATGGACCGGTCACAGGCAGTAAAGAAAAATTCAGAGTTCATGACCGGTCCAGGACTTTTACTAAAAATACCTGTGACTAAAACTTGAGCAGGGGCACTGCGGGTGCCCGGGGGGGAGGGGGGCAAAGGGGGGAGGAGTCGGCAAGTGCTGGGGGAAGTGGCCCAGGATCCCTGCGGGTGCTGAGGAGGGGGTTAGCAGGGGCTCTCTACTCAGCTCCCCGCTCCCATACACCAAAACTGCTGCTGCTGCAGAAATCACGGAGGCCACAAAAACCATGACTTCTATGACAGATTCAGAGCCTTAGCCATGAGCACAGGAGATGGTGTGGTTTCTGGAGGCAGAGCTGGGGGTTAAACCTCAAAACCAGACCATAGGCCTCAAGTTTGCCACCTAAAAACTGGGGCACCTGTATTAATGGCCATTTTTGGAAATCTGAGGCCTAAATGACATGCCCAGACACTAAGGAAGCCTGTGGCAGAGCTGGAATGGAACACAGATCGTACAAATCTTAAAATTGCAAAAGGGATGATACAGCCCTATCTGCAAGAGCAGAATTTCAGTTACCAAATCGAAACAATTACAGACTCAAACTTTAAAAAACAACAACATTATCTTGCATTGTTATGCAATAGCGTTCAGTGCCAACCTCTGCATGTATCAGTAAGATCCATGACTCTTGTGGTAGCCAAAAGAAAGTTTTCTTGGTTTTCGTTTGTTTTGTTTTAACAGAAGTGGGAAAAGTCGCGGTGTTTTCCAAAGGGGAATTTCACACCATCTTAAACAGCAACCATCTTTTCATTGCCATCCCTGCAGCCACCAATTTGTGTCCACACACTTCCCCCTTTATACGGACTCGCCCCCAACCATGCTGAATGTGCAGTTAATGGTGAACGTGACAATCAAAACTGCTGGGCTTGCCAAGAACAAATCACTGAGGGCACGTCTACACTGGCAAGTTTCTGCACCACAAATTATACAGCTTTTATTAAAATGCTGGAATTAATATGCTATTGAGTGTCCACACTGTGCTCCTTATGACACTGGAGCGAATCCACATTAGCAGTGTCACATGATGCAAATTTTCCAATCCCATTGTTCCATGGGGCATCCTGCTACATTGCCAGTTGCTTTTCAACTGGTGTGTGGGGAGGGAGTATGACAGGATGAGAGGGGGAGGAGGGGGGGCGGGATAGCATCAGGAAGCAACCAGTCCTGAGGCAAGGGGATATATATATATATATATATATATATATATATATATATATATATATATATATATAGATATATATATATATATATATATATATATATATATATATATATATATATATATATATATATATATATATATAGATATATATATATATTGTGGCAGGGTGCTGGCCAGGAGTGCCGAGCCAGCCCTGCCGGCCCTTTAAGAGGGAGAAAAGCCCTCTGCAAACCTCCCTTGCAGGAAGGCTAATCAGCCACCTGGGCTGCAGGGCAATCAGCCTGGACGAGTTGCACCTGGCAGCCTCCTCAGGGGGATAAAAGGCCTGCCAGGAAGCAAGCCCAGTGTGGTGGGGATGGTATAGAGTGAGGTGGTGGTTTGAGCTAGTCAGAGCTGTGTGTTTGGAGTTGTAAACTGTAAGCTGGACTATATAGAGTCTGAAGAGCTGTAAGCTGAAGACTGGATTGTATAAAGCTGTATATATTGGTGGTGGGGTCCTGCACTGTGATTAAAGAGCACTGTTTGAAGCAAAGAAGGGTTTCCTGCCTGTGTTCCTGAGAGGGGTGAGAGAGCGGTCTGTCACAATATATATATATATATATATATATATATATATATATATATATATATCACACGCGCGCGCACACACACACACATACACACACAGCCTCTGTGTTCAACACCACAATCATTCCACATTAACGGTTTGCTTTGTGTCCCAGAGCAGAAAGGGGAGGGGCACATGTCTTCAGGGCAGTCGAGTTCAAAACAATGAGCAAAATGGTCACTTGCGGTGTTATGGCACAGCTCTAGAGGCCAATTACAGCACAGAAAGCAATCAAGAGTCTACACTGGCAATAGAACGCTGGAGCCTCTGTGCAAACAGCCCTACCACTCTTGTCGAGGTGGTTTTTTGCAGGGCTGCAACTGAAGAGTTTCTGCGCACAAAGTGACTTGGCAGTGTGTAAACGTCTGCAGTTTGAGTGCAAAAAGCTGTTTTACTCTGCAGAAATTTGACAGTGTAGACAAGCCCTGAATGGGAGAGGAAAATACATTCTTATTTCAATAGCAAACAAAAACTACATTTAGTGATAGATAAGACTGCACGAGAAAACACTCCACCTACTTTAAACCTAAAAAGTATGAAGAAATGCATTCCTTTTCAACTTCACATTGCCCACATGCTGTTGATAACACACTTCAACACTTAATAAGACTTTCAATTGTATCCCTAAGAGACACCCAAAAGCAATACATACTTCTATTTCAAACTAGCAATCTCTCACGAAACCTTAACCTATTTCTCTCATAGAATCTCAGAAGTGTCGGATTGGAAGAGACCCCAATATATCACTAGCTCAGTCCCTGCACTCAAGACAGGACTACATAATAACTAGACCAGGGTGGGCAAACTATGGCCCCTGGGCCAGATCTGGCCCGCAAGCCTGTCCTAACTAGACCAGGGCTTGGCAAGGGAGGCTGCTCTCAGTCCCTCCCCCACCCTCCAAGAGCCCCAGTGTCGGGCGCCTGAGCTCCAGTGGGGGAGGCTGATCCCAGCGCCTTCCCCCGGGCGCCTTCCCCAGCTCTGCCGGAGCCTCAGCAGCACACCGCTGAGGCTCCGGGAGAGCGGGGAAGGGGCTGGGAGCAGCCTCCCCACCAGGAGCTCAAACACGCACAGATGAGGCTCCAGGAGAGCAGGGGAGGGGCCACGAGCTGTTCCCCCGCCGGAGGAGCCGAGCCCCTCCCCCTACCTCTCCAGCGCCTTCCCTCCCTATGCCGGAGCCTCAGCGGCGTGCGTCTGACCTCCCGGCAGGGGAGGCTGCTCCCAGCACCTTCCCCCACTCTCCCCGAGCACCGCTGAGGCTCCGGAAGAGCAGGGGAAGGCGCCCGGGGGAAGGTGCTGGGAGCAGCCTCCCCCGCTGGGAGCTCAGACGCCCGGCTCTGGGAGAGTGGGGAAGGTGCTGGGGAGGTAGGGGGAGGGGCTTCTATGGCGGGGGGGAACAGCTCCTGGCCCCTCCCCTGCTATCCTGGAGGCTCAGCAGCGCGCGCCTGAGCTCCCGGCGGGGGAGGCTGCTCACGGCTCCTTCCCCGCTCTCCCGGAGCCTCAGGGGCGTGCTGCTGAGGCTCCGGCAGAGCTGGGGAAGGCGCAGGGCGGGGGACAAAGAGCAGAAGGACTTAGCTAGGGGTGGGTTTCCGATGGTGCTGGTTAGAGTGGGGGGGTCTCAGTAAAGGGCAATCAGGGGACAAGGAGTGGGGGGAGGCGGATGGGTCTGGGATTCTGAGGGGGGCATAAAGTGGGAGAGGGTCGCATGGGGGCGGGGGCAGGCTGTTTGGGGAGGCACAGCCTTCCCTGACCTGGCCCTCCGTACAAGTTTTCAACTCCCTTGTGGCTCTTGGGCCAAAGAGTTTGCACACCCCTGAACTAGACCATTCCCAACAGATATTTGTCTAATCTGTTCTTAAAACCTCCAATGATGGAGATTCCACAACCTCTCAAGACAATTTGTTCCAGTGCTTAACTACCCTGACAGCGAAGTTTTCCTAATGTCCAACCTAAACCTCCTATGCTGCAATTTAAGGCCATTGCTTCTTGTCTTAACGAGAGGCTAATGAGAACAATTTTTCACCCTCCTCCTTGTAACAACCTTTTATGTATTTGAAAACCGTTCTCATTTGCCCTCTCAGTCTTTTCCAGACTAAACAAACCCAATTTTTTTCAATCTTTCCTCATATGTAATGTTTTCTAGACCTTTAATCATTTTTGTTGCTCTCCTCTGGACTTTCTCCAGTTTGTCAACATCCACATTTTCCTGAAATGTGGTGGCCAGAACTGGACACAATACTCCCGCTGCGGCTTCAAGAGGGCAGAGTAGAGTGGAACAATTACTACTTGTGTCTATGTCTTACAACATTCCTGATAATACATCCCAGAATGATGTCTGCTTCTTTTGCAATAGTGTTACAATGTTGACTCACATTTACCTTGTGATCCACTATAACCGCCAGATCCCTTCCACAGGACTGCCTAGGAAGTAATTTCCCATTTTGTATGTGTACAATTGATTGTACTCCTAAGTGGAGTACTTTGCATTTGTCTTTACTGAATTTCCTTCTATTTACTTCAGATCATTTCTCCAGTTTGTCCAATGCATTTTGAATTTTAACCCTATCCTCCAAAACACTTGCAAACCCGCCCAGCTTGGTATGCGCTGAAAACTCCATAAGTGTACTCTCTATGCCAGTGGTGGGCAAACTACTGCCCGCTGGCTGGATCCGGCTCGTCAGGCCTCTGGATCCAGCCTGTGGATTTGCCACCCCCAGGGTGCTGTGGGCCCCGCTCCGCTCTGGGAAGTGGCCGGCCTCATGTTCTGCCGCCCCTGGGGAAGGGGGAGCAGAGAGCTTTGTGGGCTGTTCCTGCCTGTGGATACCTCCCCCCGAAGCTCCAATTGGCTGGAAACGGGGAACCTTGGCCAATAGGAGTTTCGGGGGAGGTACCAACAGGCGTGCAGAGCCCTCTCTTCCCCCTTCCCCTCCCCCAGGGCTGGCCGGGACATAGTGCAGGCTGCTTCCCAGAGCAGAGTGGCCCGGAGCCAGGGCCAAACGCAGGGCAGGCAGGTAGGGAGGCTGTCCTGGCCCCCCTGCTACCCTGGAGCCCACACCCCAAACTCCTCCTGCACCCCACACCCCAACCCCCTGCCCTGAGACTCCTACCACATCCTGTGCTCCTCCTGAACCCCAGCCCTGAGCCCGCTGTTGCACCCTGTGCCTCAACCCCCTGGCCTGAGGCCCCTGCCAGACCCTGTGCCCCAACTCCTTGCCCTGTGTCCCCTGCTGCATCTTGCACCACTGCCCTGAGCCCCCTCATATGCCCCACACCACTCCTGTGCCCCAACCCCTTGCTCTGAACCCCTTCCTGCACAGTGCACCTCCTCCCATACCCCGCACTCCCTCCCGTGGCCCAACCCCCTGCCCCAGCCCTACGGTCATGGCCCTGCAAGCAATTTCCCCACCCCGATGTGGCTCTTGGGCCAAAACGTTTGCCCACCCCTGCTCTACGCCATCATTTATATGCTTTTTAAAAATAAATTATATCAAAATTAGATCTGCATACTTGACCATCACACATTCCATTAACATGAAACGTTATTCTGCCTTAACACTGTTGTTGTCACTGTTAACTGAATTTAATTTTTATGGCGAATTTCGTATTATGGCACAAGGCACTCTGGAGGTAGAAAGTAGAAAAATGTATCTAAACTTTCCCACTAGACAAAATGAATATTTCAAGTAAGTCTGTGGATCCACTACAAAGGGTCTTACTCCTGCTTGCAGCTTCCTGGAGGCAGAAATGAGATCTGTCAATTATGGCAGGCTGGGAGTTGCTGGCCTTGCCAGCTACAGATACTTCCAAAGCTGCTTTGTGGAGCTCATTCCTTTAAACATTAATTCACTTGTTAATAGAAAAAGAATTTTCTAGAAACACTTCCTACAACAAGGCAACTTCAAATTTCACCCCAACTACCAGATAAGTTATATATAAAATCATGCCCATGAAAAACATGGAGGAGTGAGACAGTTTAGCACTCCCTCAGAACTATAATACTTATGCCAGGTGGGTTGGATACAAGGACTTTCCCACTAGACACAAGGACATTTTTGGATAAGTTCAGATAAATTTTCCTATTTTTCTTTGCAGGAAAGTCCCTGGATCCATTACACTAGGATGTCCAATAGCAGCGTCTCACCAGTGAGGGAAATACAGGATGAATGAGGAGATATATATTATTTAATAAGAAAGAGACATCAATTAATTACTGAGTGAGCATAGTCTGCAGAAGCCTTCCTCCAACAGCAGGGACTGATGAAGATTGCAAATTTAACCTTTATCCAGTAATGAGAAAAAAGTGACATTAATTTATATCCCAACTGCACTCAGATACCAAGAATTTTTTTTTAATGTTTTAGGACAAAAACAATTATTTAAAATCCAGTGTCATGAAAAAAGTTAAATTAACTGTTTTCAGAGAGACTTTTGTCCCCAAAATGCATTCCGAAACCAAGAACAATTCTTTAATGTTTTAGGTGAAAAAACTTAATTCAACTAGCAAATTGAAAGAACTAGCAATATTGTAATTTAGTGTGAGCGATTTTCACACAGCAGCATCAATGTGTAGTGAATAAAATAGTTAGCGCATACAAATTCACTGCTTTCCCCACACTGCTTGTGGTTCTTCTGGTCAGCTGACCTTGGGCAAATGTAGTAGTGTCCACCGCTGAGTTTGCTACATGCTTTGGGGGTATCTACTTTTGGATGGTAGCCAAGGGACAAGACTGCTGTTTTGATAGGCATGGTGAGATGACAAGGATTCTTCTCTTTTCATGTGCATCTACGAGTCACTCTCCTAGACTGACAAGGAACAAGTGCCTTTTTTGTCTTGGTCAAGTGTTGTGCCAAGCGTGATTGTTGCTGACCCAAATGACAAAACTTGCAATTCCAACAACATCAAGCACGTTGAAGAAAAGAACCACTGGCTGCCTATTCATTTTGCACCTTCCAGCATTCTTGTTAGATGGTCCATGTTATCAACACCGCTTTTAGTATCATTGTAGTAGAGGTTTCTTTTTCTCTCTTTGTCATGATGCTTAATCAATAAAATTATTACTGACTTTGGAATACAAGAGAAATCAGGGTGATTGGCCCAGCAAACCCAAACACTGATGACAATTTTTCTCTGCTGAGATGTGAGTGCATCTCACTGTGTATATCTGGCTTGTTCCAACATAGGTCAAATTTTCATTGAGCAGGTCTTCAGCAAGCTGAATACCGCTGAAGAAATTATCCCCAACTACATTTCTTCCAGTCTTATACCAGTGCTGAACAGAAGCTCCTCATTGTCGAAGACAAACTTGAAAAATCAATGGAAACACAGTTCACAATCTGACACAAAGTCATTATCATCCAATACGTTGTCATCACACGATGACTCGCTTTCAGAGCTACAAATCATTTTTATAAGGTCAGAAGCAGAATATTGTGCCTGATTGTTTGCTATCTTGCACTGCGCAACACAGAAAATGCCCTCAAAAGTCTGCAGTGTTTGGAGCACAAGACGATCTGGTGGGTAGTGTGGACATACCCTATGGCGCTCATTCTTCACTGCCTTGCATCTTATCTAGTCATTGCTACCTGAATGAAGAAAGTGAACAGACCACCATTCTGAACTGATAAGTATTTTGCACCCCTTTGTATTGGTGATTGCAAAGGATGCAAGGCAGTGGTGAATCAGGCCCTATATACAGCTATACAAGAACTAGATATTACCCAACCAGGAACAGACACTTTCCTTGAAGACCTTTACCCATGCTAAGCTAGCGCTCCAGTACAGAGAACATTCCCTACCGTTTTCTGAATTTCTCCTTTAATAAAAGCAGAAAAGGCAACTTGATGCAGCCTCAGAGTGCAGAAAATGGGCCCAATTTTGCAAGTTGCCACTGAAATGCAGTGTTCTGCATTATTACACCCTCACAAAGCTCTGATAATCCACCTATGTGATGTTCTTATCTAACGTATTTTCTGGACACTGAGAACCCCGAGTATCCCTCTAGGTTTAGGAGCATCAGGGTTGCTGTTAACTTCAGTAGGCAAATACTCTTGTTCCCAATCATCAGCTTTACTCAATCATCAGCATATTTATTAGGAACAGTTTCTGACTGCACAAGCTATTGATTAGAGACTCTCCATTAGAAAGAAGAGGTCAGGACACAGGCAGTTAGCACACATGTTAGCACACGGGTCTAAATGCTTTGTGATACTCAATTTGAGGAAGGGTTTGGATTCCACACTCCTACCAAGACAAAATGAATGACTCAAGTTCATGAGGACAAGGGCACATTTTTGCAGATCTGACCTGATGGAGGGATTTCTCTTTCAGAATTAACTTTTTTAGAAACCCTGAAGACCTCAGAAGACATTACTCCAAAGACTATTATTTAAGTTAAAATTCAGACTTGATTCTAAATATGTGTTATTAGGAGTCTTGCCCACAGAAATCATTGCTTCCAGACACAAAGCTATTATTTTGCTTTTCATTAAGGGCACAAAAGGTGGATGATTTTAGAATTTTTGGCAGTGTGAAGAGATGATTTAATGGTGCTTGTACCCACTGCTCCCTGATTTTCTGGGAACACCAGTACCAACAGGATTGTCTGCATTTAATCCATGCCTAAGAATATCCAGGAAACATCTGCAAAGTGAAATGACCCATCACATTTTATTCTAATGGTTCATACATTATATCTTAATCTGAAAATAGAGCAAAGGAGTTATTACATTTACAAGCCATTTTGACTATCAAGTTTGGGTCATGGGCAAGGAGAGGGAGAAGGTATTTTTTTTAACATAATTTGCCAAAACAATTAAAATACACCCATGATTGTATCATTCTTAACAAATAAAGGCATGTTGAAATGGACAGAGATTTCTACTCATATTTGTTGGGCTTCCACTCCGAACACAGCATCAAACCTTGCTGTGATAGTCTGTTCCTTACGGGTAAGGTTACTCATTCCTTCCCCGCTCCAGTGAATCTAACAGAAGTGTGTGTTCTGGAAGACAGAATGATAAATTATACTGAGACTTTAGGATTTTGGTTACTGAGTCTCAGTATGACTCAACGAGTGGGCAGTGACAGATGCAGAATGCTTGTTACATGCACAGAAGCCAGGTTTGTATTTTGAAAGGCTTGGCTGATTTAATTTCTCATTTCTCTTAATTTTTTTTAAAGGATTTCATAATAAAAGAAACCATCAAATGGGACTGGATAGCTGGAGACGGTGGAAATGAGATAAGGAGACCTTCATCTCTGTATTCCTGGCTCCAATCCAGCCCAAATCTTGGTGCCTGAAAATCATTAATTCCATATAGTGACTATTCACTGCCCTTTATGAAATTAACTTGGTGGCCTCAGTACAGTTCCCAGAGGATAAGAATTCGCATCAGAAAATCCTCACCACAACTGCCATTTAAAGGCACCTTTCTGGATACCCTAAGGAAATAGGCAAAGGATTAAATGGCCCTGGGAACTGAAGCTACTTATGCACCCATTCCTGTACCATGCATAGCATGGGTGGCTACTGCTTTACTTGGTTAGAGCCTTTGATAGCACCGAGCCACTCCAATCTCCTGACTCCGTAGTACTGGTGGAACCCTACTGAAAATACAAACCGCATTAGAACAGAAATGCCAAGATATTTCCCAGATAATGGTTGACCAAAACAGTTTGTTGAGGGATATGGGTCCTCATGATGGTAACCCTGTCAGACTCAGCCCACCACAGAGGAGAAGGATCTCTTCCAAATCACTAACATCTTGTTCTTCTTGAGACTGATCCTGACAGGTGCTGAGATCTGCAAGCTTACACTGAATTCACTGCTCGGGATCACGCCACATATGAATTGCATTAGCAGAAAGCCAGAGAGAGATCTGTGGGATTTTTTAAATCTCTCAGGGATATGTCATTCTTTATACACAGATCTCCAGTCTTTATGGGAACACTCCAACTCTACCTTCTGAGTCACTCTGGTTAACCACCTCGTAAAGAATCCAGCAGCAACAGCCACACTGAACACTCCCATGGAATGGGGTTGGGGAGGAACCAGGCAATAGATTCTGAAGACTGGTTGGGGATATTCTGGAGCGGGAGCTCAAAAGTGGGGCCGCATGTACCTCTGTACAGACCGTCATGTTATTTATGTTTTAAGTTAACTAGCAAAAAAATTCCCAGAGGCCTTGAGACAGTATGGAAATATTACGACTACTGTTGCCCTATTCCTAAAGCTCAGCAGTTAATAGAACATCTCTTGTGGCTCTCTGACAGGATAGGAGTAAGAACCCCAAGCATGTGGCCGCCTGCTTATTGGTTCTTTCACACTAGGAATCATACAGTGCTAGGACTGTTGACAGAGTATTTATTATTATGGCAGGTGGACAACTCAGCTAAAGCATAAATTAAAAAGAGGGAGCAAGAGAGCACGAGAGAGAAAGAACGCAAATCTGTGGATATTCTCCCCCTCCTCCCCAGACCTTCCCACACAGCTGTGATGCACACACTCACCACTCCAGATCAGACTCCTGCACTCGCTCTACCAGGGCTGGAATTTAACCGCCACTCACAAGCTGCGAGTTGTACAAACAGTAGCCTGCTTACTGACCAGCAGAGGCAAGTACCAACACATCACACACCACTGCTGCATTATCTACTACTTATCGATTTCCAGCCTCAATGTAAAGTCCTATTTCTGATCTTCAGGGTCTTTACTATACACTAGAACTACACTAGATTGCTTACCCATCCAGAGCTGAGCTAGCAGTATTACTGTTATCTACTACTTCCGGGGGAATTCTGTGCCACTGTGGAATGCAGAATTTTGCAGAAATGAATATTGTGCCCACAGAGTTTCCATTTTTCTCCCCACAGAAATGGGCTGCAGAGATATTGGCTGCCACTAGGTGCCCTTGGACCAGGCACAGCCCAGCTAACAAATAGAAGACAAGGCCGGGGGGAGGGAACAGGATGGCTCCCAACACTCCCTGAAGGAAAGAGGCAGTGGCACACAGGAAACTCCATGCAAGCCTCAGGTTATTTCTCCCTCTGGATCCCTGGGCTCTGGGGGGTAGAGGGTGTGAGTGTTTGGGCGCGGGGGGCAGTGTCTGGGGACTGGGAAGACCCATGGCTGGGCTCTGGGAGGGTGGGGGAGTGACTGTTTGGCCCCTCAAGAGCAAACAGAAAAATAGGAACTGGTCTGCTGTAGGGGTTTCTTCAACTCTCTACTCCTGGGGGAATTTTTGTGTGTGTCTGTATTGTTACAGATATATTTGCTGACAAGTATTTTGAAATAAATTAACAAAATAATTGAAACTGGCATGACTAAATAGTGTTATAATGACAAACAAAATTTTGCAAAATTTAAAAATATTGTGTGCAGAATTTTTAATCTTTTGGCACAGAATCCCCAGAGGAGTATCTATTGGAACCATAACCAGAAGTATGCTGGGTCTTTCATCTTATTGGATAGACAGGAACACTCAGTCACAAAGCATTCTGCACTATAAGACACCATCTATGGAACACCTTAGCAAAAGAGATCAAACTAAACCCAACCCTGTTCAATGCAGCCCCCTTTTGTGATAAGACCCCTCCAACAGGACATCTCCCTCGAGACCCTACCCAAAATAGGAAGACTGGGCAGAGGAAGAGGAGAGAGACGGAAGAAAAAAATTGAGAACTTGGAGGTAAATGATCATTCTGTAGGGGGGACCACATGGGAGGAGCAGTTACAAGCATGATGAGGGATTTAAAAGGAAAAATAAACAACACACATCTATAAGCAGGAAGAGATTGTGGGGATCTTGTCCTTCTAGTCATGCTCAGTGCTACTAGTAATTACTGACAGTCATTTTGTGATGGGGTCTTAGAAATACCTTATGTAGATTAGACAGCTATTTTCAACAAAGTAGAGCTTCAGGAAATAGTTAAACAACAAAACTACAGGCAGCAAGAAATCATTAAACCTGACCAAAGATAACTGTCCAAACACAGTGAAAACAGTTGGGATACTATAGCGATGGGTGCCAATATAAAGAAGATAGGTTTGATAGACAAGGTCGCACCCTTTGATACACAAGGTCGCATCACGGGTGCTTCAAAAGTATCTCAGTACTTTAGCTTCTATTTAAAGAAAAAAGACTGTACTTTATACTTTGATTTCTTCATTCACTATGGAGCAAATCTTGTAGAGAAGTATTTCCTCAAGGAAAACACTCCCCAGTGATGTCAACAGGAGCTTTAACTGAGAAACTGCTATAGGAATTTGTCATGTGTGTGTGTATTATGTTCTGTTTTTCTAGCGCAGAGTGTAGAGAAAGACAGCTGTTCGTTGACGGCTTTTTACATTCTTTTTAGCTAATCTATGAATAATCCTGAGGATTAGGAGAGAGTTCTCCTGCTGTAAAAAAAGATATTAAAGTTTCTAGGGAGGAGATTAGACCACTCTGATCAACTGGTCCCTTGATTCAATAGGGAAGAAGATGCTTGGAAGTGACTATAAAAACAAAGAAAGGAATAAGGAAAAACTAGAGAAGCTAAGGCCACACATGCTGTGGAAAGAAGATCTGAGTCAGATTCCTCATGGAACCACATGGGAAGGTCCCCCTGAAGAATGATCATTTACCTCCATGCCTTTGTGCTGCATTGTTCCGTATCCTCCTTTTCCAACAGAACACAAACTCTTTGGGGCATGGAACTTGTTACCTGTTTGGCATAGCTCTGTGTACATTTACAGCACCAGATAAATAATAATATACTACATATAGTGGTCTCTTGTCGTGTCTCTTCTGGTCTTGTTCTTCTGGTTATCTGGACCAAGGAGACATGGAGCACTAAATTCCATTCTAGGCCCCAGTGAGGATGTTTTCTCACACACTCTCTCTCACTTCTCTATCCCCTTTGTAGGTACTGGTGCTGGTTCCCGGCGCTGAAAAAACAACCACAGCACATCAGGAAAGAGACGCTCTAATCAGAGCATCTGCAGGACATAGTAAAAGTTACAGTACTTGGCCTACATCTGCCTTAAAATCAGCTGACAAGACATCAAACCCCTTCAAGCTGCACCTCTGTGAGACAAACCCACAGGCCACACATCCTAACCTCCCAGGCTTTGATCCGACAGCAGATGAGAACAGGTGTGACCTGTGTGGGGAGGGGATTAGTTGTGGGGAGGGGATTAGGTATTTTTATTGGGATTTTTTGAGTTGATGGAGCCATGTAATAAAAACAAACAACATTAGCACCTTTCATCCTTCAGAAGCCCAAACCACTGTATAAACCTTATGTGCAACACACAATAGTTTTGAGATTAAAATAGTGGACTGGCACTCAGGAGATCTGGGTCAGTTCCCAGTTCCGCCACAGACTTCTTATCTGACCTTGGGAAGGACACTTAATCTCTGTGTCGCTTTATCGTCTGTAAACTAGAGAAAATATTACTTCCTTTCTCTCATTCTTGTCTGCCTTCTTCATTTAGAATGTAAACTCTTGACAAAATGGACTATATGTTTGTACAAAGGCTAACACAATGGGGCCCTGGTATCTGCTGGGATCTCTAGGTACTGGTGTAATTCAGTATAATAAACTACAACAACAGCGGAATCATTACACAACTTTGCCCTATCGAAATGCAGCAGCCATTCTGCACCAGTAACACTACTTATCACAGATCTTTTTTATGGAGACTTGAGGAATAATGCACTGTTTGAAACTGTTAAAGTTAGTAATCTAAAGAACAAGCCCCCATTAGTCCCTGCCCAGGCCTCTCCTTTACGAAATAACAGGAAGGTCCTGCAAGAAAATAATGTAATTCGTCTTGTTTAAGCCTCTTCCTAACTGTGCTCTGGGATCTGTTCTTTTCTTCAAGAGGTCTTAAAAACAGTGACAGCTCTGGAGCCAACACAAACAGGTGAATAAAATATTTATCCATTCATAAACACCTATACCTATAAGAACAATCAGCCAAATGGAGCAAGATGATAAGTGGGGTTATTCATCATCACTGGAGATATTAATCACTGTATAGGAATCTAAGAAACATGGTTTGGAAATAATTAAATCAAACCTGTTATAATAGTAAGGAAGGGAATAAAATGACCCAAAAGACATTCTCTCCAACTGCTATTCAATACACACCTTAAAATGTTGCAGGAGAAATTTCCAACTGCAAGCTGCAGCAGTAACCTTCAAGAGTTGTACATTTTCTTAGTATAAGCTCAAGACATGTATGTTAAATTTTCCATAAATTGTACCCTGCTTAGACACATAAGGGCACAACCCACCTTCCCTCCAAGCCCCTCTAATCAGCCGGTTTCTGATTTTACTCTGATCTTACTCACAACATTCTCATTTTAACTAAAATGGATCACCAAATAGAAATTTTAATTCAGGTACAATCCTCAACCTAAAACCTTAACCTGAATATCTATCTCTATGTAGGTATCTGGAAAGGACCTATAACACAACACCTGGTTACTGTATATTGACTATATATTATGGCAAGTTCTTGTCCAGTTGAAATGTTTTAATCTGCATTTGGTTTGGCTGTCAGGGTCTGGCTTTGGATCTGTTACTGGAATTTTCTCCTACTCTGACAATATGGAATAGCTTTGGTGAAGAGAATTTGGCAGCATGCCCTGAACATGGCAACTGTTGGACACATATTGAGCCTGCTATTGCGAAGGCCCTCGATTTTGTACTAGTGCTCTGTTACTATAGAAAAAGATGGTTACCTTTTCGTAACTGTTGTTCTTCAGGTGGTCTTGCTCATGTCCATTCCACTATAGGTGTGTGTGCTCGCCACATGCATCAGTGCTGAAAGTTTTTCCCTCAGTGGTATCCGTAGGGGACCGTCTTTGGCGTCCTCTGGAGTGGTGCACATATGTACCCACATAAGGGCCACCACTGGCTTCCCCCTCCCTCAGTTCCTTCTTGAGGAACTCAGACAGAGGGGAAGGAGGGTGGGTCATGGAATGGACATGAACACCACATCTCGAAGAACAACAGTTACGAAAAGGTAACCATCCTTTCTTCTTCGAGTGCTTGCTCACGTCCATTCCATTGTAGGTGACTTCCAAGCAGTACCATCACAGGTGGGTAGACGTTCATGGACATGTTGATTGTAACACAGCTCTGCCGAAGCCAGCATCATCTCTGGCCTGCTGAGTGATGGCATAATGCGTCATGAATGTATGTACTGAAGACCATGTTGCAGCCCTGCATATGTCCTGGATAGGGACACGAGCCAAGAAGGCAGCTGAAGACGCCTGCACCCTAGTTGAGTGAGCCTTCACTATCGGTGGAGGCACAGCCTGCACCAACTCGCAACAAGTATGAATATAAGTGGTGATCCAATTCGAAATTCTCTGACAGGACACCAGAAGGCCCTTCATCCTGTCAGCTATCATGATAAAGAGCTGGGTCCATCTGCAGAAGGGCTTGGTTCACTCCAGGTAGAAGGCCAAGGCGCACCTGACATCTAGAGAGTCCACCATCATGTGAGGCTTTGGACAGAACACTGGGAGAAAGATATCCTGGCTGACATGGAAATGCAACACCATCTTAGGCAAAAATGCCGGATGGGGCCACATCTGGACCTTGTTCTGGCAGAATACTGTGTATGGGGCTCTGAAATTAGAGCTTTAATTTTGGAGACACGTCTCGCCAAGGTAATAGCTACAAGGAATGCAACCTTCCATGACAAGTGGGAAAAGGAACAAGAAGCCATAGGCTCAAAAGGCAGACCCAGAATGGTGCTGTGAGCTAGGAAAATAGCTCAGTCGCTCCTGGCACCCAGGCTTTGGGGACTGGTGCCGCGCCCCTGTGGGTCTGCACCAGACGGCCAGGCAAACAACACCTCGAGCCCAAGGAATGCTGCCTAGAATCCAGAGACCGATGTCAGGAACTCTGGCAGGCAAGCCGATCCATGTCCAGGGGCTGGTGGCACTGTTCAGGCGAGTGCTGATGAGTCATCTCTTATGGAGAGGAGCAGTGCCGCACTGATGGGGACCTCCGGAAGGGTCCCAGAGCAGGTTTTTCCCTCGAATTGGGCACCCCAGTGGGCGGTGTGGGCGGCACTGGAGGTGACAGTATATCCATAGCAACCTGAACGGCCTCTGGCCTGGACAGCACCATCAAGTGCTGAGTGCCTCTGCCACTTCCCAGGATGGCGGGTGGGTCTTGGAGTGGGCTCGATCGCTCCACGGGAGTCAGAGCCTGTCCACCATCCAGAGGGGAAGAGCTGCCCCATGCGGGTCTTTGGCTCTCTGCTTCCCATGACAGGATGTAGAAGAACATCCCCCTCCTGGCCTGCCTTTGCTTTTTAACCAGTACCAGGGATGTGGCGGCAGTGCTAGGAGCAGAGTCGGATCTCATCAGCTACAAAGCAGGTGCAAGGGCCAACTGCATAAGAAGCGCTCAGAGACAAATGTCCTGCTCCTTTTTGGCCCACAGTCCGAAGCTCTTGCAAATGCAACACTTGTTGCTAACGTGGGTTTCCCCTAAACCACAAGTCTCAAAGTCCCAGCCTGCAGGCCATCTGCGGCCTGAGAACCTCCCCCCTGTGGCCCGCTGAGGGGAGACATGCAGTCACATGGCCAGCTCTGGCTGCTACAGGCGCTGCCCCCCACAGCTCCCATTGGCTGAGGGAAAGGGAAACAGATAGCATCACTAGTCACTAGACAGAGTCAGCCACGGAGGAAGCATCATTGGCTACTGGGCAGAATCAGCCATGGCGGCAGCATCACTTTTTTCCACAATGAATATAAACAAGTCAAAATACCAAACACAACTCTCTGATGCCCACCTCGCTGCAATCCTGAAGGTTTCGACTGCTCAGTCACTGAAGCCAAACATCAACAAACTGACAGAACTGAAGCGTTGCCAGGTGTCTGGCAAACACTAAAAACTCTCTGGCAGGAAAAGAACTGTATAAAGTTGTGTGACAGTTTTATTATTTCTAAGAAATTAGAAATAAAAAATATAATATATACGGTTTTCATTTCTGAACACCATCTTCAGTGACGTTATTGGCCCGCTGGGAGGATTTGAGGACTGCCACTGGCCCTAAGGTAAATTGAGTTTGAGACCCATGCCCTAAACACTTCAGACACTTCTATGAAGATTACTGGGCATGGGTTTCTTACAACAGTGACAAGGTTTGAAGCCCAGGGACCAAGGCATTTCCTGATCCCTAGGCCAAGTCCCATTTGGGACTGACAAACTATTACTAACGCTAACACTAAGGGAACTATAAAACTACCAAAGTTTTTAACAACTATACATAAAAGGTTCGCAACTAGACACAGTTGAGGGAAATAAGCTTGACGAGGCAAGCAGACATTCCAGCACTGTCACTGAAGGTAAGAAGGACCTGAGGGAGAGGGGAGCCAGCGATGCTCTTATACCGCTACATCTGTGCGCCACTCCAGAGAGTGCCACAGCAGGTCCTCTACGGGTACTACTGAGGGGAAAACTTCCAGCACTGGTGCATATGGCAAGCACACAGCTAAAATGGAATGGACATGAGCAAGACCTCGAAGAAGAGCTTCAGTCTATCAAAGCCTATTAATAATTCTTTAGATCAGAGCCAGTGGCCGTAGGACTCCATCTGACAGTGAGGTGGTAGTGGTGTTTGTCAGTCCCTTGGTACTGTGACCCACCTGTTCACAGACACCTGCAAGTGGAGAGGGGCTGCTGCCTGCCACTAAAAATCTACAGAAGAACTAAATGAACAATAAAACCAAGACAAAAATAAGCATGACAGAATATCAGGGTTGGAAGGGACCTCAGGAGATCATCTAGTCCAACCCCCTGCTCAAAGCAGGACCAACCCCAACTAAATCATCCAACAGATTTTTACCCCATATCCCTAAATGGCCCCCTGAAGGACTGAACTCACAATGCTGGTGTAAGCGGGGGAATAGTCCCGCTGTTGTGGGGAACTCTCCTGGCTTCTATACTACCCCGGTGAAATGGGCCAGCGGAAGGATCTGAGTCCTCGCTCCCACTTCCTTTACCCAGAGGCCTCCTGACCTTGAGGACTCCCCTTCCACTCTCCTGTCTGGTGGAGTCCTCGTAACCCCAACAAGGTTGGGCCCAGGATTTCTGGGGGGCTCAACCCCAAACCGTGCGGTGGTTACCCAGGTCAGAGGCTAGGGTGTCCCCACTCCGGGGTGCTCCCTCTGCACTGGACACTTCACTGACCCACATAAAACTTACAGCAAATGCAAATTATTTAATTAACAATTTATCTTAAAAATTAACAAAGAAGAAATAGAACAGTTAGGGAAATCCTGCCCCGTGGCAGGGAGCATTACACATAATGTCTCTGGAGTGTCAGGATAGTTTTCAGTCTGTTCCTTGTAGGGCCCAGGCCTCCTCCTTAGCTGTGCTGCAGGGTTGCTGTGACTTGGATGCTTCCTCTGGTGGGATCCACACCCGCTCCCAGCCTCTGGACGGCTCCAGCCCAGTTTCACCCTCTGTGTCAGCTCCACGCTGCCTCAGCCCGACGACTGCTGCTGCTCTGCCTCCAGAACAGCCCCTCTGGCTGTCCCAGCTCTGCTTCCAGCACACTGCTTCTCTGCAGGCAGCCCCTATGTCTCTGCCCCCAGCACTGACCTCTCAGCCTCTGGTTTCTGCAGCTACTCCCAGGGCAGGTCTGTCTCTCTGGGCTGAGCTCTGGCTTTGGGGCTGCAGCTCTGCTCCCAGCACAGGGTCTGTCCCTCTGGGCTGCTTCCCTGGCCCCTCCGGATCTGGCCCAGCTCCAGTCTCCAGCTCAGGTCTGGCTCCTCTCCCTCTGGCCCAGGCAATTCCAGCTCACACACGGAGGACAGGACCCATCCTGCCCTCCTGACTCCTTGATTAGTCCCCCGGCCTTGTCAGTCAGGAGTGCTGGCCTCTCCCCATTGCCCCTGGGGACCGCCAGTCTCAGGGTCCTGATTGAGCATTGACCCTCCCCCTTTAGGTCCTGGGAGCTAATAATGCAAACACCCCACTGAGTGTTAGTAAGGGGCTAACAGCCCCCTTACATTCCCCCTTGCTAAAATACTGCTACAACCACAATATTTACATCAGTACATCCGGAGCCCTATATTAACAACATATACCTACAACATATTATATCAACAATCTATTAACAATTTTGAAAAGAACATCCAACATATTAAACATTTCATATCTACTCCTTCATACTATACATGACAATATTCATTAAAACACTACATAGAACCGGTAACATAATCATTTCTAAATTTAACAGGCAGTACACCCTTATTAGCCCTCTGGGACCTTCTTAAATATGGTGGTTCGTCACTCATATTTTCTGATTCCCTGTTCTCGGGTAATACTGATCTATGCCTCCTGTGGTCCCTATGTACTACTCTCTCTGGACCTCCTCGTTCAGGCCGGATAGTGTAAACTGATAGCTCGGGATTGTTGTGAGTGACTACAATGTGGGGATTTGGCTCCCACTTGTCCTGGATCTTATTATGCCCCCGATGTTTATGGTTATGGACTAGTACACGGTCACCAGGCCTGATGAGAGCCCCACTGGACTTGCGATCATAAGTCCTTTTCCTACTTCTAGCAGTGTCTTTAGCTATACTGAGAGCAACTTCACTGGTTGTCCTTGGCCTGTCGTGGACACCTTTGATCCAGTCATTAAGATTCATCACGTCATCCTTGGAAAAGGCTTCTTGATGCTTCTCTGGCAACACCTTTAAGTTAGCCACCTGTGCAGGAATCAGCCCTTGACGTGCCGCTTGAACCAGAACTGGCCGTCTTTCACCACATCTTTCTTGAGGGAAGGTAACTTGTTCTTCCTGCTCTCCAAATGTTTCCTTCACCTGAGGAATCACCTCCTCAGGCTGCAACTCCATAGCCTTCACGGTTGAGGTTAGAAGACTCACTGGTACTCTTTCTTGGATGGCACTAGTCATGGCTGACTGAAGTCCATTAGGTAGACTTGACCCAGATGTAGGCTGTACCAGCACTTGATGTTCATTAAGGATTTTCTCTCTCCAAGGAGAAATAAGGGTCTTCTGTTTCCTACCCACTTTAACATTTCTAATCCACCTTCTGGGGCCCAAGGGATGACTCTGTCTCTCCGCTCGAGCCAGTACTCCACTCAGCACAGCATTCATCTTAGAGTGCCCATGACGGTTCATCCTCCTGGTTCCTTTCATTGGCAACTGTAGCTCCTTCAGCTCACTAATGATGTTCATTCCTAGAATCCCTGGGATTCCTTCTCCCATATGGCTCCCTTCAGAGGCTTTGTCTTTCAGGATGAAGATGCATTTCCCTGGAAGTCTCTGGCCCATATAGTCTATGTCTGCTTCAAGGCATCCCACCACTGGGATGGTCAGTCCATTAACTGCTGTTAGATGTACAAACTGTGCGTTGTGCATGGTCAGATCCTTGTCTTTCAAATATTTTTGAAAATGTGACTCTGTAATGGTGGTGACTTCTGAGCCAGTATCCAACAAACATCTGGTCTTCACCCCTGCAATACACACTTCAGCAGTTAGACAGTCTCCAAAAGCTCGCTTACAGAAGTCGTTAGGTACGCTGGCATGACCCATGTTCCTCTTACTGTATGCAGAGTGATTTTCCACCAAGGACAGGCCTAGGAATCCTTCTGCTACTGCTTGGCCTTCCACAGTAGATGGACCACTTGCAGCTGGTGCCCCATTGATTTTGAGTGCCTGGGACTCTGCTTTCCTTCTCAGTGGACATTCTCTGCTAGTATGTCCTGGTCTTTCACAAGTGTAACAGATGTACCTTCCCAGCTCATCTTTCAGTGGGGCTCTTCGGGGTCCCAATCTTCTTGGATACTCTGGCATACTAACTGGATTTTTCTCCTTCATCAACTCAGTCACCACTTTCAGCATCTCCCCCTGTTGGACAGCCAGTTTTTGGACAGCTTCACTTAGGCTTTCCAATGTTAGCTGTGTTTGGGGTAGGACCTTTTCCCCAATCGCTGCATTCACTAGGCCCCCACTTTGTGTATGGGGGGTAGGCTTGGCTGTCTCTGCCACAGGAACTTCCTCTTCTTCTGACCATATAATGGCAGCCTGCATGAATTCATGGAACTTCTTACTGGGCTCTTCCTTAACCCTCCTTTTCATTTCACGTCGGAGGGAGTCGTCCCGGAGCCCCAACACCAACTGCTCTTTTAGAAACATATCTGGGTTTGGAACTCGTTGAGAGTCTCGCCACTCCACTTTGCTCAATCTCTCCTGCAGGTCATATGCATATGCCCGGATAGTTTCACCAGGCTCCTGCTTTCTCTCAAAGAACTCCTTTAGTCGAGTTCCAATAGGCACCTTGTCTCCATACACTTCTAGGAGGAGCTCAAATACCTTTTCCACGTCTTTCTTGTCTGCCACTGACATGAACTTTACAGTGGCCTTGGCCTGGCCCTTGAGGTGCTCCTCTACGAAGTCTACACGATCTTCCTCAGGTACTCTTAGCACACGCAGAGCCCTCTTCACAGATTTGACCCACTCCTCTACCGTAATGTCACCTGGTCTTGTCGGGAAGCCACCAAACTCTGTGATCTTCTGTTCCCGGGGAACATAAATAGTAGGGGGTTTCTTAGCTTCTGCTGCCTGCTGGTCTATCACTGCCTTAGCCAGTGCTAAGGCTTCCCTCTGTTCTGTTCTAGCTTGTTGTAATGCCTCAGCTTGCTCTGATAATCTGCGCTGCAGTTCAGCAAACTGGGCCTGTAGTTCTTCAATCCCAGCCATGGTAGGGCTCTTGACCAGGCCTGGACAGTGCTACCAGAACACAACCAGTAAACCAATGGGGTGGACCCTGTGGATAGGATCCTGTTCGTGACGCCAATTATGTAAGCGGGGGAATAGTCCCGCTGTTGTGGGGAACTCTCCTGGCTTCTATACTACCCCGGTGAAATGGGCCAGCGGAAGGATCTGAGTCCTCGCTCCCACTTCCTTTACCCAGAGGCCTCCTGACCTTGAGGACTCCCCTTCCACTCTCCTGTCTGGTGGAGTCCTCGTAACCCCAACAAGGTTGGGCCCAGGATTTCTGGGGGGCTCAACCCCAAACCGTGCGGTGGTTACCCAGGTCAGAGGCTAGGGTGTCCCCACTCCGGGGTGCTCCCTCTGCACTGGACACTTCACTGACCCACATAAAACTTACAGCAAATGCAAATTATTTAATTAACAATTTATCTTAAAAATTAACAAAGAAGAAATAGAACAGTTAGGGAAATCCTGCCCCGTGGCAGGGAGCATTACACATAATGTCTCTGGAGTGTCAGGATAGTTTTCAGTCTGTTCCTTGTAGGGCCCAGGCCTCCTCCTTAGCTGTGCTGCAGGGTTGCTGTGACTTGGATGCTTCCTCTGGTGGGATCCACACCCGCTCCCAGCCTCTGGACGGCTCCAGCCCAGTTTCACCCTCTGTGTCAGCTCCACGCTGCCTCAGCCCGACGACTGCTGCTGCTCTGCCTCCAGAACAGCCCCTCTGGCTGTCCCAGCTCTGCTTCCAGCACACTGCTTCTCTGCAGGCAGCCCCTGTGTCTCTGCCCCCAGCACTGACCTCTCAGCCTCTGGTTTCTGCAGCTACTCCCAGGGCAGGTCTGTCTCTCTGGGCTGAGCTCTGCTCCCAGCACAGGGTCTGTCCCTCTGGGCTGCTTCCCTGGCCCCTCCGGATCTGGCCCAGCTCCAGTCTCCAGCTCAGGTCTGGCTCCTCTCCCTCTGGCCCAGGCAATTCCAGCTCACACACGGAGGACGGGACCCATCCTGCCCTCCTGACTCCTTGATTAGTCCCCCGGCCTTGTCAGTCAGGAGTGCTGGCCTCTCCCCATTGCCCCTGGGGACCGCCAGTCTCAGGGTCCTGATTGAGCATTGACCCTCCCCCTTTAGGTCCTGGGAGCTAATAATGCAAACACCCCACTGAGTGTTAGAAAGGGGCTAACAGTCCCCTTACACTGGGTTTAGCAGGCCAATGCTCAAACCACTGAACTATCCTTCCCCCTGAAATGCCTCCCCTTCTGAGTTTCCTGCCTCCCTACTGATCTAATCAGCACCTTGAAAAGCAAGGTTTTGGTCCCATTTTAACAGGGTCCATTTAATCTCCTTTCCAGACATTTCCTCTTCCCACAGATGTTCCTGGTCCTCAGCAACCACATTTCAGTCTTTCTGATCTCCTCTAGGTGCTCTTAGTCTGTCCAATCTCCACTTTGCAGCCATTCTTGGCTTTTCACCCCATCTGCGGCTGCAGCTGTCTGAAACTGAAATCAGTTCTCCAAGGTCAGATATCCCATGTTCCTGAAACCATGGCCTGAATTAGAAGCCAAAAACACAGTAATCTGTAAGCAAAACAGAGATACTGACAACGTATCTTGCCTCCTTTACTCAGATAATTTCAAATACTTGTACACATGGACTCTAGTAACACTCAGGTATTAGACCTCTTTCAATTGTTACATTTCAAGCTGATCCTAGGAGAAGACAGCCCTGAGCTTTAGGAGTCAATCAATACCTAAGAGGCCAATTGCTGGGTGCTCAGCATTAAGTCTGGTGACATAAAAGAACAGTAGAGGGGGAACATATGCAGCAGAAATCAGAGTTGCCTACAGTGTGAATCATCAACAAGCCCAATTTTAGCAAATTTCAAATTGGAAAAAAAATGAGTATCAACAAAATAAGATTTAAAACAAAGGAACTTTCCAACAAATCAGGATTTTTGGTTGTTGTTAACTAGCAAAAGCCACTAATTGGGTAACAGTTGCAGCTTCCCCTATACAAGCAGTTTGAGAAGACAGACACTGCAGGATGCAGAGACCAGATGGCTTTAAGAAGAAATTAAATACACACCTCACAAAGGTAATCTCTCTGTTCAAATCACTAAGAAAAGTTAAGGAACACCCCCCCCCCAACTGTTTGTACTACATAAAAACATTTTGTTCAGCCTTGAAATATCTACTGGAATTAAATGCTCTAAAAAGAGAGTATCAACTCTGCCAGTCGTGCATGCAAAAGAGACAAAACATGACAAAAACAAAATATGCGAGGACCATACCTTTCTCATACTGCCTTAAGTATGTCTGCTCCCAGCAGAGTCTTGCAGTGCATTCGTGCTTCCTAAATGAATACAATCCTCATTCCCTTTGTAAGGAGTCTCTTACAAAACACAGATGATTCACATAAATTCTGACTTACAGCTTTGAAAAATCCTGCAGCGTGGCTTGAAATGTCCATAGAAGAACTGCATTTAAAACCTCTCCTAAAAGGGAACTGAATTGAAACAGCTCAGGCTCTGCTACTGATTCTGATGCTGCAACAGATGGGGACCAGGGCTGGGTGTGTTCTTGATTCCCATCACAGCACAACAAGAGGACGGCAGAAACACTAGGTAACCCAGGATAATACAGGCAACCGTTTTATTTACTGCTGCAGGGTGGATGCCAAAAATGCTTCAGACACATTAGAAGATTCGATTACAAGTAGGGTGACCAGACAGCAAATGTGAAAAATCAGGACAGGTGGTGAGGGGTAACAGGAGCCTATATAAGAAAAAGCCCCAAATATCAGGATTGTCCCTATAAAATCGGGACATCTGGACACCCTAATTACAAGAATGCAGCAACCTGTCTTATAAAGGGGTTAAGGATGAGCGAATTACACAAATGGATACAGAAGTACTGAACAGCCTAGATATCCAAATATCATGGGGATTCTTAATAAGTTTGGGGGTTATGGAAATTTTTAATATGTAATTAAAATTAACACACTGGAGACAGGATCCTGTTTTGGGTAACAGGGAGATTCAAGGAGGAGTCCCGTGGCACTTTAAGGTGCCACCACACTCCTTGTTGTTTTTGTGGATACAGACTAACACGGTTACCCCTCTGATAGGAAGATTCAAATAATTTAGGTTGCATTACATTCTAATGTTTCTGCAGAGGCAGCGTAGTCTAGTGGATAAAGTACAACACTGGTAGTCATGAGTTCTGTTGCCAACTCTGTCACTGCTCCACTCTATGATGATGGGAAAATCACATAGTCTCTCTGTACTTCTGTTTCCTCAACGGTAATCTGAGGATAGTGATGTTTACTCAATTTTGCAAGTTGCTTTGAAAACCCTGGATGAAGAGTACTATATAAATGAAGATAAATAGATATGTCAGGTTGAAAATGCAGAGAATTTAATTAAAACTATATATATATATATATATGCTGGCAAAATAATGCAAACTCTGAAAGTGGGATCTAGAAAAAAAATAGGAGTTTTGTTGGCACTTTCTTTCTGAATAAGAAGTCCATTGAAAAAATATGAAGACCATTGAGCTGGTGCAAATGGCCAAAGACCCAGCATAGATCACTGGGGCTGTCCAGCATCCTTTTATTGAAGGGCGTCACTTGTACACTTTCAGCACGTTTTTGTGCTGAAACACAGGAGTTTCTCCCCTGGCTTATTACTCTGACTCTGGCCAATCCATTCCCTTCCTCCTGCTCAAACTCCCTGTCTCTCTCTGTGGGTCTTCCCAATGTGAGTGCTTTTATAACAGGGGTGGGTAAACTATGGCCCCCGGGCCATATGCGGCCCGCGGGCCATTTTTATCTGACCCGCGAGCTCGGGCCGGGGGAGCGGTGCCCCAGGCCCCGTGCTCCTGGCCTGGGGTGCCGAGCTGAGGCTGAAGGGACCCATGCTCCTGGACCAGGGGCTGAGCTGAGCACTGCAAGCCGCGGGTCCCCACGCTCCTGAGCTGGGGGCCGAGCCGAGCGCAGCGAGCCAGGGGGCCCCATGCCCTGCTGAGCATGGTAAGCAAGGGGGGGAACTTAAGTGGTGGGGTTCCAGGGGGTGGTGGTTAGGTTGGGGGGTTTGGGGAGGGGGCAGTCAAGGAACAAAGAGCAGGGGGGCTTAGATAAGGGGTGAGGTCCTGGGGTGGGGCAGTTAGAGTGGGAGGTCTCTGGAGGGGGCGGGGCCAGGCTGTTTGGGGAGGCACACTCTTCCCTACCCAACCCCCTGCACAATTTAGAACCCCAATGTGGCCCTCAGGCCAAAAAGTTTGCCTGCCCCTGTTCTATAACCTTTTTCTTTGGCCACCCATCTCTTTCTCCTGCTTTGATAATTCTACAGCTCTCCGCTTCCCTTCAGAGAGGTGGAGACAGTATCTTCTTCCAGCTCAAGCAAACCTATTGTCCTAAAGTGCTTTATCCTGAACAGGTGGCAACCGAGTTCTCACAACGCACCATTGTCCCAGGTCTGGCAGGGATGTTACAGCACCTTGCCAACCCATGACAAACACACACAGACAGAGTATTATTCATGACAACAGCAATTTGCATAGCGACACTTCATAATATCAACCAGAATTCAGAAGTTGTACAGACTGATCCCCCAAATCACACAGACATCTCAGAATGCAAAGCTTCTCACCTGTACATCACCAAAAGTTGGCTGGTCCGTGATGTGAGTGAAATAAATGTAATGGTCTTAGTTGGAGTAATAGCAATCAGGATGAAATTTAATAGTGAAAAGTGCAAGGTCATGTATGTAGGAATTAATAACAAGAATTTTAGTTATAAGCTGGGGACGCACCAATTAGAAGTAACGGAGGAGGAGAAGGATCCCGGAGTATTGGTTGACCACAGGATGACTACGAGCTGCCAGTGTGATATGGCAGTGAAAAAAAGCTAATGCAGTCTACAGATGCATCAGGTGAGATATTTCCAGTAGAGATAAGGAGGTGTTAGTACCGTTATAAAAGGCACTGGTGAGACCTCATCTGGAATATTGTGTGCAGTTCTGGTCTCCCATGTTTAAGAAGGATGAATTCCAAGTGGAACAGGTATAGGGAAGGGCTACTAGGATCATCTGAGGAATGGAAAACCTGTCTTATGAAAGAATCAGAGAGGTAGCTGTGTTAGTCTGGAATAGCAGAAGTGACAAAAAGTCCTGTGGTATCTTAAAGACTAACTAAAGTATTGAAGCATAAGTTTTCGTGGGCTAATACCCACTTCGTCGGATGCAAACTTCTGTCTTATGAAAGGAGACTCAAGGAGCTTGGCTTGTTTAGCCTAACCTAAAGAAGGCTGAGGGGAGATATGATTTCTCTCTAGAAATATATCAGAGGGATAAATACCAAGGAGGGAGAGGAATTATTTAAGCTCAGTACCAATGTGGACACAAGAACAAATGGATATAAACTGGCCAGCAGGAAGTTTAGACTTGAAACTAGACAAAGGTTTCGAACCATCAAGTGGGTGAAGTTCTGGAACAGTCTTCCAAGGGGAGCAATGGGGGCAAAAGACATATCTGGCTTCAAGACTAAGCTTGATAAGTTTATGGAGGAGATGGTATGATGGGATATCCTCATTTTGGCAATTAATTGATCTTTGAGTATTAGCAGTAAATATGCTCAATGGCCTGTGATGAGATGTTAGATGACGTGGGTGGGATCTGAGTTACTACAGAGAATTCTTTCCTGCGTGTCTGGCTGGTGAGTCTTGCCCACATGCTCAGGGTTTAGCTGATTGCCATATTTGGGGTTGGGAAGGAATCTTCCTCCAGGGAAGATTGGCAGAGGCCCTGGAAGGGGAGGGGATTTGCCTTCCTCTACAGCGTGGGACAAGTGTCACTTGCTGGAGGATTCTCTGCACCCTGAAGTCTTTAAACCATGATTTGAGGACTTCAATAGCTCAGACATAGGTTAGAGGTTTATTACAGGAATGGGTGGGTGAGATTCTGTGGCCTGTGTTGTGTAGGAGGTCAGACTAGATGATCATAATGATCCCGTCTGACCTTAAAGTCTATAGGTTTCCGAGTCCAGTTTCTACCGAACAAACATTCAATGGCAAAAACACCAGCACAACTGGCACCTATGCTGCCAGTCTCAAAGAAACCAAAGACCAAGGATAAAATCCTTGACCCCATTGAAGTCAATGGCAAAACTCCTGGGCAGTTCTATGGGGCCAGGATTTCACCACATCTGAGCATTGAGACAGAACTTCCTTTTCACCATCACTGCGGTCCCTCCAAGTCAGGTTTGAGACCAGCAGCAAGTCTTTACTGCAGAAGGTTCTAGAAGGTGTTTATAACCTACATGCCGAGCTGAAGCTGTTGAGCTGCTCTTCTGCTTCAAAACTGAGACACGTCTCAGCAAAGATTTTCATTTTTAAAAATCACCCCCGTTTTTAATGCTGGAAGAGCAGCACAAAGTGCCTGAGAGTTTTACTCAGACCCTGCATTCTCTTCTTCCAAATCGCTGACTCGGTCTCAAATTCATAGCCTGACTTAGCGGACTAATTTTAGTAAAAGGCAAATTAGTTTTCTCTCAGACTAGACTGAATGCCACAAAAATATTTATCAGAATCTAAAACTGCTGCTAGCTAATCTTTCAAAAACTAAATCAATCCACGGGAATGACATCTGGAGCAAAGGCTTTCTGGAGTATACCAACTAATTAAAAGGTCTCTGTATGTAACATCACTCATGAGAAGAACTGAATGGTCTTTTGGGGTATTAAGCAGCTGTCACTTCACACAGTGCTACCAAACCTGCAGCTGCAAAGGAAGTCTTGGGTCTCCCACCCCAAAGAGGTCCGGTTGAAATGCTATTATTATGTTTACTCCTCATGCTGATGCTACATGGAGAGTGACCTTCTTCACACTGATGCAGCTCTATGAATATCAATGTCCTATTTTAGTGAACCTGACTGGGTCGCCTTTCTGGTACCTCACCATCCTCCTGGTTAAATAGGAATCCATTCACTAGTCCTTTAGCTATCTCCACAAACACACTGGTCCACAAACACACACACCAGTTCTGACATACTACATATTCCAACCACTGGTTACCTTTCCACCATCCACTGGTTTGAAACGTATCCCTACAGCTGGCACAGCCCAATAGGACTCTGGGGCAGATGCCTGGAGTGGGTCACATTGAAACTTGGGCCTTCCATCAATGGACAGAGTTGAGAGCTTGGTAATGCAATGGCTTGGCAGGTTTCCCCGCAGATTTGCTTAAACTAGCCCTGGAAGGTTGATTATGTTTTCCTATCTCCACCTCCAAAGCAACTACACCTTCCAGCTTGTACTTTTGCTGTGATTATTTTAAATTCTGCTACATGATCACCTCTTGTACTACAAATTTAATACTTATCTGTAAGACAGAAGATTCACGCTTAGGGTGGCCAACCCTCCAGAACTGCCCTGGAGTCTCCAAGAATTAAAGATTGTCATGTGATGAAGCCTCCAGGATTATGTCCAGCCAAAATTTGGAACTCTAACTGTGGTTACAATGAAAAACACCAGCTTTGGTACTCTAGATTACGTCCAAGCAAAATAACTAAAATTAATGAAAAGATATTACGTCACCTGTTTTGTCTCTCTCAGTATCCTGGGACCAACACAGCTACTACAACACTGCAAACGACTATGGAAGATATCAAATTTTGTCATGTAAACCAGAAACTTCACAACATGAAGCCAGACTGAGCAGCAACATTTAATTTCTGAATAAATGCAAGAAACAATACCATCCCCAGAGGACTCACAATTTATTATCCATTGACTATTACATCCAATTCCAAATATGCGGAACAGTTCAGCAGAAGAACCTCGGAAAAACAGAGGAACCATCTTTTGCACCATATATACTCCAGAAGAGATTACCGCAAACAAATCATAAAATTCTCACAACAACCGAAGAAAAGAAAATCAGGAAACTTACCTGGAGATCACACAGGAAACCCAAAACAACTATTAAAAAAACCTGATGAGAGTCATCCAACACAAAAGCAAAACGTGGAACCAACTACAACAATCACCATCACCAACAGAACATCACCCCTGGGAGAAATCAAGACACCATGACCCACTACACGGACATTACGCATCATGAACCTACCAAAGCTACCCCTTACCAGAATGAAGTATCTGTATTCTCCAGAGAACTGAATTTTCTTCCCCAACGCAGAACTTGATACTATATTAACATGTGGCGAATGAGAAGAATACTTCTCATGACTTTGCCTCACGGAATTCTTTCATAACCAAGACGACACCGTCCACAGCTACAACATCCCCATCAAAAGTCATTAAAAAAGTCATCTGACTGGGCACCACCCAGCAGACTAAACCACATGATGGATCATTATATCAATTGCTTCAGGAAAAACATTTACTGTGAAATCCTCAACAAACATTACATCAACCACAGTCTCTGTACCACCAAGAGGATAGTTATACCACCCCTGAAATCAAACTAGCAGATGGTGATCAAACCAGTAGATATAGGTTACACCATTATAGTCCTTAATCATGATGATCACATCAATGAGACCAAAAGAAAAATTTCTGACACTACCTACTATAAGGAACTCATAGGCCACCCCACACCACAATTCACACAGGAGTTTAAAGATACCATTAAATCCTTCCCCACAACAACTTCAAGAAAAAAACACTTTAACCTCATTCTCCACAAACTCACCCCAGGGACCTTCTACATGTTTGCCAAGATACACTAACAAGGGATCCCAGGAAGACCCATCATATATGGCCACAGAGCTCTTACTGAAGAAATATCAGGACACGTAGAAACCATCCTCAAACCACTCACCACACAAAGAGCCAGCTTCCTCCAAGATACTACTGACTTCCTCCAGAAACTCTGCAACATTAACACCCCTCCCAGAACACTATCTTTGCCACCATGGATGTCACTTCCCAATATACCAACATCTCTCACCATGACGTCATAGCTGTCTGCCTCAAATACCTACAAGATAACGTACAACACTCCCAAATCCACCCTAACACATTGCCAAACTCATCTATTTCATCGTCACCCTGATATACCACATTGAGCGTATGAAGGACAGCTCCCCTGTTATCCTGATGAGGTTTGGGGAAAAAAGACTGGAAGAGGAATAAGCTGATTTATGTGAAATATGGAAGTCACCTTAGGGGTGAACTTCAGATTTAGTCTAAGCGTGACCTTGCCAGGGAAGAACACAGTGACAAGCTGCTATTTCCCCAATCCTTCTTGCAGAAGTGATGGCAATGAGGAACACCATCTTCATGAAAAGCTGAGTTAATGAACAAGTGGCCATGGGTTCAAATGCTGCCCTAGTCAGACCTTTTAATACTAGGTTGAGATCCCATTGAGAGAAGTCTGGGTAATGGAAAGAAGTTCGCTATACCTTTGAGAAACCTTTTCACATGGGAGAAGACTGAGTATACTTCTACCTGCTGATGGAAGGTTGCAATTGCTACTAGATAAACCTTCAGTGAATTGATAGAGATTCCCGATTTCTTGAGAGCCAACAAGAAGTCTAGGATCACTAGTAGGATGGCTATATTATGGAAGACACCTTTGGGCAGGCACCAGATTGGAATCTCTTCCATTTTGTAGACAGGTACAGCAAGTAGCTCCTTTCCTACTGTGATATAGCACCTTCTATACCTCCTCACAGCAACAAGTCTCTATGCTGGAACTATGAAGGAGCCAGGCTTTGAGCCACAGAATACATAGCATTGTGAGCGAGGTTTGAATGTTAGCTGATGGCTGTACTTACTTTTGTACCCAGGTGTATAAGAACATAAGAATGGCCATACTGGGTCAGATCAAAGGTCCACATATACCAGTATCCTGTCTTCCAACAGTGGCCAATGTCCGATGCCCCAGAGGGAATGAACAGAACAAGTAATCACCAAGTGATCCATCTCCTGTCGCCCATTCCCAGTTTCTGACAAACAGAGGTTAGGAATACCATCCTGGGTAATAGCCATTGAAGGACTTTCATTAATTTAGCTAAACAAGACATAAAACATAAGCACCTTGTGCCAGATCCCACACAGAAGGTTCCTGAGTTTGACGTTCCAGTCATCTTGGTCAACTCTGAACCGAATCTGAACCAACCATGGTAGATGTGGACATCTAATGCACAAAAAGAAAACCAAGAACTCCCCAAGGTATGAGTGTATTTCCCCATGACAGACCACTGAACATATCACTACCTACTTCCCAATTTACAAATATGAAGGAGGCATTATTGCAATAAATTCTGCTACTCCTGATGTAGCCATTTGGCTCAATCAACTTCAGGTGAAATTGTAGATGCTGCCCTACACCAGCCATACAAAAGAAGATAACTACTTCAAATTCCACTGAAAGAACCAGGAGTCTGACACACAGCAAATGCCCTGATTCAAAGGCACTCTGTACTTCTTCAGGGAGATTTAACATATGAAGAATATAGATTGGTATCCACCTGGCATACCTGGACCTGCCTGCAGTAAAGAAACATGGCAGCATGGCATACTGCATGTGAATGTAGGTGAAGTTTCCAATCATCCTCTTGCTCTGCGCAGACATTTAGAAGTAGTACCTACATAACCCAGAGAAAGTGATCCCAGAATTTGAATGTAGAAGGCTTGGCATACCCCCTTATGTGATATTCCTCCAGTAGCGATAGCATATGCTGAGACACAGCATCATCTCTTTAACAACATGTTGTAAGGACTCAGAATCTTCAGACTCAGACACTTTTTGAGCGTCAGCCAACATTTGCCAGACAAATGCTGGAACTACAGAAGTACCTACTCCTTGCTCACACCATTGAACAAATGAATAAAGTTCAGGGGCTTCAATGCTAGAAGCAAGCCACGTAGCGCACGACTGAACTGCTAACTAGCAACCATTTGACCTACAGTACATGCTGCATACACATTAGAATCAACAAAAAGATCTCGCAATCCTGTGTTTCCCCAAAATGTCCAAATACATGCAATAAAGCAGCACGGGGTGTGAAAACCACCCAGAAAAATCACATTGATATTAAGTGCATTTGGGACAGTCCATTTCACTTGCTGAGCAACAGCTTTCAACTGCTGATCCATGATCTGAATGGCACGCTGCTGTCATTTCCTTACATTTCTGCATTGTAGTATATATTGTGGCCATGTCAGCTGATTTGGCATCCACAATAGGTATATATGAACCTCCTCTGTAGGTGCTTTTCTTTGCTGCAAGCTTGCAAGACATTGCACGCAAGGGGGGCATTGGTGGATACGAAGACATCTGTTTTCTTGGATTCTCTGAGCTCTGTGGAATGTCACAGCAGTTTGGCATATCATTGGAGGAGTGATGTTAGACAGAACAGGTAGCCATGGTCTTGGAGTTGATTTAAGGGTTCCGATGATGCACCACATCACTGTTTTCCACTGGGAAGTCACAAGGGATGCCAAGGGATTGAAGAGTGGCTCTTGAATCTTTTAACGTGTGGAGGGAGGCATCAATCTTTTCAGCAAATAATTTTGTCCCCTCCATGCCATCATTTGAACCTCCTTGGGGAAGCTGGAGAGATGAAGCCACGAGGCTGGTCTCATCACAATGGCAGTCAAAATAGAATGTACTGCCATGTCAGCTGCATCAAGTGCAAACTGGAGAGACTTTGTGCCATCAGTTGGCCCTTGTGAACCAATTGGTCCTTGTGAGAATCGGGGAGCTGTTCAATAAAAGAAATAAGCTTCACATAGTTCATATTTAGTCCACAATCCTTGATATTTCACTCCTCTGATTTGAAGGGTGGCTGAGGAGTAGGCCTTCCTGCCAAACTGATCTAGACACTTCCTGTTCCAGTCAGAAGGGTTGGACCTAAAGTGGTGCTGGTGGCATTTGCAGTTAACTGCGTCCATAATAATCAAATTGGGATGTGGGTGTGAGAACAGGAATTCCATGTCCTTTGCTGGAACAAAATATTTCTTGTTCACCCTCTTACAAGTTGGTGGGACAGATGCCGGGATGTGCCAGTTCACTTTGGCAGGGGCCAGTGTACCTTATTATAGGCAGGGTGACTCTGAAAGAGGTGAAGGATGTCCACCAGCTTGTGGTGGGACTCAAGACACTTCTTGTAAAGGTCTTTGGAGTGCCTTCTGCCACCCTCTGTGCCAAGTCCTTGAACAGTTTAAAGTTGTCCACCACAGATGGCAGAAGGGGCATCACCATCTCGTCTAGTGATGATGATAAGTGTGCTGGAGGAGTGACTTCTTCCTCAACTTCAGCCTCTGGTTCCTTGCTAATTCGGGGGGATTCAGAGGCCCAAGAGGCAGAGGCTGAAGGAGGGTACTTCCTTGGCTGTTGGTAGGCCTCATTGGCAGTGAGGAGGCCTGCTGCTTTTGGGCCTGCCGGGGCCCCAATATGGCCATTGTGATAGGAAGGGGCCTGATGGCTGGTACAATGGTTGCTGTGGATCAAAGGGGTGGTATGCCTGGTGTCCATAGTGAAACTGGCTCCTTATGGCAATGAGAAGAGTGTTGGGAAGCTAGATCCTCTTGCTCACTTTCTGATTCCAACAACGAAAAAAGTGGTGCATGGCAGGAGGTGAGCCAAGGGCTCTGGGTCAACTCGGTACCAAGGCCCCAGTACTGAACAGAGGAGAGTCCAGTGCGTCGGACACCAAAAGATCCGCCGCGCAAGGGGAATCTGTCAGTGAGGAGGGAGCTGGTAGCAGGGAAGCTGTCAGTGCCGAAAAGCTTGTACCGACAGTGTCGGAGATGCGGACCTGAGAGCAGGGTCTGTTGGTGCCTTGCGTATTGTCGACAGTACCAGTGTTGATGACCATACCAACGAAGCCTTCCCTGGGACAGGTCTTCTATGTTTCTCAAGCCTCCATCTATTGGGTCTTTAGGCATTCCAACTTGCCCTCCCAGTTCGGTACTGCACGTGCCCTGGGTACCAGATCTAGATGGCATTGTGCCACCAGTACCGATGATACTGACTAAGCCAGGGATTGTTTTCAGCTAGATCAGGGCTTGCTATGGGGACCCAGGAACCTCTTCTGAGAGGCCTTATGTGAACGTCTTGCAGGCATTTGTCTGAGATCACCTCCCTTTGAAGAAGAGGGCTGTGGTGAAGGCTCCTGCCAGGACTCAAGAAGTTGAAGCACTGACTCCATGAATAGAAGTCTGAGCCGTAGTTCTGTGTCCTTCCTGGAGCTGGGCTTAAGTAGCTGACACAAGCCACACTTCTGTGGGACATGTTTCTCTTCTAGGCAGCAAACACACTGCAAGTGTCCATCATTCACTGAGAGAGATTCTTTACAAGTGAGGCATTTTTTGAAGCCCAGTGAGCCAGGCCTACCCTTTCCCAGGGGGGTGCTCCACCACAGGGGGCTGATAGAAGACAAAGTCCTTTTCTTCCTTTTTTTAGGCAATGGCCAAAATAAAAGATAAATGAAGCAAAGAAAGAAAAAAGGGGCTTCAAAACAAGTTAAAATTGGTGAATTTGCAAGAGTTAACGATCCGCAAATGGACAACCCTTAGTCAGTCTCTAGCCAAGGAACGCTGATAATGAACTGATGAGGGATTGGCCATACATGCTGGCTAGCCTCAAAGGCAGGCAGGCAACTGTGCATGCACAGGCAGTACAAGACTGCTACCAAAGTTCTCAGATCAGCAGCTCAGGGACACAGACACACCAACAGCGGAGATCCCATAGGGACATTATTCGAAGAATAATTTCACCTTTTTGCAAAATAAATTCACCCCAAACAGGGATTAAAAGTCAAACACCATGACGGTTTTTGTGAGACGAGGAGAACCAAAATGCAATTTTTCATTGTCCCAGTTGCCAACTTGGAAGGTTCTTGTCAACTTAATTTTCTGCCTGCTTCTCCAGCTTGTGGAGCTCGGAAGGAGGAAGGGTGAGAGGCTGAGCATCCTGCCTCTTCAACTGTCCTGCCACAGAGTTGAGGGGAAGGCAGCAGAAAGAGACATTCAAAATTTCTAGGTGGGCAGCCATCATTTCTTTTTCCTGATGGAAAAGTAAATAAAAAATTTTACGGCAGAAAATTTCAATTGTGTAAAAAGGACATTTTTCCATCTGGATGATTTTTCGATAGAAAATTCCCACACAGTTCTACTGAGCACCCATTTGGGGAGAACAGGTAGATCCTACTCCCGTAACAAAAGATGCACTCACAAATGGAAGGATTGTAGAGCGAGACTGAGGGGAAATGCTTACGTATGTGGGTGATTTAAAGGTGATTTAATTGTGAATACTATAAAATGGGGATTAGCACTCAGGAAAGACTTTTGCCCCTCTCTGGGCATTCTTTTTCATCTTGCTTGAAGAACGGAGTCTGTGGTAAATAATTTAAAGAAAAACCCAATCCTGCTATGAAATATTTTTTTTAATCCACAAAAACTGGTTTGAGTCTCACAGTCTGGTCTGGTACAAACAATGGGATTCCTGCATGGCCCAATTCTAACATGAAAACAAGCCTTCTCCTCCTGCACTCCTTTTTATTTTAAATATATGAAGCAAGAGAAACAGATTGCACGAGTACATCCCAAGTATACAGAATAGTTAATGGTTTATAGTCACCATTTTAAGATTTACTGAAAACACCTTCTGCATTTGGCCATCTTCTAACATCAATAAAAAGTAATTTAACAACTCCCCATTTATTTCTCCTTCCCAAGATGATTATGGATAAGATTGTATGGTACTTACCATCACTTAATACCAATTTATACAGTACCTATAATACCAAAGGGTTTCCAACCACTTTTCAAAACTACAGGCCAAGTTTTCAAAGTCACACTCATGCAGTTATAGGCATATATTGGCACACGCCTATCTAATGCTTGATGTGTGTTCAAATATTTGTGTATGTATTTTACTAGTTAGGCACCTAGTGGATATGTGATCATGCAAATATCTGATTTCTGAACATAAGGTAGGCACGCAGAAATAGATCTAGATAGATATATGCAATTGCACAAGCCTAGATATGAAACATTGTGCGCATGCATAGGAACAATTTAAGTAAAGCAACCTCTATGGGGTAGCAGAGAATTAGTGCAAAACATGCTGTGCAACAGAGTGTGGCTAAAGAAGGTTTTATAATAGAAGAAATTGTCCAGATCACTCCATTAAATGCTACTTACAAATGTATTATGTGCATAAATTCCTAAGAGGCACTGAGAAGATGGATCCAAAATTCCAGACCTTCCCAGGCCTCTGTTAAACAGTATTTGCAGGTCTCCAAAAATTGTTTTATATAAACGTTACCCAGTCACCTGCTACATTTTAAACCATAAAAATCACTTATAATATTTATTCATCACAATCACTGCTAATAAAAATAAATACACCAAACTTGATCTTTTAGGTTTTTTTAAATTTCATTTAAATTGTTAAATCTTCATAGATACATTTTATTAATCACTAGCATAAGTGCCCGGCGTTGCTCAGGTCAGTCGGAGGTGGGGAGGGGGCAGACAGCTGACACCCCCTGACCAACCCCAACACCCACACCTCACCCCTCACCCACCCCGACACCTTCCCACCCCCCCTGACCAACCCCAACACCCCCCGGCTCACTTACCCCCCCGACCAAACCCGACAACCTCACCTGACCCCCCGACCAAACCCGACAACCTCACCTGACCCCCCCCGACCAAACCCGACAACCTCACCTGACCCCCCCCGACCGAACCAGACACCCCCACCTCACCCCCCAACTGAACAGTGTATTTAATAATCTGTGTGCTACACAGTACACCGTGAGCTGGGGGGGGGGGTCGGGTTTGGTCTGGAGGGTTGGGAAGTTGTCGGGGTGGGTGAGGGGTGAGGTGTGGGTGTTGGGGTTGGTCAGTGGGTGTTGGGGTTGGTTGGGGGGGTGAGGTGGGGGTGTCGGGTTCGGTCGGGGGGTAAGTGAGCCAGGGGGTGTCGGGTTTGGTCTGGGGGGGTGGGAAGTTGTCGGGGTGGGTGAGGGGTGGGTGTTGGGGTTGGTCAGGGGGTGTCGGGTTTGCTTGGGGGGGTGAGGTGGGGGTGTCAGATTCGGTCGGGGGGTAAGTGAGCTGGGGGGGTGTCGGGTTTGGTCTGGGCACCCACCCCGACACCTTCCCCCCCCCAGACCAAACCCAACACCCACACCTCACCCACCCCGACACCTTCCCACCCCCCCAGACCAACCCCGACACCCCCCAGCTCACTTACCCCCCGACCGAACCCGACACCCCCACCTCACCCCCCCAAGCAAACCCAACACCCCCACCTAACCCCCCGACCGAACCCAACACCCCCACCTCACTTACCGTCCCACCAAACCCAACTCAGATCCGTCGCAGGTGGGGAGGGTGCCCAGAGCCGAGGGATTCCGGGGACCTTCGCAGGTGGGGGGGCACAGAGCTTATGGAGTCTGGGGTTCCGTTGGGAGGTGGGAGCGGCAGAGAACTGAGGGATCTCCGGGGTTCCGTTGGAAGGGGGGAGGGGCAGAGAACTGAGGGATCTCCGGGGTTCCGTTGGGAGGGGGGGAGGGGCAGAGAACTGAGGGATCTCCGGGGTTCCGTTGGAGCAGGGAGGGGTGAGCTGAGCGAGTGAGGTGTCTGTTGGAGGGGGGTATTATGACATCATCACCACCTAACCGCCCAGCCGATGTGATTGGCCCTGAAAGACTTTCACCCCTGGGGGGCGTCAGAGGTGAGATCCGAAAATTTTTCGACCCTTACCAGCATCTAGACCCCAAGACCCCTCACTGTACCAAATTTCAAGTCTCTGGCTCAAACGGTGCGGGAGGAGTTCGCAGTCATACGTACATACATACATACATACACACATACATACACCACTTGACTTTTATATATATAGATTTCTGGTATTATAATCCAAGTCTTAAAAAGAGTAAGGGATTTATACTCTAAAACCAGACTGACTAGATAATTTTCAAATTATGTAGGGAAGTCATTCAGTGAAATAAATAATAACTAAAATCTTCTATTATGAATGAGTAAAACAATTATTTATAGCCCAAAAGATCCAAAACTTTGAGGACACAGATTCATAACCAGTCTAATGCCCCAATTCTGCAAAGACTTACATGAATAGTCCCACTGAGGTTAATGAGCAGAGTTACACAGATGTTTGCAAGATCAAGGCCTAATTCTTCACACTGATGTTTTAAGATTCTGTTCTATATCGGTCCAATAAGATTCATTCACATTTCCTCCCCTTTTTGGCATAGGTATAAATTCTAATCCTATACATTTAAAATTAGAAGTAGAGTTATTTTTAATGATTTCCCAAAGGAGATGTGAAATGACTTCTTATTGATTAATGCTCTTATTTATGATCTGTAGTTCTCACATTTAAAGATCTAGATGTTTAATTAATATGTATATATAGCAGAAATCACTTGAGCACACAGATCTGCGTGAAGATCTGGCCCCTTCAAATGAAGTTAACAAAGTTTTTGTCTGCTATTATTAAACTTCGCCATTTATAATTTACTACCCCCCAGATACTAGTCATAATCAATGGAAAACCAGTGAAAGATAATTTTGTCAATCCCTAGGCTCATTTACAGGCATTTACCCAAGATTCATTTCCAACTGTACATCACATTTTAGTTTAGTAAAGGTAACAGGTATGGCTGGAACATAACTATTGTGAGCAGCTGTAGTCCCAGAGAAAAAGTGGGGTGGAGGAGGATGGGTTTCTCATTCTGAGCTAATATCTATCATCACTTCTAAATGGGCATGTAATTATGCTACAAAAATGAATGTGACTGCAATCAGAATACTTTATCTATACCATGAAAATTATAACATATTTCAAGACCGCAATTAAGAAATCTAATATAATATTCCCCTAACACCTACCACTATCCCATTTCTCTACCACAAAATATTTTAGTTGTGTGTGTCTGTTTTAATTGCTACAATATCCACCTGAATAACATCTTTCAGTAAAACTTGCTGGACCTTAAAGAACTCACACTGCAAATAAAAAACAGTCTGAAGTATTTTATTTTACCTCTAGATGGTAGGCTAGCTTCCAAACAAGTGAATACCATCTTTCGGAGGCTGTATACGGAAATCCTTGGGCAATGCTCAGCAATTTACAGTATACTCTTTAGAACTTCATAACACTTCTTTTCCTTCTCCAACTTCTATTATTCTAAGTAAACTTTATAAGCTGAATGGAATCCAGCAGTTAGAACAGAAGACTGGAAGTCAGGATACCTGGGTTCTAATCCTAAACTCTACTAATGACTTGTGTGACTTCATGCAAAACCATTTAAATGCTGTGCCTCAATTTTCTAATTCCCTCAATCTGCTTCTAACAGGCTTATCAACAAGAATAACTTTTCCATAGGAAACTGTGCAGTCACCTCTAGGGTAGAATGCAGCAGCTGTATAACAGAGGACAACAACAACAGCTTAGGACAGAAAGTGAAGACACCAGCATCTATTTGTTTTTACTTATGCTAAAACAAGGGAACCACCCTTAGTACTGTTCTCCGATCTTTCATCCATGTTTTTCTCTTTTTAGACTGTAAACTCTCAGAAAAAGACTGTGACTTTCTACAGGATTATACACTAAGTACTAAGCACATTTTGAGTGCTACTGCAAAATAAATAATGCAGTATCCAATTAAAATTAAAGGAAGAATTTTAGGTAGGCAGACTACAAAGACCCAAGCTGGAATTTGGCTAAGACACCAAGAGCAAGCCTTGATAATAGCACCATGTGATCTTTAATAAGCACTAGTAATCAAGGGCTGTACAAATTGCCCCACAATCTCCCAAACCTTAAGAGAAGTTACTCCCTTTGGATATTTACAGAACATCTCTGTCAGGGATGACTTATCCCTGGAGCTCATAAAAATATTTCTGATGAAATAATTTTATGCCTCTGGAATGCACTAAGTGTCGGGTATTTGGGTGGGGGAACCCAAAGAAGTATCTCCCCTCGAAGGTTCAAGATATCCCTGGAATTTACTCTACCCCCATTTCAAAAACACAAGTTGAACTCTCTGCGATGCTATTAACATACCCGGTATACTTTTCAACAACAGAGAATAAACATTTCCAGCAAAGGGCAGCTTAATGTATTGGTTTCCCCAGTGCAGCTGCCTCTTGTTGAGGAAAAGCATTTTTGCTTAAATTTGAAAACAAATAAATAAATGTCTCAGTCCTTCAGCCTTCCTCTCTGCAAGCACCTGGGATAATGGAAGTCATCATACACCAAGGGGGCCTATGAGACTAGTTCTTTGGGAAGTCCCTGTTGAATTATTGTTAGCACATCAGTGTATATGACAAACTAGTGAGATCTGAATGAAGTGGTACCCTGTTTCATAACATTATTCTTTTGGATGGTTTACTCTTTAGGTTGGTTTAGATGGATTATAGTCTCTTAGGGTTGTCAACACACAGCAGAGAAAATAAAGTATTAGCATTATAGCACTCAGGTTTGACCATAATTATCAGTGCATTGAAATGTTATGAACATGCACTATTTTTGGAGAGAGTAAGAGACAGACAACATTAAATTGAACCCATCAACAAAACCTTGACATGCTATTTAGCATGTGGAGCCACATTTTTAAAGCAGTGATGACTTCTAAGTAGCATTAGTTTTAGAGCTATTTTTGTTTGTTTTTACTCTTAAGGGGCAATCTAAGCCCATAAATTCTCCTCTCTTTTCAGCCTTTATTTGTCTATCTTCTTTCTCAGCTACTAACCCTCAGAGTCTAGAATACTTCACAGAAGGAAGAGACAATGGACTAGGATTGCTACTCTCATGCTTTAAATTACTGAAGTGCATAAGTACTTAGCTGATTCTGGGCCACAAATAATAACTACCCTCTCTCCCTGCAGTGCTGAGGAATTCATTAAGTCTCCCATCCAAGTACAGCCCCAGTTCCGCTTGTGGAATCTGAAAATAGCACTGTACAAGGTAATATGGCCGCCGGCTAGAGTGCTGTGTGTTGGCATGTAACTGCTTGCATTTTTAGCAATGGCATTACCAATCCCCTCCCAAGTCCTCCAAATATAGAATTTCCCTCACCGAGGCCCAATCCAACCATGGAAGTCAATGGAACTTCAGTTGGCACCAGATCAGGCCCAAAGCTTGGTCCCAAATGAAAGCCAGACCAGGGAGGATTCTGACAATCCCCACAGCCCTTATTTGTCTGCCTACAGCCACTTAGGCTGGGACCTCATAAGTGGATCAAGGCTATTTTTTGAATAGGAGATTGTCAAGGAGAACAAACCACAGGTGCCATTGCTGATTCTGTAGCTGGCACTCTTCCTGCTGAGTCACTTTCTGACCGCACCTTTCTTTTAACAGAAACAGGCTCGCTGCCTTGGTTTGATCTACTGTTCCCAATCAGAGGAGGAGACACGTATCTATTCCTTCAGAGAACATGTATGGGAGCACTGAGGGAAGAGAAGGTAATTCAGTTTACAAATCTATTCCGTTCCTGGCCTCTCTGCCAAGACTGCCAGTCCTAACTCTTGTGGTGGTTGCTGTCATGTAGACACTTGTTGACTGGACACTGGACTGAGACCAGCAACTCATTTCACATAAAACAACAAGCAGCCATGTGACGTAGTGGTTCAGAGACAGCTGCTCAAGCCACGCAAATCAAGGCAGCTGAGTAGCAACATCCTCAATGGCCATGTAGTGGGGCAGCTGCCCCACTCCCATGGAAAGTGCCTTAAAACAGCCCAGGGAAGGGGTTGTGGCTGGGAGCCTGCCAACTCCCAGGCCTGATTGGGAAGCAGGCACATCTGGGTGGCCATGCCCCAAACACACTCAGGCTGTATAAAGGCTGAGAGGCAGGGGCCTAGGTGAGTCAGTTTCCTCTGTATTCAGAGGAAGACAGGCCTAGCTGTGGGGAGCTTTAAGCAAGGTACCTGGACTGGGGCAGGGCTGGGGCAAGGCATTGGGAGCTCTAGCTTGAGAGCCCCAGGCTGCAAGGCCTGACAGAAGGCCTGACCCAGGGATACTGGGGTTGCAGGGGGCAGCCTAGGGCTAGCATTAGGAGCAGCAGGCCAACCCCCCTTGCCAGTGATGAGAGGCCATGATACTGCAGTCTGCCTCAGTGAGCGGAGGCAAGTGGTGACTGGCAGTGGCCAAGTCTGAGGCAAGGTGGGGATAGTGGGTGGAGGGTTCCCCAGGGAGGGGAGACCCTAAGACCAGTGGGGTACTGCAGGGGTGCAGCACCCCAAAGAGGGTACCAGGGTCCAGCAGGGACACGGGGCAGGGTTCCCCAGGGAGGGGAGATCCTAAGACCGGGGGGCACTGCAGGGGTGCAGCACCCTCAGCTAGAGGGCACCGGGGTCTGGGAGGGACACGGGGCTGGAGTAGGAGCGGGACATCAGCCAGCAGAGGGCGCTCTGGAGGCTGAAGAGCTGATTCCCCAGATGACCAGCAGGAGGCGCCGCCGGGGTAAGTATCCGCTCGCTTACAGGCCACTAGATACTTTAAACACAGATCTTTAAAAAGTTCAAATTTGTTATTTCCATGGGACTTGTGCTTCCAACTCCTTTGGGTGTTTTTCAAAATCTCATCCTAATTCAATTGATAATATTTAACAAAATACTGCTGTGCTAATTCCAAATAACACCAGTATTTTCCAGTGTTTGTATGTCAGCTTTTATGCTAAAGGATCCCAAAAGTGCTTTGCAAGGTGTATTTATTTATACAGGAGTCCATTCCCTAACCACAGAAGTGTGGCTTCCTCTCATGTGAAACATGACAACTGTTTTTATACAATGGGCAGCAATGGTGCTGTAACTCTCCTATAAACACACTTCTACCGTGTTTCCCCGAAAATAAGACAGTGTCTTATATTAATTTTTGCTCCCAAAATTACATTACATTATATTACAGCGAGAGGCAAAACTGGAAGTACGTCTTATTTTCGGGGGATGTCTTATTTTCGGGGAAACAGGGTAGTAGCACATCCCATTACCAATGAACTCCTGTGAATTGGTGCCACAACCCTACAGAAAAGCCCAGAAGCAATCCTTACAATCTCATTAACTTGTGGCCTACCATTTACATCCATCATCCCTCAATCTGTTTTGCCACTGACCTAGTTAAATCATAGCCTCTATTCATCTGTATTCTTCTACTCACCTGTGCATGATGTCCATATGCCACTAAACAGATGTGCTATCTCCATGGTGGTAATTAACTAGGTAGAAAGATTATGCGGCCTCATTATAACGATCTTATATAAGAGAGACGTGCCAGAGACTCCATGAAGTCCACCAAGGACTTGGTTACTGTTAATGATTTTACATGGAAGGTGCTCACTAGTAAAGTGAAGAGTAGAAGTATAAAAATTACAGAAAGGGAAAGAAAAAGTTAACTACTGGCTAATTATGCACTTCAGTGAATGTTTCAAACGGAAAGCAAGGAAAACAAATTATTTTGGTATTTAAGGTAACTGTACAAGTCACCAGTTTACACTGGACAGCTGATTTCAGAGGAACACAGCGAGATTTCCATCTCAACTTGATCTGTTAATTCTACTTATCACTGTCATTTTTTAAATCAATCAGCTTCCCAGTTTAAAAGAAATTTTTAGAAACCTGCACCTATCACTGCTGTTGCAGCTGCTCACTTCTGGTCTGATTTTCCACGGTGCTGAGCACTCACAACTCCCACTGAAATCATTGACAGCTGACAGTATTCAGGGCCTCTGAAAGTCAGAGCTCTTGTCAAGAGGTCAAAGAACAATAACTTAGTCCTACAGAGATGAAGAGTAAGAAAATCAATTTTCATCCTCCATGAATTAAGATGCAGATGATCAATACCAATGGGTCATCTGCTCCCTCTAGAATTTTAAAAGTGAGATCCTAGGGAAAAGACCCGGATGTGGAACAGCATCCTGAACATCCTCAATGCAGGAGACACATTGGAAAATCTAGCAGGTCTTTTTCATCTCTAGCTTCTATAAATATACTAAGGTTACAGTGAAGTCACTCAAAGCTGAACATGGGGTCTCTTATTAAAGGTGGAACTGCTAACAATGTCTACAGTTAAGATTCCCTGACCCTACCTATCTTGAGATCCTGTTTTCAATTGCTCACAACATTGACAAGCTTTCAGGCTGAAGCTTTCCATGCTCATTGTCTGTCTTCAGCTGAATTTTATTTATTTCAATTCCAGCTAAAATAGTTAAGCCACTTCCAAGAACAAAATCAGAGAAAAATACATTGTTTTGCCCATGTTTTTTTGTTTTTGTTTTTGTTTTTGTTTTGTAAAATCTTACAACCATTTCATTGTGAATCCCTAGAAGCAGCACTCCAGTGTGAGGGATATGCCTTTTGTCCTCCCTTTGAAAATTCACCCAAATATAGCCACAATTCACACATGCTCAGTGGATGGTTGTTACAGTTTGGCAGCTGAATTCTTCAAAGATTTTTCTATCCATTGGGCATGCTCTACCTCAGGGCTCCAGGGTCTGAGCAGAAGATTCCCTACAATTGCACCTTCCAGCGGCCACTGTGGTGCCAAACACAGGAAGTGAGATCCGAAAGCCTATTTCTCCTTCACTCTCAATGCTTCCCCTGCTAGTGCCCAGCTAGAGAGGAAGACTGACAGGTACAGCATGCTGTTCCAGGTGTTAAATCCACTGGAGCAGAACAGCTATGAAGCTTTCTTTCCTATATGCCAACAAAGCACTTCTGTTGTGGGAAAACTATTCTAGCCCTTTTCTTCAGCTAATTCAATTGCTCTAGGGTAGCCTTTACACTCCTGCCAATTTATTTAAAGGGACACTGAAAAATCCTTTAGTTTTCTTAGCTCCCTATTGTTCAGAAAATCCTCTTGACAGTTTAGAAACATTTCTCTCTCTTCTGAGTTTGTATTTAGATAAACAAATATTTTTCCCCAAGTGTGCAAAAAGCAGATTGTGGAAAAGCAGAGACTTCCAAATGACCCCATGCTGGGCTTTAAATTTATGAAAGGGAATGAAAAAGACAATTGAGAGAGATTATTATAGGCATAAAGATGAAGAACAAAGAATCTAGAACATTAGGAAACAAAGAATAAATACTGCAGGATGAATATACATCAACTGAGACAGCATTAAGTAATTCAGGGCCTGCTAGAAGCCTTACCTAGTATGTACCTTTATCTTATGTCGTGGTCTTGTGTGTGAGATACCAAAATGAATTGGTTTAGCCATGGTACAGAGCCAGGATGCAGCACTGGGCTTTATAAACAGTGGGCGTGAACATGGCTTTATTTGGTTACGATGCAGTGTGGCACTATCAGACATGACTAAACTGTATACACTTTTCAGAGCACTCCTTGTTACTAAAACATAGTACACCTTTTCTAGGGTCCATCTAGCAGGCTAATTTTGGCAATGACGCCCAGATCTGCCTCAACCCCATGCCTTTCCTCCTCTGTTCATTCTTGTATCTGTATCCTTCTGACAGCTCATCCTGGGAAACTCAAAGACAATATAACGTCTTAAAATGAACTTCTTAACTTTACCCCTTCTCCAAAGTCTCTCTCTCTCTATTAATTAGCCTGCAGTTCCACCCTCAACCAAGCTCACCATTTCAGTATCATTCTGTCTAAGTTCTTCTATAGGGCTTGTTGCCATGGTCTCTATGTGCCTCCTAAAATTACAGCGATGTAAAGATAAATTTCTTGGGCTATCTCTGGTTAACAGGGGCAACACTTTGGTGTTTGAGGGTTTGGTGTTGTTTTTATTTGTTTTTTCTGCCTTTTTGGAGTTATGAAATGGCCAGGTCAAAAAAGACTAATTTAGCATTTTGCTCTCAAGGTGCTGAGGTTCATGATGATTTTGATAACTTTAGGAATAAATGCTAGAGTCATGGGAAAACTCGATCCCTGTCCCATCCCCCACTGCCGCACACACGGTTTCACCCGGGAGGCTGACTGTGCCAGTAGCACATCACAGGAGATCTGGCTCACCCAGGTTGAGACAGTCACCCCAAACACCTTAGGCCAGTCCCATGATGAGCTTTGAAGATTTGGACCAAAACCTTGAATCTGACCCAATATTTAACAGGGAGACAGTGAAAAGATCAGAGTAGTGGGGTGATGTGCTCCCTGCAGCTCATGTTATTAACCAGGTGGGGAGTTGTGTTCTGAACCAGTAAGAAATACTCAATCAAGAGAGGAACAGGAAGAGACCAAAGTGAGCAGCCCAGGGAAATAATGACCAAGATCAAAAAGCTTTGGGACCATGGACAAGGGGTCCAAGTCCACTCCACAGCCAAGAGCATCCTTTCTACTAGGTTCAGTGCCTAGCAAAATGGGTCCGTGGGGCCTGTCTGCATAACCACAATACGAATAAATAAATAATGGTAATAACAAAGCATTTGATCAGCACTATATAGAAGGAATAAATATTGGCTTGGATGGTACTTGTAACTTCCTTGAGAGGTGAATGCAATTAGCCTGCTGATAGAGCTTACCAGCATTAAAAACTTGCATTTGATCAGCCTTGTCCTCTCCCTGCAAACTACATGTTAGAACTCCTCCTGAACTAGGAGGGCTCATTATACACTCTGTGGTGTCCTATCTAGGACTTCACGAAGAGCAGGATCTGGCACTCAGTAGTTACTGAGCCCCTCCTCCTCACTTCAAGATTTTCCTTGTGTGCACTAACAGAAAACTAATCCAACTTGCTGAATTGGTTCTGTACAAAGATATTGCCTCACACCTCTTAGTGACTCCGTAGTAGAAACCAACAGATCAAATGTACTCAGAAAGGAATAAATCCAATATTTGCTAGAAAGTATGTATAGCAATAACTATATAAAAAAGACATAAGACAGTTAAAAAAGGGCACAGTTCCTTGACTCTCAGATGCTACTTCAGGGGTGGGGAACCTTTTTTGTGCCAAGGGCCATTTGGACATTTATAATGTCCTTCGCGGGCCGCTCCCCTCCCCCCCGCGCGGGCCGCTCCTTCCCCCCCCCCCCCCCGAGGAAGCCCAGGCTGGCAACGGGAGCTGAGACCCCAGCTGGCAAGGGGCCAGCGGGGGAAACCCCAAAGCAGTGGCAAGCGGAGTGCTTAGCCCTGCACTGCTTTGGGGTTTCCCCGCTGGCCCCTTGCCAGCCGGGGTCCTGCCGCCTGCCCCAGTCAGTTCCCGCTATCAGCCTGGGTGTAGGGGGTGATTTTGCTTTACCCCCGCCCAGCCTCCCATCTAACTGCTTTTCTTCCCCCACCCCTGCCTGGGCCGGCCCGGCCCACCCCACCGAAGCTAACTTCCTCCCCCCTCCCAACCCAGCCTCCTGCCCCCCATGCCTGACCCACCCAGCCCAGCCTCCCCCCACCAAACCTCCTTCCCTCCTGGACCCACACCTCGCCCACCCTGGCCTCCCCCCCACACCCCATTGACCATCGTCTCCCCGTGGCGCCGGCAGCCCCCCCCAGGTTCGAGCCGCCCCCACCTGGCGGCCCACGTGCATCCCTGGCCGGCGGCTCCCCCAGGCACTTGCCGGCCCAAGCGCGGAGCCGCCCCCCGCGTCCCTGGCGGGCGGCTCCCCGAGGCGCTTCCGGCCTCTTTGCCGAGCGTGGAGCCGCCCCGGTCCGCCAGGCGGGGGTGGCTCTGCGTTCAGCGAAGGGGCCGGGAAGCACCTGGGGGAGCCGCCCCCGCCTGGCGGCCCACGCGTGTCCCTGGCCGGCGGCTCCCCCAGGCGCTTGCCGGCCCCAGCGCAGAGCCACGCCCACCTGCCGGCCAGAGCGCAGAGCCGCCCCCGCGCGTCCCTGGCCGGCGGCTCCCCGAGGCGCTTCCGGCCTCTTCGCTGAGCGGAGCTGCCCCGGACTGCCGGGGGGGCAGCGCCGCATTCGGCGAAGGGGCCGGGAAGTGCCGGGGGGGGGGCGGCTCCGCGTTCGGCGAAGGGGCCGGGAAGCACCTGGGGGAGCCGCCGGCCAGGGACACGCGCGGGCCGGACGGAAGGCTTTGGCGGGCCGTATAAGGCCCGTGGGCTGGAGGTTCCCCACCCCTGTGTTACTTAGTCCAAATGTACAAAAGAGAAAAAGTGCTGGTAAATGTCCAACATACATAAAATAAAAAGCAAGAAAACAGATCCTACCATCTATATCCGCCAGGTCAATCCAAGCTGAAAGCTATGCTTTGTGCTCCTGAGTTATCCTTTATAGGTCCACACTGATATCATCATGGGCCACAGTGAAAGTGTGAATGATTTAGATATGCACTAACCAATAAGAAAAGACATTTTATAAGATCTATAGAAGGAAGATACAATACAAATATTAAACTTGCTTAGGCAGAACCCCTGTAAGAACAGAGAACATGGTAAACTGGGTGGGGGAGAGGACAGGTAATCTGGCTATCAGTGTCTATATTTTATTTATGTGGAGGATGGATTGAGTTTCTCCCCATTAGCTGGTACAATACAAATGAACTGGAAAATAAAAACCATGTTCAAAGACATCAGTAGCTCAATTACTGGGATTCGTCGTTTTAAAGGTAAAGATGAAAGAGCAGGATAATGGAGCGCGTACTATTAGAGTTTTGAAAACATAATGCCCAGCTTTGTCAATTAAGAAGCCACGCTGGCAGTTTACCAAGAACCTGAGGGGCACACCTTTGCGTGGCCTTCCTAAATGTATTCTCATAATGCTGCGCTCAGCCAATGCAGAAGGTCACTGGGGGTCAGTCTCCACAGGCTGCGTCTCCACACCTGAGTGGTTCCCTTTTCTTTGAGTCTGTACTGAACCAGTTCCCCATCATGGGGTGAGGTCGGAATGACAGAACCAAACAGGGAGCTTGTGCCCTCAAAATGGAAAGACTGCAAGAGTTGATCCCAGTTTCGATCCTGGTGCATCTTCCCTGTGTACTGCGCATATTATCAACCATGCCACTTATGATGGGCAGGGCTCCATGGCTGCTGGGGAGCAGAGGCAAGAGTGAGACTAGTGGAGCTAGGGCAGCCCCCACAGCCCCCAATCCCATGAGAGGGAGCAGGGAGGAACCAGGGTGATGGAGCAGGTACCCGCACCAAGAGGAACCCCGACTTGCGTTCCAAGCGAGTTTCCACCACCTCTGGTGGTCACATGCTTTTGAGCTGTTGTCTTTTGGATCCGATATAAAAAATGGGGTCATGACCATTTGTGACCATTAAAGATCACATGACATCTGATGTAGAAATATGGATCTCATTATCAGTGTAATGGCCAAATCTAAGACAAGTAAACATCTGCTGCCTTTCCCTAAGTCTCCCTGCAGCTTCACATGGATATGCTATTCCTCTTCACTGCCTGGCCTATCTGTATCAACTCTTAAACATTGCTAAGCTCAAGTCTAGAGATTTTAGAAGAGAGATCATTTCACCTACTGCTGAAATTCTAACTCCTAAGGTGCTGAAAAGCCTGATTATGTAAATGTCTGTAGAGGATTTGGAGATTATGGCATTGAATAGAAACATTTTATCCATGCTTACCTGAAAATTTCCTTTCTTCTTTGTGCGAAGGTCCATAGATCCATTACAATAGGTACTTCAGTTTATTTGTAGTCTGGTGGCACAACCCCTGCTTCCAGTGACCGACAGCTCAGGAATGCCCCCCACCTCAGTTTTCCTCCACTTGAGACTACTTCCAATTCTGCTTTCCTAAATTACAGATTGAGTTAACTATATTTTGAGGGAAATGCATAACTCTTCTAATGCAGGGAATGGGGGCCATTTCTCTGAGCTTGTAATGGATCTGTAGGCCTGTGCACAAAGAAGAAAGTACTACAGAAGTGCAAAGAATTAAAGATGTAACAGCAATGGTTAGGGCAGATCCAAGCCACATTTTAGGACTCTGAGGACTGTATCTGACTCACAAGTTTTTCTTTCAGTAACTTTGGACTAAAAGATTCTTACTATATAGTTTGTATTTGTTAACAACTGCAGATTTCGCTGGCTAAAGCCAATAGCACTGCTTAGACAATGAATTTCATGGAATCAAGCTTGAAATCAATGTTCAAATGAGTACTGGGTTGAGTTAATATGTACTGGTGGTCATAATAATACTTAGAATATAGAGCGTTTTTCGTGTTCAGTGAGATTTACAAACATTATTTAATTAATCTTCACAAAAGCCCTGTGAGGTAAGTAAGTACAAATTATTATCCCCATTTACAAATAGGAAAATTGAGACAGGATAAGCAACACAGTGCCAGAGCCACTGGGTTAGCCAGTGTCAGTGCTGAGATTAGAACTAATGAGTTTCCAATTTCCAGCCCTGTGCTCAAATCACTTTTCCACATATCTCTCCCCCCCTCCCCGTCCCCCCCGTCCCTCCTAGGGAACATCTCACAGAATCAGCCATAAAAACAGCACTGGATTCCTTCCTGCCAGGTGCCTCCCGGTGTCAGTGTTGTCCACTAACGTTTTTAAAGAAGACAAGGGAATACCTGCTAATAAAAAGGCACAACAGTAAATGAATTACACAGCTGATTCTCCTGGCAAAGCTGGCAAGGAAGTTCTATTAACATTCCCAAGATTTATGGGACTTATGTTCAGAAAAAGGAGATTAGAGCCCTAAATCCACTCTGTGTCATTTTTATTGCAACCCTTGTTCCACTTCAGTAATTTCTTTATTGCCTCCACAGACACTGTCACCCAAAGACACATTTATCTGTGCTTTACAAGTTCTTCTTCATTGTATTTATTGGTGAATTTAAAAAAATGGAAAAGTATCCATTTAAGTAATATCCTTTGGATACAGAACACTATCGCCAACAGAGCTACCCCAATCTACAGTATGGCTGCATTTTTAAAAAATAGAAGAAACACCGGATGAACAAGTGTGACCATAAAGAATATATCAAGTTACAGACATAAGGACAGTAAACAGAATGATATAGAAAGCTCATAATTCGGGGGTGTCTGTTAATCATTCACCGGGATCGGGATGTAATTGCATCCCTCACTTTCTTGGTTCAACATTTCGCAAATGAACTAATGCATTATGGGAAATGTTCATCTTTCTCTGAAGCATCAGATATTAGCTATTTGCAGAGGCAGGATATCTGGCCAATTCAATCAAAAATATACTTATTAAAAGTTAAGCAAACATTAAAAATTAATAGACAGACCCCAACCCTTGAATCTCTTTCAGAGATAGATATGATCAACCCAAGACAGGGCTACATGCTGCCACTTATGGTGCAGAAAATATGTTTGTCTGAGAGAAACCATTCCAACTTCTGCTTCATGTCTGACTAATAGAATATCTTGTTTCTTTCCTCTTTTCCACTTCCCTCCAGAGTCTCCGAGTCTCTGTCAGAGCCCTGAGGATTACTTTCCTCATTGTTTCCTGTTTTTACATCTCCACTCTAGAATCCTTAGATCACAGTCAACTGTGCAGATGTAGACAAGACTCCCCTTTTAAGACCCTCACTCTCTTTACCCAACTAGCTAGATGAATTGCAGTTTGGTCTCCTTCCCACATAGTATTTCTAGCTTTAACCAGTGCAGACTGGCAGGAACTTCTAGGAATCTGTCCCTCTTTCATATTTCTCCGCCACCAGCTTGAGAAAATTAATTTATCCTCTGAAATGCAGATAATCAAGTGCCTAAATATAAAGATATGACAGATGGAAATCAATACACATCATAAACAATCACAGACCTACCAGTATCAAACCAGAAAAGAACATTTCAAGTGGCTCAAACAGTACATGTTGACATGTTCCCTTAGAATGACAGAATAAATTTCTTTTCAGAACACCAGTCAGCTCCCCAGATAAAACTCCCAGAGCCTAGTTAAATTTACATGTGAACCAGTTATTTGCAATCTACAGAAAAGAGGGAAAACAGAAAATAAAAAGTAGTTTAAGAGTATACATGTTTAACACAGAATCCCCTAAGACCATGTAAAATGGCAATATGAATATATGTCTACTGCAAAAACATGGCACCTATACTCACTTATGCCTTACAGGATTCAATGGGAGTTTTATGCATTGCAGTGATCCTGAATCTGGGAGTTCACTGCCTAACTTCTTTTCTTCATCCAGGCCTTAATTCTTTGGCTAGTCCTTTTCTTATGCTCCTCTTCCCACTCGTGATCTTGTGGTGAAGGAGACTAGTTCTGATTTCTCCAAAAAAAATGTTTTAACTTCTATCCTGCATCAACTGTCCATACATAGTGCAATGATGATGTAATGAATAATGTTAGGACATGAGAGAAAGCAATTGAATTTGGCATGTATATAGCCTTCATGCATAGCAAAATGTACCAAAACCGAGCTATCAAAATATATCTTTTCTAGGTGAGACACCCAACTTACCTCATTTATATTATGAAAAATGCTGAAGTCTTTAGCAAAGGAAAAATATAAGGATTTAAGGAGTTGTGGGGGGATTGTGGTACTGCTACCCTTACTTCTGCACTGCTGCTGGCAGCAGCGCTGCCTTCAGAGAACGGCAGATGGAGAGTGATGGCTGCTGGCCAGGAGCCCAGCTCTGAAGGCAAAGCCACCTCCAATAGCAGCGCAGGTGTCAGGATGGCATGGTATGGTATTGACATCCTTACTTTTTCAACCCCCCAATAAATAACTTAGTGATCCCCTCTGCAACTTCCTTTTGGGAAACGCTCGTCTCCCCCGTGAAATCTGTATAGTATAGGGTAAAACCACACAAAAGATCAGCACCCAAAAGACCACATTTCACGATCCATGATGCATTTTTCATGGCAGTGAATTTGGTAGGGCCCTACTCATAGGTCATGATTTCTAGACCATAATCATTTTTGTTGCTCTTCTTTGGACTTTCTCTAATTTGCCCACATCTTTCCTGAAATGTGGTGCCCAGAACTGGACGCAATACTCTAGTTGAGGTCTAATCAGCATGGAGTAGAGCGGAAGAATTACTTCTAGTGTCTTGCTTACAACACTCCTGCTAATATATGCCAGAATTATGTTTGCTTGGGGGTGGGGGGTGAGGAAGTGTTATAATGTTGACTCACATTTGGCTTGTGATCCACTATGACCCCCAGATCCCTTTCTGTAGTATTCCTTCCTAGGCAGTCATTTCCCATTCTGTATGTGTGCAACTGATTGTTCCTTCCTAAGTGAAGTACAGTAGACTCTCGATTATCCAGGATTGGGTTAACCAGGATGTGGATTAACCAGGACGTCAAAAACAAACAAACGCATAACTCACAGGGCTGGCTCTGGCTTTGTTGCCACCCCAAACACACACAAAAAACCCCACCAGGGTGCAGGGCAGCCAGTGAACCAACACCCCGTCCCCCCGGCGCACGGTGGCTGGTGAACCAACCCTCCCTCCCCATGTTTCCTATGGATGGTGATTATCCAGGATTTTATTAACCAGGATTAATTTTTTCCCTATCATCCTGGATAATTGAGAGTACTTTGCATTTGTCATTATTGAATTTCATCCTATTTACTTCAGACTATTTCTCTGGTTTGTCCAGCTCATTCTGAATTTTAATCCTATCCTCCAAAGCACTTGCAACCCTCACAGCTTGGTATTATCCATAAACTTTAAAAATGTACTCCCTTAATGTTTGTAAAGGGCTCCGAAGATAAAATAATTGGTGCTGAATTATTTATGAACCATGATTATTATTACTAATGGAGTTCTTTGCAGCAGAAGAGCGCAGAACATATCATAGTTCTCTTATTCTAACTGAAGCATTGGAAGAACTCACATAACTTAATTCTGCTCTTCATAAAGTCATGGAGAGTATCAGACACATGGCCAAGAGTACAGTTTAGCTGACATCACTGCGCTCAGCTAATGCCAGAGATACTTTCTGTTGGGGCACAATTGAGCCCTTGCACAGAGCAGACACCTCTGTCTTACAATAGTCCAATATATCCTCCTCATTATCATCGGTGAAAGTAGTAAATGTATGTGAACTTAAGCTGTCCAATATCTCTTCTTGCACCGGGCCAGCATTTGTTTAACATGAATACAACTGGTGAGCGCTAGTGTTGCTACTTGGAAAACCTTCTCCTGGTTTCTTCCCAAAACCAGAAAGTAGAAATCTATCACACAATGTGAAAACCTAGGATTTTGTCAAGAACTTTCTTTTTAAGACAAAAACCACTGTTTACCAACACTCAGAACTATCAGCAAAATTTTAACCACATTTTAAAACATGAAAGTCAATTTTAAAAGTTTGCAATACAAACACTTTCCCACAGCATTTGTAATTTAAACGCTACATCACTGGGACAGTTTGCGGTGCCAGAAGGAGAAGGGAATATAGAGAGCCACTGTGGTTGTCAAAGATGTAAATGCGTCATTAGTGAGCATCCAGAAGCAATACTGAAGAGTCAGTCCTAGGTCTGGATTTAGGGAGACTTTCAAACCAGTAAATCTTTGTGCCTACCAGCACAGTGCATGAGAACCCAAAAATGAACCTGAGGAAAGTATAGTCTTATTTTCAGAGGTGCTAAGAAACCACAGCTTCTTCTGAAGGCCTGAAAATGATCAGATCTCTGACTTATCTATTCTGGGCATCTGTACTATCTTCATTCCAAGTCGTCTTCATTGTCCAAACTGAGTAAAATTCAAAAATTAAGCAAACAGTTTTACACAGTAGAGTCAGATTTTTTAAAACATGTCAGTATGAGTAATCTAACATGTTGCTAGTAACACAGATACAGATTTTAAATATAAGATTCTTAACCTGATAGTGTCTCCTTAAACAAGTAAACTCTGTACCATTAGAAAGCCTCATTCAAGAGAGGAGGAGAATTTAGCAGCTGGTATAGATTCTTCTGCAAGTGAAATTCTGGTTCTTAACTCTGACATAAAGAAACTTTTGCCAACTGTACTAGCTTAGCTAGCTGGCATTTTCTGTGGGGAGAATTATTTTAGAGCTCTTTTAGACCCTTGGGTGTATGCACTGTATATGCTAATCAAAACTAAGATGCTAGGTTCTGCCACTATTTTTGTTTTTGGCTCTAAATGGTCACACAAACAGCAGGGATCTTTTTTAATCCCGCTGCAGATGGAAGTTTCCATACTACAGTTCTGCAATGATTGTAAACAGAAGGCTGGTTTCATCATCAACCATTAACCCTTTATATAAAGTACAGTGGCATGGAGCGACTACTAATCCCTCACTGAGGGAGGGAGCATGGGTAATTCAGCAAAGGTTCTGTGCACAAAAGAGGAACTGAGACTCTGCATTTCTGTACAGATCCCAAGCTCTCAAACTTTAATAAAAAACAAAACCCCACACATCTGAATTCTATTACAGCACTAAAAACAGAAATCAGTATGTGCTAACTAGTCCAAGATTGCACAGATGCTTGGTTATGGCAAAACAAAAATACATTTAAAAAGTAGCAGGGTTTTTTCTAATTTAAAAGCAAAATGAATGTTGTTGAATATTGGATTAAGATGGTTTTAGAGCCACGATGTCCAGAAATTATCATTCAAAGCCTTTTTCATTACTTAGGCAACTGTCCTGGAAGAATTGAGAAGTTGGGGGACTACAGCTCTTATGGCTTCATTGACACACAGGCGAAACTCTGAGCCTGTGAGCAAAACTGAAGTAAAACTGCTGTGCCCACAGGAACTATACAGCAATTAGGGAATGAACAGGGATGAACTTTCAACACTGCCATCACCACACTGCTGGATTCACAGGTGCCAACTTTCATTTTTCTGGGTAGGTGCTCTACCACCCCTCCATCCTGCCCCTTCCCCCAAGGTCCCACCCTCTTCCTGTCCCTCTCCACCCCTCCCTGAGCATGTCCTGCCCTCGCTCTGCCTCTTCCTGCCCCGTGCCTCCTGCCCGCCGCTGAACAGCAGATCGGCAGGTGGCTGCGGAGCACCCACTTTTTCCCCCCCATTGGTGCGGCAGCCCCAGAGCCGCCCCCCCCCCCAAAGGCAGCACCTGTGGAAAAGAAGGATGCAGTGCACAGCCTCCATCCATGCTACCCTCTTGACGCCCTGTAATATATATACACATTTCCCACATAAATACCCTGCGGTGAGCCAGGGGCCCCAGCGTCCCGAGAGGCAGGGCATCATCTGCTGCTCTCCCCATGCACAGCAGGTTTTTAAGATACCTCAGGACTTTTCTCAGCTTCCAGACCCAACTGAGGGGATTCAATGTTCTAAGGGCAGCCTGTATATAAACCCCTAATAGCCTAGGGTGAGGTACTTCAGTAACTGCCCTTCCCTCCTATGGCCTCCTAAAGTGACTGTGGTCAGCCATGCTGGCTTTGTTTTCTACTCCAACAAGAATTGGGCCAATATCGGAACTGCTAATGCAGGGGTAGGCAACCTGTGGCACGTGTGCTGAAGGCAGGACACGGGCTGATTTTCAGTGGCACTCACACTGCCCGGGTCCTGGCCACCGGTCTGGGGGGCTCTGCATTTTAATTTAATTTTAAATGAAGCTTCTTAAACATTTATAAAAACCTTATTTACTTTACATACAATAGTTTAGTTATATATTAAAGACGTATGGAAAAAGACCTTCTAAAAACGTTAAAATGTATTACTGGCACGTGAAACCTTAAACTAGAGTAATAAATGAGGACTCGGCACAACACTTCTGAAAGGCTGCTGATCCCTGGTCTAATGACTCTCTAGGGTGGGTGGATTTGAGTCCCCAACTCCAAAGTTCCCATTATGGTTTTGGTTAAGGGTCAAATTCAGTCCTCTTCCTAAATTAACATATCCAAACAGGACAGTTTTGTGCAGCTAAAGTGTGTAAAGTCCATTAAAATGAAATCTGTTTCAGCTAGCACTTTCTTCCTTCCCCGTAAGGGAGTCTGGCAATAGTGCTCCACCATTCAAATTGTGCATCTTTGCTGGACATGTGAGATTTCTGCTATTTAAACATCAAATCAGAACCATAGGCATGGACACGGGATGTGCCTGGTGTGCACAGACACACCCTAATGCAGGGGTGGGCAAACTATGGCCAGTGGCCCTGATTTCCCAGTGCAGCAAGCCACGGGACCAGCGCTCTTGGGCCGAGGCCCAGCCAAGCACAGCAAACCACCGGCCCCTCCTCTGCTTTCCCCCATCCCCTGGAGCCATGCCGCCACGTGCGCAGCACTCTGGGGGCTGGGGCTGTGCGCTCCCATGGGGTAGCAAATTTGGCTGCGCGGGGAGCCAGACATGCTCCCCCCCTTCCCCTGGAGCATGCCACCGCCACACATGCAGCCGCATGGAGCCAAACATGCTGCTAGGAGCCTCATGGTAAGGGGTCCAGGGCTGGGGGGTTAGATAAGGGGTGGGGGCAGTCAGGAGACAGGGAGCAGGGTGGGTTGGATAGGGGGTGGGATCCCAGGGGGGTGGTTAGGGGCAGGGGGTCTCTGGAGGGGGCAGTCAGGGAGCAGGGGGGGTTAGATGGGTCAGGAATTCTGGTGGTTCAGTCAGGGGGCGGGGAGCAGTTGGATAGGCGTGGGAGTCCCAGCTGTCTGTCTGGGGACAGGGGTGTTGATAAGCCTCAGGGGACAGGTAGGGGGTAGGGATCTAGGGGGTAAATTAGGGTGGGGGGTCCCAGGAGGGGGCAGTCAGGGGCCAAGGAGCAGGGTGGGTTGGAGGTTCTGAGGGGGGCAGTCAGGGGGTGGGAAGTAGGAGAGAGTGGATGGGGGTGGGGCGGGGCTAGGGCAGGGCTCCCTCGGTGCACACCCTAATGAAATGTGCTGCGCACGCCTATGATCAGAACCTAACCCTAGGGCTGGTCTTCACTATGGGGGGGGAGGGAGGGGAATCAACTGCAGATACGCAACTTCAGCTATGTGAATCACATAGCTGAAGTTTGTGTATCTGCAGCCAACTTACCTGCCATCCTCACGGTGGTGGCAGTCGGAGGCACGCTCCCCTGTCGACTCCAGCTTGCGCCTCCCGGCAAGCCGGAGTTCCAGAGTTGACGGGGGCGCCGGGGTGATCACTTTCTCAAGTCTTCACCAGACGCGAGAAATCGATCGCTAACAGATCGATCGCTACCCACCGATCTGGCAGGTAGTGAAGACAAGCCCCTAGACTTGGTTCAGTCTCAAGCTCAAACCTTATTTTAAATGTAATCCAGACCATTAACAGTCCTGCGGCTCCATCTGCATTTCACATATAGTCAGGAACAGTCCCTCATTTGGTGCCTAAAGTCCCATACCAAATTACTACAGAGCACATTTTGTCCTGTATTTCACCACTAATCATGAAAGGATCACAAACTGTGATTCTAATGTATTATTCTACATTTGTACCCCACCACACACACTAGTAACACTCTGTGGCATTTGCCCTTGTAAGCTTTGCCCTCTTTCACATGTGGTTGTCTTTTATTTACATATTGTGGTGGGTGTAGTGGAAAAACCTTCACAGTGAGAGACCTGCTCTATTAAATTCCTGCTCCGGTTCCCCTCTGAGGCTGTCACTAGGCTCACTGTAAGGCCTCTCTCTTTGGGACTATGTATCTTTGACCATTTTGATATCCCTGTTAGTTTTTCATTTTGTGTATGCCTGGTTTCTCTAGGCATTAAACCCAGTTTACTTTACTTTTTTGTTTGTTCTTTATAGTAACCCAGATACTATTTCTGAGATTGTGTTTTATAAAAATATAATCAATCATAAAATTGGCACCATAAAAATGGCTGCCTTTGCATGAGTCTGCGTGCATGAGCGGGTGATAAAGGGGCACTGTTGAATCATTGCATAGGTCAGACCTGTGAAGATGTGTCTCTGAAAAAAGTATCTTTAATTATATACTAGTTATTTTGTTGGCAGAATTCCCTGGCTTGCTGCCTTTTTTATAAATAGTCCTAAGGGCAAACAAACAAACAACTATTAACAAGTAGACTTTTCTGTTTTAAAAACAGCCCTGCTCAGAGATGCTTAGTGCACCACGGCTCAGATTGGTGAGTTAATGCAACAAAAACAACAGCTAGATGCAACAGTCAGGGGTAATTCTTACTGGCACTTCTATTAGCACAGAATTTAAAACTCATTTAAATAGAATAAACCTTTATTGTTTAAAAAAGTACAAGAACATTTCACGTACAATTTGGCACAGTGCTGTCTTGGGTCCACACCTACATGATTAAGAGATACTGTGTTGGGAGACAGTTAAAATGTGTTTTAATCTAGTTACAACAGACACTACATCATCAAGCTACAGTCCTGCAAAGTCCAAAGCTGCCACGTGATGCAACAACATGGTTAACACTTGAATGAACTGGCAAGATTTCCGTGTGATTTAACTCCGTTGTAATAAGTAATGCCTAGTTCTTATATATCCTTGTGAAGCAGAACAGTGTGGAGAGGTCCTGTGTCTATGTAAAGACAGCAAAAACATCTAAAAGATGTGGCCTGTCCCCATTCACCATTTTTGGATGATAACTCTCAAGCTTAATGATAACTATGTAAGTGTCCATTTAATTATTTCACCGATCTTATTAGCACAAACTACCCTGTTTCCCCGAAAGTAAGACATCCCCCGAAAATAAGACGTACTTCCAGTTTTGCCTCTCGCTATAATATAATGTAATGTAATTTTGGGAGCAAAAATTAATATAAGACACTGTCTTATTTTCGGGGAAACACGATACCTATCCTGTGCTTCAGGGAGCAATTTTCCGCACTGATCTGATCCAGGACTGGAGAAAATGGCTTGATGATTTAATGGTTCTGTCATGGTGTGGTGCAGGCCCAAGAAAGGAACACAGAGGGTATGAGCAGTTGCAACATTTAGTAGTAGTCTGCTAGAAGTAACAAAGAAAAGAGAGCCGGCACTATTTCTGGCTGGATTGAGACCTACAGCATTAACTCTCAAAGTGCTTTCCAGCACATCTTTCATCATCCAGCAATAGAAACTCTCTCACTGAATCACAGCCAACATCTAAACACATCAACAGTAGAAAACCTAACAAGGTCTAACTTTATCGGCAAGACGGACTAAGCTACCTAAGACTCTGAGCATGCTGAGAACATTATTTCATTTGGCATCAGCCAGCTGGCTCTTGAGTAAAGTAGATTGTGCTTCTCTCTTTTTTTTTTTTCTTCTTTTCCTCCTAGTTTTACACCAGGTATTTAGGCTTGTTCTTTTCCCTCTTCCTTCTTCTTCGGTTTGTCTTGCTTTTCACAGGATTTAGCATTTCTTGACGAGAGCAATACACACTCAAAGCAATTGGACGGGCCATTCTTTTCTATGGCATCAGGTCAGTCATAAGGTTTGCCAAATGCAGCTATAAAATTTTCTACAGCTTCAGCCATGTCTTGGGTGAGGCCTGCATCTGTGGGGAGAAAACTCATTCTTCCTGACTTCCTAACTACAAGTCTGCAAGATCGCCAATGAGCTGGACTTTATTCGCAAAGTGCGAGCAAAAGCTCTGCTGGGAGAACTCCAACTCTACCTAGCCAATAAGCTAACTACGTTCATCAGCAACAGGTTCGATGCCCTGAGAATTACAAATCAAATTGACTCACTCGGCTTCATTGGTGTCAAAATTCTGACATTCCACTGCTGTTCTGTTACATTTGCTGCTGTACCCACTACTGAGCTATAATGATTATAAACTTCTGTACACTGCTCCTCACTACGATGTGGAGGAAAAGAAACTTCAAGTACTTTCTCTGTACTCCCATGATCAGAGACCAGCAGCTGTATAAATAAGTCTAATGTTAAGACTTCTTTGGTCCCCCCCGCCCCCAACACCACCACAAATCATCTCTGCCCATTTCAAGATCTATATAAAGTTGCAAAATGAAATTCAGTCTCTCGGGCTGCGTAGAGCTATCAGGAATTTTGATGCATCTCACCGCAATGCCTCCCTATCGTTTTCCATTCCATACCTGTCCCCAAAGCCAGTCTGAGTTGATCTGGTTTGCTGCTTTTCATTTCTTCAGATTTTTGTTGAAGCCCAATGTACTGAAATTTGCATCCTTGGATTATTCTGTGATGGTGACTCACATTATCCAATAAAATACTCCAACAGTTCCCTCAGTGTTTCACACACACATCCTTCTAATCAGGACTTTGGCCTGATATTGTTAACAAGCGACCTACCATGGTATGTGTAATCGGACAGAAAACACATCTGTTTGAAATAGTCTATTCCTAGGGAAAGTTTTCTGGGGTGGTGAAAGGCAATTAATGCCACTGCCTTTTGGGGAGAGGCGCTGGGTGGGAGGGGAGGATTCCCATCCTTGCTGGTTGTAGTTGCTGTATTTTTGACCTGAGCCCATTTTCTCTCCAAAGTCTCCTGTTTAAGGTGTTTAATTTCCCTACCCATCCCTGCTTTTCCTTTGCCGCCTCTGTAGCGTATTAAATTGTTCCCCGTAGGAATGTGCTACTTACAGTGTGCTGCTTGCTGCTCCATAAGCAGCACATTCCTACGGGGAGCAATTTAGCCATGGTGCCCAGCAGGAGCTCGCAGCCCCACCCAACCAGAGCACTGGCAGCATGGCAAGCTGCGGCTGCGGGGGAGGGGCCAGGGGCTAGCCTCCCCAGCCAGGAGCTCAGAAGCCAGGCAGAATGGTCCGTGGGCCAGATGTGGACCGCAGGCCATAGTTTTCCCACCTCTGATCTAGACCATCCCTGACAGGTGTTTGTCTAACCTGCTCTTAAAAAACTCCAATGACGGAGATTCCAAAATCTCCCCAGGCAATTTATTCCAGTGCTTAACCACCCTGACAGGAAGTTTCTTCGAATGTCCAACCTAAATCACCCTTGCTGCAATTTAAGCCCTTTGTTTTTTTTATCCTATACTCAGAAGTTAAGGAAAGCAGTTTTTCTCCCTCCTCCTTGTAACAACCTCTCATGTACTTGAAAACTGTTATTATATCCCCCCCCCACCGTCTTCTCTTCTCCAGACTAAACAAACCCTTCCCCCCACCCCCCAATCTTCCCTCATAGGTCATATTTTCTAGACATTTAATCATTTTTCTTGCTCTTCTCTGGATTTTCTCCAATTTGTCCACATCTTTCCTGAAATGTAGCGTCCGGTCAGAACTGGACACAATACTCCAGTTGAGGCCTTATCTCTTTAATTCAGCACTGGCATCTCAGTCTGTTTGAGAGTGAGGAAAAAAACCTATACCTTGCTGATGAGGTGTGCCACTCTTTCCTTTCCCTTTGTTTACCTCTCCCTCTGGAGGTAGGATATAGCCCGTTCTGACACCATATCCTGTTGTGGTGCAGGCAGGTAGGAGCAAGAGGTATGGAGAGACACGTGCTATTGCAATAGAGTTAAGTGATTTCTTAGTAATGATGCAGACGAGTCAGTATTACTGCAAGATCTACAGTATTAATTTGTTATGAACTCTGATGTTGTGTCTACACAAACATGTTTCAGGGAAAATGTTGCAGTTTCAACAGTGGCAGCAACAGCAAGATTGCTGGTGAAGCCAGATGAGGTCTAGGTAACAATGGGAAAAATACCTGCACCCTGAAAAAAAACAAACACTCTTCTCCTCCAGGGAAGCTGTACTGATGGTGTAGTGGTGAAAGATTTCCTGAAAATGCTAGAAAAAAACTATTCTCTAAAGAATCAGAGAGGTAGCCGTGTTAGTCTGGAATAGCAGAGGTAACAAAAAGTCCTGTGGCACCTTAAAGACTAACTAAAGTATTGAAGCATAAGCTTTAGTTAGTCTTTAAGGTGCCATAGGACTCTGTTACCTATGCTCTAAATCATCCCAGCACAGTCTGGGCTCTCTCCACTGAGATCTGAAGACTTTCCATGAAGCGAGGTCAATTCCATGCAGCACCCCTGGGTGAATGTCTTTATTAATACATTTTAAAACTAGTAAGCCTGCATGCAGTGAGTTTGGTGTTAGCGGAGTTTCAGAAAGACAGGTATCTATATCATACAGACACTCAAATGGGAATCCTTTTAGGGCAACCTTAGCAAGAGGTCACATGCACTGAATGGACTGTGAAACAGACAACTATCACCTTCTACAGGTGGTCCTTCAATTCAGGGTCAAAGGAGGCCTGCAGGACAGCTGTCTCTGCTGTACCTGCTTTCAAGATAAATGGAAGACTTTGGTCACCAGGGCTGTTAATCGGGAGTCTTTCCCAAAAGAACAAAGTCTGCCATGCAGAAAAAAAAATCCTAACAAAAGCACAAGCCCTACTCAATGGATTGTTTACATAATCTGACAATACTCATATCAAGATACATTCAAAACAGTTTTCTTCTTGAACTCAAAACTCCTGCTGCTTTGCCAGTGGGTATCTAGCAGCACAATAACCCCTAAATGCACCTGCTTACAAAGTGACATTCCTTTCAGCATTATTGAAAAGAGCAGTTTTTGTAAATTTCTGATGCTCTGCTACACAACAGCTGCGCTAACCCTACTGTCAAATTTAATCTATTGTTAAGTCATCAATTATCAGCACACAATACAGCTGAAAGCACATTCAGCTGCTGGAAAGAAAACATTATTTGTCCGGATACAGTACTAACTTTTTATTTCACTTGAACATGACTACTGAAAAATTATGAGTACAGTAAAACCTCGATATAACGGACTAATTCGGGTGAGGGGGTGTCCGTTAAAGCCGAAAGTCCGTTATTTAATAATAATTAAAAAAAAGAGCTGTGGGAGCAGCAGCCCGCCTGAATTAGTCCGTTATATCGAGGTTTTATTGTATCATGGCAGTCGGGAGCCGGGAGTGAGCCTGCCCGGGTCCCAGCTGCTGGGACTCGGGCGGGATCCGAGAACCGGCAGCCCGCCCGCTGGCGGGACTTGGGCGGGAGCCGGCAGCGAGCCCTCCCGCTGGCGGGACCCGGGCGGCAGCTGGGAGCGAGCCCTCCCGCTGCCGGGACCCGGCAGCCTGCCCACCTGCCCGCCCACCCGCAGGCAGAAGCCGGCATCCAGCCAGCCAGCCCGCCCGCCCACAGGCGGGACCCAGGACCCGGCAGCCGGCAGCCAGCCCGCAGGTGGGAGCCGGCAGCCAGCCAGCCCGCCCGCCCACAGGCGGGACCCAGGAGCCCGCCCGCCCGCAGGCAGGATCCGCCAGCCTGCCAGCCAGCGCGCCCGCAGGCGGGAGCCGGGAGCCCGCCAGCCAGCCCGCCCGCAGGCGGGAGCCGGCAGCCTGCCCGCAGGCAGGAGCTGGGAGCCGGCAGCCCGCCCGCAGGCGGGAGCCGGGAGCCCGCCAGCCAGCCCGCCCGCAGGCGGGAGCCGGCAGCCTGCCCGCAGGCAGGAGCTGGGAGCCGGCAGCCCGCCCGCAGGCGGGAGCCGGGAGCCAGCCAGCCAGCCCGCCCGCAGGCGGGAGCCGGGAGCCAGCCAGCCAGCCCGCCCGCAGGCGGGAGCCGGGAGCCAGCCAGCCAGCCCGCCCGCAGGCGGGAGCCGGGAGCCAGCCAGCCAGCCCGCCCGCAGGCGGGAGCCGGGAGCCAGCCAGCCAGCCCGCCCGCAGGCGGGAGCCGGGAGCCAGCCAGCCAGCCCGCCCGCAGGCGGGAGCCGGGAGCCAGCCAGCCAGCCCGCCCGCAGGCGGGAGCCGGGAGCCAGCCAGCCAGCCCGCCCGCAGGCGGGAGCCGGGAACCAGCCAGCCAGCCCGCCCGCAGGCGGGAGCCGGGAGCTGCCAGCCAGCCCGCCCACAGGCGGGAGCCGGGAGCTGCCAGCCTGCCCGCAGGCGGGAGCCGGGAGCCAGCCCGCCCGCAGGTGGGACCCGGGCGGGAGCCGGCAGCCAGCCCGCCTGCTGCCGGGACCTGGGCGGCAGCCGGGAATCGGCAGCCAGCCCGCGAAAAACGGATTTTGGATGCATCAGAAATTTTGTCCGTTGCATCCGAAGTCCGTTAAATCGGGGTCCGTTAAATCAGGGTTTTACTGTATACATAATGTGTTCCATACTGTCCAAAGGGGCCAGAGAAAACAGAGACATGAAAAATCAATTGAGGCAAAGGCTAAAGAGACATCTTACAAAATGCAAGAGAAAGAAAAACAACAAGCCTTTAGTAGCAACTCCAAACATTCACAGAGTCCCAACTCCAGGTGGGCTCAGCACCTTTCAGAATCAGGCCTTTTATTTGTTCCTCTCTCTCCCCAGAGACAGGTGTGAAAGCCAGGCAATGCTCATTACAGTATAAACAGTGAAAAAACAACCCCAAAGAGAATGCTTACCCTTCAAACTGGAGGAATACATTTCAGCTTGAGAAGACATAGCTCTAAGCAAAACAGAGTAGCCATTAATCACAGCTAGCACAGGTATGTCTCCTTGAGAAGAAATTTACACCTTCAGCTCAAAGTACAGACATAGCCAAAGCATGAGTGGGGTCAGCTCCAGAGGTTCTGCTGTCTTAAGCAAAGCAAACTTTTACCATGCCAGCCTCTAGTCCAGGGGGAGACAACCTATGGCACACATGCAAAAGGTGGCATGCGAGCTGATTTTCAGTGGCATTCAGACTGCCCAGGTCCTGGCTACCGTTCGGGGGGGCTCTGCATTTTAATTTAATTTTAAATGAAGCTTCTTAAACTTTTTAAAAGCCTTATTTATATTATATACAACAATAGTTTAGTTATATTTTATAGACTTATAGAAAGAGACCCTCTAAAAATATTAAAATGTATTACTGGCACATGAAACATTAAATTAGAGTGAATAAATGAAGGCGCATCACACCACTTCTGAAAGGTTGCCAACCCCTGCTCTAGTTATTCCCACTGTTACTGTGTTTTTCAATGCCTTAAGTGGCCACCTTTGCTACCTGTATGGCAAAAGCAGCCCTGAATGAAAGTGCTTAACCAAAATTTATATTTAGTGCTTTGATTGGAAAAAAGTCTGTTCTCATGAGATAAACTAGTCTTCTTTTACATTACTGCAGATGGAGCTGGTATCACTGCCTATAGTGAAGGCTGCCCAACAGTTTTCATTGTAATGACCTATTTTTAGTTGCTTTAATGTTATCAGACTTTAACTCTTGACAGCTGGAAGGGGCAATTGTGAGAAAAGTCCTGTTTGCAGCCAGGATGGAGCATGCTCAATATAGGTGGAATCTTCAGATAAGTTAGCTGCCAAACTGGTCTTTGAGTATATGTCTTTGAGTATATGTGAACTGAGATATTCAGAGGTTCATAACCTGGCCAAATTTGGGTGCATTTTTATAGTGATAAGAGAAGGCACAAGCCTGACGTCAGAGCAGTCCCCTGCCCAAATTTCAAGTTTTCCCCCCAAAGCATGGAAACACTAGAGCTTCTCAGTGAAACAGTTGCAGTCATTTTTTTTTAATCACGTGGGCAAACCAATGTATTTCTCTTTAATCTCATTCTCAGAAATGGCTGGGCAGTTTTTGCTAAAATATTTCACAAAAAATTCAACCTGAGGCAGACACTGAGCCTCAAAGACTTAAGACTGAATGCTTAAAATGTGAAAAAAGGTTATATGCAACTGAAAACAGAGTCTTATATAATGTAAGCTGTCAGGTAAGCTTAGCTGTAGACATCACTTCCAGCTCTGCCTGTAACAAGATTTTAAAACAATAAGCCAATCCCAACATTTTCCAGAATCAGAAGTCTTGTATACTTTTACAAGCAGGAAAATGAGTAATATAAATATTGTTACATGTGGTTTCTGATATAGAGAGCTGCAGTGTTTCCCTCGCAGAGATACAGTATTGCTACCCTGTTTCCCCGAAAGTAAGACATCCCCCGAAAATAAGACGTACTTCCAGTTTTGCCTCTCGCTGTAATATAATGTAATATAATTTTGGGAGCAAAAATTAATATGACACTGTCTTATTTTCGGGGAAACACGGTAACCTCAAGAGATCACAAATCATGAGTCAGACCTCCCAAAATCATGAGATTTTTTAAAAATCAAATTATGTTTTTTTCTTTTGCCTTCTGAATTTTTAATGTCCATCTATTCCTCTGCCAGAGTGTGTGTGTGATAATTTCAGGCATAAAACTCCACCTTTAATGCACACAAAAATGTACACACCTCTCCCTTGGCACTTACTATCTCCTCATTCTGAAAGTAGGGGAATTGCCAACCATTTCTGACTCCTCACTTGACACACAAGCACCACTTTCCCACTCCCCTACCTCCTGCTGCCCCAGGACTTCCTTTCTGCTCCAGGGCCATACATGGAGGAAGAGCTCAGTGGAAAGTCAAGTCTATATCCTCTTGAATCCAAGTTCTACCCACATCCCCACTCCTGTAAATCGCAGGATCAGAGGATCTTCTCCTACCACCACAACAGTTCCTCCTGCAAATCACTGAACTCTCTCCCCTTTCTTTTCACCATGCAAGAAATGGAGATAAGAAGACTTCCTTACCTAGGGTGACCAGATAGCAAGCGTAAAAATTCAGGAGAGAGGGTGAGGGGTTAAGAGGTGCCTATAAGGGTTGTGAGTTCAATCCTTGAGGGGGCCATTTAGGGATCTGGGGAAAAAAATCTGTCAGGGGATGACAGTACTTGGTCCTGCTAGTGTACGTAGGGGACTAGACTCAATGACCTTTCAAAGTCCTTCCAGTTCTATGAGATAGGTATATCTCCATATATTTTATATAATAAAAAGCCCTTGAAATCAGGACTGTCCCTATAAAATCAGGACATCTGGTCACCCTATCCTTACCTCACAGAGGTAGCAAGAGGAGCTACATAATAAGATTCCAGCATTGTCACTCTGAAGCCTAAAATGTCTACTGTGTCAGCGTCAAGATGAAAACAGCTACAAACATGGTTGACAGCTCTTTTTGTTCAAAAAGACTGAATCATCATTGGTTGCTTGCGGAACCCAGCACAAATGGTGAATTACTTGGCCCAACTGCCACACCTGTGTGTCCAACTGCTCGGAGCACAATCATCTTCCAGCTCAACCCTACCCACTACACACACACACACACACCCCACTACAACCAGCACACACAATAACTCCAAGCATCACTCTGAAGCTTATGTCTGCTGAGCCAGTGTGAAAAGATGGAAACTGCTACAAGCATTGTTGAGAGCTCTTTTTGTTTAAATTATCACCAGGTTCAATCATCACTGGGACTTGCAATCTGTTGTTGGGTTTTAAACAAAACAAAACAAAAACAACAAAAAAACCAAAACATGACTTTACAATAGTACGGAATTTCAACTACTAGTTAATTCATTTATGTTTGTGAAGAGTTTTGAAATCTTCACATGGAAGAAGCTGTCCATGCAATGCATTTCTATTATGATTTATTGGATCTCTCACCAGACTCTGTTTAGGAGAACATTAAAACAAATTGGCTCAAATAACTCATCAGTAAGAACCTGGATACTCTCCAAGGTCCACTTCAATGGTGAATTCAAGTAAACCAGGTTCCTCCTGGGTTTAGAACATTAGCAAAAGCTAAAGAAGATAGACTGTTGATATTATGGAATGCACTCCGCTGATAAGAGAACAAATCTATGAATAACAAACAGAACCATACACAGATAACAAGATTAAACTGAAGCACAACAGAATCCTGGATGTAGCTGATGACTAAGAATCAGAAGATCAGTGACCTTTTTATATTTCAAATTCAAGTTAATTAAGGAAGTGATACACTAGAGATCACACTTTGTCCAAGTCAGTGCAATCAGTTCCCTAACATGGTGATGGCAGACAGATCACTACAATGAAATTTAAATAGAATAAGGGGGAAAAAAACAAAAACAAAAGAGGTGCTCCTTAAACAAGGAGGTAAAACCAAGATCCTAACCCCTATGGTCATTTAAGATCCCAATGCTCTTTTTTCCCTTTAGAACATGGAGTTTTATCCCCAGTCTCCTGGCCAAATTCGAAAATTTAGATAATTGCATTCTGCAAACCAATTTTTCTCTACAATATCAGCTGGATAAAGTACATTTTCTGGTCTAAGCTTGTCTAGTGCTGTTATGTACCATGAAATATCGGTTGCTCTCCAATCTGGACATGGCATCATACCAGTAACAGTAGAAAAAATACCAGCATATACGAAAATCATTGTATCAGTTTAAGATGTCATTATTAATAAGCAGCTCTGAAATCAGCCAAGCAACTTCCTGTCAAAAAACAAAACAAAACAAAACCTGTGAAAATGTGAGTCACTTTTGTTTGGGTTACATGCTGGCTTCAAGGCCTGTGACAAAATTCTCTGAGCTCTGAGGGCCCAGACTGTTCTGTTTCTCAATACAAGGATATCTCTTTTCCTCTCTAGTCTACAGTCCTGTTGTTTTCATTATGAAAGAGGATGGCAGGGTCCAAGATAAAGAAAGTTTGTGGTTGGGAGTCTGAACTCCTACATGGCCGCCGGGCTTCTGCAAGAAGATCAATATTTTTAGGACTGCTGAGGAGATGTTCATCGGCTAATTCAGGGACAGAAGCTTTGGACATCAATTCAGATGAATTTGTTAATGAATTACCAAGTGTGGCTGTATTTATGTTGGACTGAGTTTCAATGGCCAGTTTAATGAATACACACACTTCAAATACTTATTCAGGATAAACATTTATGCTTATACTACTCTGCCATTATAAATAAAAACACAAACGCACTCCAGGGTGTGTTAGTGAAGCTGTAGCCCTTTACATAACTCTCAAAATGGAAGGAGACGTCAAGGCTACAACAGAGCATACCCTGTACGCCCCCACCCAAACACACACACACCTCACCCACAGCACAACTGCGCTAATTGATCACCACATGCCAAAAAAAAACAACGAACCACCAAAAAAAACCAACGAACCACCATTTAACTCTGCCCCAGTAGGGATTCCAGCCTCCCCATACTGCCATCCCTCAATTTCACGCCACAACTTCACCACAGGTTCCTTATATCACTCCTGTGTAGTTCTGTAAAACTACACACTCTGTTTTGTGCAAGGCAGTGCTGAAAGACTGGCAAAATAGAAAAGCCATGAGACTCTGAACGTGAACTGTTGGGGGCCAGCTTTAATTACAACTACATGATTTTCTTGAAACTTCTCAGGAAATTCAACCTTTACTCAGAGATTTTGTACTGAAAATTTGGGAAAGATACACTCTGTTTTTCCTATAAGATAAACAGGTTGAACTCCCACATTAAGTACAAAAGAGAATGCAACATTAACTATGCCATCAAAACAGTACCACCATAAATCCCACGTGTGTGAATATACATGAACAGACACACTTAAAAGATCAGGCAGACACACCTACAATTACATGCGTCTTACACAGCCCATGTACTGAAGTATAATTAACTTCAATGACAATTACAAAGTCACATCAAGGACATTATATAGCCCTATACACTGAGCTTTATCTGTATAGCTGTCATAGCTTTGATTAAACAGGATTTGGCCTTTTATGATACTGTATTGTCGGGCCTATTTATAATGCACTTTACCTCCATTAAGTGGAGGCAAAACAGTAATGCTGAGCATGTATTTATTTTGTTCTGGGCACTTTGTACCTGCATCCCCATTTAGGCCACTGGAAGCAACTGGAGGCACCAGCCATCTCCCTACACTACTTGTGTTGCTGGAAGTAAGTTAGATCTGTCTGCCAATCAAGCATAAAATGTAGGTCACGTGTACAGGCTCTGGCCTTGATTTTGACCACAAGTACAGTAGAAGAAATCAGGAGTGACTCCAGTGAAGTCAGCGGAGATACACCACTTACAATGATGTAAGACAGTCATTCTCAGCCAAATATACATGTACCTAGAGGTATGCAGAGCTCTTCCAGGAGGTACATCAATTCATCTACAGTTGCCTATTTTTACAACAGGCTACATAAAAAGCACTAGTGAAGTCAGTACAAACTAAAATTTTATACAGACACAAGGAGAAAGTAAGCAATTTTTTAGTAATAGTCTGCTGTGACCCTTTTCTTCTCTGATTTTGTAACAAGTAGTTTTTAACTTGAGGTGAAATTTGGGGTAGGTAAGGGCTTGTCTTCACTACCCGCCGGATCGGCAGATAGCAATCGAACTGTTAGTGATCGATTTCTCACGTCTCGTGAAGACACAAGAAATCGATCGCCCGCAGCACCCCCGTCAACTCTGGGACTCCAGCTCGCCAAAAGGCGCAAGCTGGAGTCAACGGGGGAGCGCGCCGCCAACTGTCACTGTCATGAGGACGGCAGGTAAGTCGGCTGAAGATACACAACTTCAGCTACATGATTCACATAGCTGAAGTTGCATATCTTCAGTCGATTCCCACTCCTACTGAAGACCAGGCCTTAGACAAATGAGACTCCTGGAAGGGCTACAGTAGTCTGAAAAGGTTGAGAATCACTGATGTAAGACTTGACAGAAAAACCAGCATATCTACTGGTTAGTGACTGGTACAGTCAGGGGTCCATTCCCAGCTATGCCACTGACTTCCTGTTCAACACTGGGCAAGTCACTTAAGCCCAAATTTATTTTTAAAAACTTTAAAAGCAACCACAAATTTTAGGTACCAAAGCCGAGATCTCAGGTGCTGCTTAGCTGAGGTGCTGCAGCTCCTACTGAAGTTGGCTGGAGTTGTGACTATCTAAAATTTGGCATCCTAATTTAGTGGACCATATTAAAAATTTTGGCCATAACACACATCTCATAAGGGTGGCAGGAAGCTTAATGTTTGTTTAAAAAAAATTGAACATGCAACATGTATTTTTTTGCACCCGATTGATTATTACATACATGTTTTAGGGTAGTTCCAGTGACAGCGACGACTGCGTTAGCTGGAAGGCTCTGGCCAATAGAATATTCTGTCTGCGTGTGATACAGTGTGTCTGACTAATACCATTCACATGGCTACAGAAAAAGAAAAGTTCAATACAAAAATTGAAAAGCAATCTGATATGGGGACTGGATGGCTCAAGGAACTAGTAACAGGACTGGGATTCTTCTCTCTCTGGGCTGCCTTAGTCAGCCTTAGTTAGCAGTAACTGAAAGCTGTTACCACCGTCCGGTGGTTTGATGCTATGTATGAAATAAGGTTGGTTCTCAGTCCTATAACAGGTGAGCAAGTTTCTGCACCACTGCAATGCATACCTTTATTGCCAGCCTCCTGGAGACTAAAATAGCCACTCAGGATTGAAGAGCCATGATGGGGCACTGTGAGGAAGCTTGCATTGGCACTGCTCCCGATGAATCTGACCCATAGTCCACCAGTCTCCAGGACCATCAGCCTGGCACTTTTCACCAGTACTTAATTCCCATCACATTTTTAAATAAAAATGTTGATCCACCTCCTCCTCTGCACTCTGACTCTCTTGCACAGCTATCAGCACTGTCAACAGCATCTCATTTCTACCAGTGAATAGTTTTCCAGCTTCCTCAACTCTAGAACCATCCTGCATTTAAGATCCATTACAGCACATTCAGACCATTCCTACAGATCAATTAGCTCTAGTATCTGTCTGAGAGGGAAAGAAACTGCACTGACATAATCAACTTAGTAACGATAGGACCATTACAGATACAACAAATTAGTGTCTTTTGCTGGCAATTTCCTCTTTGTGTAGCCTCCATAAAAGGATAATTTCTGGTTCAGGAATAGAAGCATTTCAGATTTATTTGGTAAATGGATGACATAAGCATTAGCTTTTCACCAATTATGTTGCATTGTATTGATTATCAACTGCAACTTACACATTCCAATCCAGAAGTAAAATAATCCTACAGGCAGCTGAATTATCTAGTGTCATGCACATGAATTGTGTCTTGTGTCTTTTTTTGCTGGACTCCTACAAGGTTGTGATCCCTTCATCCAATTGATTTATAATGGGACACCATTGATCAATTTCCCTCTGTAGTTACGGCTGAATAATATTTTCATTCTATCCCAGTCTTCAATCACTCTTAACATTATTCAGTTTTTACATTTCAGACTGATTTTTTTTCCATTCTTGGTCTCCCCATGAAGATAGATTTTTTCCCTTCTCCCCCCACACCCAACCCCTTTTAATGTTTAAGCAAAAAAAAGTTCTGCCATGTTTAGGTGCAATGAGACTGGGATGAAAATTACATTTTCCATTATGAATTATTTTTTTAAATCTTGCTACTTATTTTTTCTTTATGAACAAAACAGAGTTGCAAGGTGAAAAAGATGGAAACTGTCCCCATGGAAGAGGGATGTCTGAGAAGAAATAGGTTTTGATTTAACCAAGTTTGGAACATTTGAAAAATCGCATTCTGAGGATACTCAGTAGGTTTTACTCAGAATGCTCATTAAGGCCCTGAACCTGCACCACTAAATTCAATGGGAATTTGCTTGCATGCCGTTAGGTTATCTTCACAGGCAACTGGCCAGTCACCTATGCTGTTGAAATGGGCAGAAAGAACTGGTGATAAAGAAATGACATTTGCAAACCTTCCCCCTCACGGGGCAATGCAATGTGAGCAATGCACCTGTTGATCCTCCGCCTACACCTTAGAGGTGGCTACACTTCAGTTCTGCTGCACATTTATAAATTTGCAGGGTACTTTGGAATACTCTGGCTTAAAAGGCACCACATGAAATACATTTACTTGCAAATTTAAAATTCAACGCAGTGCCCCCAATAGAGTTTATTTTCAAGAGAGAACAGATTCTTAACACCCCGGGAAATTAATAGTTAACACACTTCAAACTTCCTATTTCCAGTATTCAGGGGGCAGTACCATATAAATGGTACTTCTCAGCGATGTTTTTGGAGCTAATTCAAGTGACACACCCCAATGGCGACTACAGTTCCTTACCCTTACAGCCCAAGTCCCTTAATAACCAAGAGAAGGAAGGCAAGTGACTAAACAGTCTCTGAAGCAATACAAAACAAAACAAAAACCAAAAAAAACAACACCACACCACCACTAAAGTCCTCTGCCTGGGACTTACACACATCTAAAGCAGAGTATTCCTGTCACAGGAGTTATCCGGTGCAGTATGTCAGCTACCCAACCAGCAAGCCTGAGCATATTTGTTTTTACCCAGCAATTTGCACACCAAGACACATTTCTATTCCCTCCCCATCTCACGCTTTTGTATTCCACAGTCCTTATCAACAATTAGAGGAAATGACTGGCTGTGCCTGTTCTCACTGTTCCCAGACATTTCTATCCCCCTAGTGAGCTCTGAAGACCATGCAATATTTGACATGACAAGACTTCGAATCCTTCTACAACAACAATTGTATGTAGGGAAACAAGAGAGCTGAAGGACAAGGAGGTTAGTTCAATTTACCAGATGGGGGTTTGACAGCATTAGGTACCAAGGGCAGTGGGAGTCATACATTTTAAAGTGTCCTTAATTTCTTGGGACACTGGCCTAGAAGACTGGAATTTTAAGCGACAGAAAGTTTTTGTTGTTTAATAAAAAAACATCAGAATAAAGGTACATTTACTGAGTCGGCTAGGTCTTCTGCTGGTTTTATGACATTAAAACAACAGGATTTTAAATGTAAATTAACTTTAGTACAGCCAAAATCTAAATCCTGTTGTTTTTACTTTAGAAGGAAACATGTTCATGCAAAGGATCTGAAATACACCACAGCTCCAGAACTTGTTCCAATGTTGTATATCCCATTGCTGCTCACTCCCCTCCAGCACACACAATTTGCCATCCTGTAATATATACAAGTATGTATTCAGTTGGTTATAAATAACTGTGCACAGGTCAAAACTAATTATCACACACACACACACACACACACACTACCAATACTGGTTTGTATCCTCACCACATTTTTCAAGATTAATAAAACTAAATGGTCAAAGCTTCTGAGCTCTTAAAGAACTACAGAAGCTGGACATGGAAAAGAGCTCTTAGATCATCTACTTCATTTCTCTGTCAAGATTCGACTGTTCCTTATAGTACATTTTTATTATTTTAACAGTTTTATTTTTAAAGTCTAGAACAATGAGTTTTCACTACTTCGCTTGGGAAAACTATTCCCCAGAGTCTCGTGATATTCTGCTCAAGTTTTCCCATTCCTATTATTTATACCCCAGGTACCACACTAAATAATTCCTCTCCCTCACTAGTGTTAACCTTTAAAAATTATGAACTTGCGCTTCCTCCCTAAGCTGTCATTGCTTAGCCAATCTATACACACATACAGTACAGACCCGTTTATGCGCAAATCCACTTAACACATGGCAGCGCCATGCCTCCCAGTGCTACCTATTTAACACGCAAGACTCATTAAGATGCAGTACAGGAACTTGCTATGTAGTGCTACAGATTTGCTCACTAACTCACTGACATAGAAATTGCCGGGAAGTGCGGAGCGGAAAAGTGTTGTAGGCCTACTGGTGTTTCCTCTTCTTTTAATCACTGATATTGGTAAAGACGTATCACACACGACTAGTCATTGTCACGCTAGAGAGATGTAGTCTGTGCTAATACTTTTCAAAACTGTTTGATTCTTGTTGATTTGATTCTAATGGGAAACCTTTCCTAAGCGAAAGGAACGCCGCTTTCGCATTCTTTCACTGAAAGGAAATTCCTTAGCGGCATTCCTTTCACCTTTCTTTCACTGAAAGGAATGCCGCTAAGTGAGCCAATTCTTCAAGCCCATGTGACAAATTTTGGAAATTTAATGGGGAATGAATCATTCCAAGCCAGCAAGGGGTTTATAAGTTGTTAAGTGTCATTGCATAGCGCACGTATTGATTTCTGGGGAAAGCCGATCAGCCGATGAATCGGCCACAAACGCGTTTCCCGCTGAATTAAAATCCTGCAATATTTGGGATGCCATGGATACGTATGTAATCCTAGATAATTATACATGTACTGTATATATAGTTATCTTAAGATATTTCAGCATGTCCCTCTTAACCCGCGGTCCGTTAACACACGGTCGTGGCGGCTTGACTCCCGACATCCGTGCGTAAATGGGTCTGTACTGTACATAGAAAGATTGAAAGAGCTAAGTCATCCCACTAGTTTTTGATAGTTCAAGGAGAGCCCCAAAGCACTAACTCCCCTCATAAGGCCCAGAAAAGCTCAAGCCCACCACAGTAATTATTTGTGACATGAATCAGCCCACAAGAAAACAGACATTAGCTCCTGGAAAATCCAGTAAGCCAAAATATGTTTTAAACCCATACATCAATTTTATAGCCTTTCTTCTGGTATCTTATTCATTAGGCTGTCTCCCATTAAGGTTATTCAATATACCAGGGTGGATAAAATCAATTTTAAAGCAAAAAATCAGATATCTTAATTGACATTATAGACAGGTAATAAAACCATTTAAAATTAAATTTGAAATTGACATCCGATGCTGAAACCTAAACTTATTAAATTAAATGCAAAAATAATATTAAAACAGTTCATATTTGCTGCCAAGTTTTAAAGAAAATCAAACCACTGAACCATAAAAGTCACTGGTTAAGCACCTAAACAGTGAGTTCACTGTAGTGCTAAGGCAGCTTCTTATAGCAGTAGCCTCTTCTGCAGATGCAGAGAGAATTTTTTTTTTTTTTCATTTCAGTGTATCCAACTACATCAATTCAATGTTAAAAAACCAACTGGGAGTGGAAAAAACCCGAAAAGTTTGTTTTCTTCCTCCAATCTATGAACAAAGACAAGGTGTGAGAGAATGAGAATTACTAGTTTTAAAATCTTGAAAGCCATGGTAACAAGAAACAAATCAGCTCAATTAACTAATTACAAATAATATTTCCTTTGTTTATTAAATCTGTTGGTATTAAATGCAAAACGTATTTTGATAATTTTTTTCTTATGCATCCAGGAACAAAAAACGTTTTAAATTTAAATTTAAATGTGCATCCAAATAGAGCTTGACACAACTCCAAGCAAAAAATGAATACTCTAGTAAAGAACTCAGCTATATAATTGCTTAAATAAAGGTGTACAGTTATTGCATTAACCAGGAGGATATGCTAAGAAACACCATTGCTGATCTGCAAATTTACAGTAAATTTGTTTTGGTAACCAATGGGAATCAATCTTTCTTTAGGAAGATAACTAAAAAGCAAAGATTTAAATCCTGCTTGCTCAATTTGATTTAAATCAATCCACCCTACAAGACAGTGTCTGAGTATATTCAATGTCCGTTTTCTTTTTAAAGATAGCAATGTATCACCTACCCAAATGGGTGGAGCTGGACAAGATTTTTGCCTGAAGCAGTCCTACAGACAGCCTCATTCACTACACAGTTCTGTCACATTCTCAGAGCATCCTGAAAGAGGCACGGATCCTGTAGTGCAATAATGTAATTAAAGAATATCATAATGCATACATCCAATAAGGCATGGGCAGCCTTAATTCTGACATTGCCTAACTTGCCTAACTTCTGAATTCTTGACTTTACAATCTGAAGCTCCAATTCTAAGAGGCTGTTTAATTTGAATGATCCATTATCAGCAGGAGAAAAAAAACACCTTTTGTAGTAATAATCAAGTGGATCTGTGTCTGACAGTTGACAAGAAGGTGTGAAGGAAACTTAACTAGGGAAATAGATTCAATTAGTGTAATGACTAAGCCATTCACAGACCTTGTTTAATGCTTGGTTGATAGTGTCCAATTCGTAAATCAATTCCAGTTCGGCACCTTCTCCTTGGAGTCTGTTTTGGAAGTTTTTCTATTTTAAAATTGACACCTTCAAGTCTGTAACAGAATGGTCAGGGAGACTGAAGTGTTCTCCTACTGGTTTTTGAATGTTATGATTCCTGATGTCAGAATTGGTATGATAATTTCCAACTTTTTATGCTTTCTGTGTATATAAATGCATCTTACTTCTGTGTGTTCCATTCCATGCATCCAATGAAGTGGGCGACAGCTCACGAAAGCTTATTCCGAAATAAACTGGTTAGTCTCTAAGGTGCCACAAATATTCCTTGTTTTCAAAACTTCTTGTCAACTGTTTGAAATGGGCCACCTTGATCACATTGGCCTCATTAGCACTACAAAAGTGATTTTTTTCCTCCCTTGGTATTCACTTCTTGTCAACTGTTGAGAATAGCCCACTTCCACCTTAATTGAATTGTTAGCAGTGACGCCCCACACACACATTATAAGACAACTCCTACCTTTTCATATGCTGTGCAACCTGCCTACTGTATTTTCCACTCTCTGCATCTGATGAAGTGGGTTTTAGCCCACAAAAGCTTATGCCCAAATAAATTTGTTAGTCTCTATGGTGCCACAAGGTCTCCTCATTGTTTTTGCTGAATTACAATAGGCGTTCACAAAACACAAATGGAATTCATAAGTTCACCCACATATATTTCCCCCTCATGGACAAAAACTGGGGAACCACTAGGGCATGTGATAAAACCTACATTCTATCACTTGGCTTGCTGTTGTTCCCCATCCCCCATCTGTAGGTTGTCTATTCAGGCTTTCCAGAGTAGGGACCTTAGGTTCTTATAAGGTCTGCATTACTGTAGCATCACAGCATTTCAGAATTGTTAGTATATTTATCCTCACATCACCTCCATGAGGTAGAAAAGTTGTATTATGCCCATTTAACAGATGGGGAACTTGGGCACAGAGTGACTGATCTACCCAGGGCCACACGGGAGACTGTGGCAAAGCACAAAACTGAACCAAAGTGTTCCACGTCCTAGGATAGTACTCTAACCACTGGTATATGCTTCCTCTTCTCAGGTTTGGAACTGCTGGAAGATCAAGAGCAATTTTATTGTTTACACAGCACCAACAGCATGCTTGCTTGAAAAGTTGCCTGTAAAGTATCTAAAGCTTTGCTAGTGCAATGTAAATTAATTACCATGTCGGGTTTTTCATAACATTGTAGGTAATGTATATATGTACCATTGTTCCCTACTGCTGGCACGTCAAATCTGTGTGTATGTGTACACGCCTATATCTATCTGGACTGTAGTACCTTACAGAAGGTCTCAGCCCTTCCAGTCCAACTACAGCTACAAGAAACAGATTTTGTCTTGAGCTCATGGGATTGGTTCCTGCTTTGGAACAGAAAGTCCCAAGTTCTGTCTTCATCAATGACCATACAGTCTGTTCAACCATAGTATAGATGACAACCTGAAATATATGCTGCAACAAATCTGCAATGCTTCTCATTACGCCAACTCTACATAATGTAAATTGCTATGCTAAATTATACAGCAATGTACAAAACCCTAGACACTATGTTATAAAGCTAAACTTTAAGTGTCATAATTAAGGATAATAACAAAAACTGTGAATTGCATTTTGGTTCTCTACAAACAAAACAAAGCTCCCAAATTATATAGAATTAATATCAAAATAGTTCATGTAATTTAGAGTAGCCGGTCTCAAACTCCAGGCTGGGACCCTAATTTGAGCCACAACACCATTTTAATGGGGTCACCAGGGCTGGCTTAGACTTGCTGGGGCCCAGGGCCAAAGCTTGAGCCCCACCACCCACGGCTGAACTGAAACCTGAGGGCTTCAGCCCTGGGTGGCGGGGTTCAGGTTATAGGCTCCTTGCGTGGGACTCGGGCTCTGGCTTTGCCTCCCACTGACCCAGGGCAGCAAACTCGGGCAGGCTCAGACTTCGGCCTCCACTCCAGGAATCGTGTGGTAATTTTTGTTGTCAGGAGGGGGTCATGGTGCAATGAAATTAGAGAATCCCTGATTTAGAAAATGCATTATTATACAAGTTAGTATTAAATAAACTGAAGCATTATAATCCAGACACTGAGAACGTATAAACAGCTGCAGTCTAGAATTCTTTTCTCTAGCCTCCACCTTAAGAGTAAACATATCAATCAGGCATAGTAGCAGAAACTGCCATGCCAAAATTATTGTTTCCACACATTACAATTCCTAGAAATATTTCAATGGCTATACAGTATCATGCAGCCAAACCATCACTATCTGTCTATATAAAGCCTCTTTCTTTCCATAATGTGCAAAATATGTTCCACTCAAGAACATCAAGTTCAAGAGTCTTGTTCTTTTGCCTTCACAGCCCTGCATTGCTCTGCCCCTCCCCACCTGTCAGGCCTTGTCTCTTACTACAGCACTCTCTTCCCCAGCAAAAGATGTCAATCTTGGTGCTCCATTTCTCCCACAACCATCTCTGCAATGTCTTTCATGGCACCCTGGCACCTTCTGGTACAAATGCAGTTGTATGTGGAAAAGTGAATATGTTAAATTGTACCTTATTCAACAGATCTGTCCAGCATACGGATCCAGAATCAGCTTTACTGACTTCCATGCCAGTGAAGCTTTGGCTACTTTTTACTCCTGTGCCCTGTAGAGCTAGCACAGAGGGGTACAAGCTGGATTCTAAGCCTGCCCACGTCATCACATTGTTGTAAAATTCTACCTGCTGAGTCAAATTCTAGTCTCTATTCTATCTCTTGAAGGTAGTGTGGCTGCACAGGTATAACAGTATTTGAAGTCCCTGGGCCACACAGGTGTTACTAAATGCACAAATTAACCCATGGAATATTTATTACTGGAAAGGATGCAGGGGGGAAAAAGCTTCTTTGTCATTGAGACAAACATAATGCTCCATCATGTCATTTTTATAGTCACTTTTCCAAGTAGACGTGACCTTCAAAACTTCAGCATCACTGTCTATACCCTACTGGCAAGAAGGACACATAAGCAGAGTCTTTTTATATCTGAAGGATATGACTTTCTTACTCATAGGTATCCTCTTAAAAAAACAGTAAATAACCTTACATGCTGCTTAGCAGTAATTATAATGCAATTATTTAACCCTTAGCACCATAAAGACACACACTTCTCTCAGGCAAGGAGCTATAAAGAATTAATTCCTCTTCTCACTCCTGTTCTCCCCACAGACATACAGAGTTTTCCCACATCTCCAAGTGATTAACACAGCAGGCCTCTCCCTCCCAACAGCTTCCTGTTCCATGCCTCTGCTCAGCTCCCACCCCTCTCCTTGGTTCTTGCAAGCCTATGGCCAGGGCCGTCCCTAGCTATTCTGAGATCATAGGCAGCCCCCTCATGGAGGGGGGGGAGGGAGTGCCCAGGCCTCCACAGGTGGGAGGGTATGGCTTTAGGGGCAGGAGAGAATCGCCCCCCAGCACTCACCGGCGGCGTGGCTGGGGCCGGGTTGCTGTACTTCCTGCTGCTGATGAGTGCAGGCCCGGCCGTCATGCAGTCCTTTGGGGAGTGGCGATGGGGCTGGGGTGTAGCAGGGGTGAGGCTGGGGTGGAGCAGGGGTGGGGGCTTTGGGGAAGGGGTGGAGGGGGGGCAGGGCTGGGGCAGAGCAGGTGTGGGAAGAGGCGGGGTGGGGCAGAGCAGGGGCGGGGCAATGGTGAAGAGGCAAGGCAGAGGCTGGAACAGTACACAGCAGGGCACAAGGAAATTTTAGTACTCCACGTATGTACATCCCTGCCCAAGGCCCACTCTTCTGATGCAATTCACCTCCCTCCTGCTGGTCTACAGCCCACAAGAGCTGCTGGGGACCGGGAGAGAAGGAAGGAAGAAGGGAGGGAGCAGAGCAGATCAGGAGTGCAAACTGGGAGAGAGAGAGGAGGTGGTTGAAAGGACCAACTGTACTTTTCCATAAACCTAGCTGGTGATGACCTTGTGGAATGTCAAGAAGCATAAAGACTGTGAGCCATTGTCATTTTTCTCCTACCTACTGTAACTGTAGTCGCTAATCCTTTTGATCTGAAGCAAAGGAGCTTTCAGATTTCATTATGAAAGTTCCAGGGCTTCTCCTCATCTTCCTCAACTCTTTAGTCCACTAAGGGTGATCTGATTCCAAAAATGCAAGAAGATAGAAGTTTGGGACACATTGTTTTCTGGGTCTCATGAAGACGACACAGGGGCCGTCCAGATTCCATTTTAGGGAGACATTTCCCTCTCCTCTTCCCGCTGAAAGAAATAGTCTTTCCAGATAAGTTCCAGGGTTACACAGGTAGCTGAGTCCCTCATTAGCTCCTCTGGAAAAATTTACTACTTAGCACTTTCATCTGTTGCTGTCACAAATAACTCCGAGAATGGAGTGTAGTCCTCTTCTTGCCCAACCCAGCATTCATCTGGCAAAATAAAATAAATTACACGATACTGGAAAGGAAGAATCATTTTATGAATGTGATTTATTAACTGGAGCAACACTAGCTGGGTGAGGTAATATCTTTTATTGGATCAATCTCTGTCGGTGAAAGAGACAAGCTTTCAAGTTACACAGAGCTCAGAATGAGCTTATGTCAGAATGTACCTTTGTAACTGAAAAGCTTACCTCTTTCACCAATGGAAATTGGTTCAATAAAAGATATTACTTCACCCACCCTGTCTCTACCATATCCTGGGTCCAACACAGCTACAACACTGCAAACATTTATGAACTATGCAACCACTAACTGCTTTGCTCACAGTGGAAAGCAAGAGATGGAGGGAGACAGAGTTGATGTAAATTGTCATAGTGCCATTGAAGTCCATGACACTGAGAGAATATACACCACTTGAGGATCTGCCCAGGGTCTCTACAAGATAACTGGCATAGGTAGAGCATTAAATCTGTTCCTAAAGATGGCTCCTTCAGAACTGAAGCACTTTGAGAAAGAAATGTGGGATAGCGTGGAGAGCTGCTGCCCATGCGACATCTGTTCTGTGCACAAAGAAGGACTGCAGTCTCCATCGCTATTATTAAGAGATCCTTTCCAAGTGGGGGAAATATCACTATACCAACCTTTCTGTCAGGGCAGGAGAACAGGTGGCAATAACCCCTTCATGGGACAGATATTTTGGCCTCATTGATTATTGTACTCAAAAGAACAATGACATTTTTCACTATCACCTTCTAATATTTTTAGGATTAATGGTAAAAAGTGCCAAATATCTGCAATTCACACCCACTGGGAGCTGCAATGGATGATCAGATGAAGATCTTGGGGACAGACTCCACTATTCATTACACTTAGTGTAAATTCAAAGTAACTCTATTGGCATCAGTGGAGTTATTCTAGTGTAAATCCAAAGTAACTGAGAGCAGACTATCCCCTGTTTGAAGTGAGACAAAGTTACAATGACAATTTTTAACATATTCCAACAGAACAATTCTGTATGAAGATTACACAAGGAAAGTATTGATCTCTCTGCTAGGTGCTCTGAGTCAGCAGACAATTGCATCTAGCCTTAGAATGGAGACGACAGTGATTTTAAAACATGTGCCAATCAAGATATGTTTGCAATTTATATTAATTCTTATTCTGTTGCCTTCCAATGTTTTAAAAAGAAACTCTAAAGAGCTAAAATATCTACATTAGAAATGAGAACAGCCACAAAGTTGAGTTCTGTATCTGAACTTTGGCATACATGGGGGACATTCAGACCTGGGATTTCGTTTGAAGTCATCTCTGTTTTAAATGTACAGAAAGTATCTTTTCAAGATTTCAGAACATGGTGGTGTGAGAGGTAGGAGCAGATTTTGCCTCTTAATGTATCTCATATTGGCTCCTATGGTCTAGCTCAATTGCTAGTTTGTCATTATAAATCACTTGGGTAATTGCAAGGAGTAAATTCACTGAACACAGGCGAGTGATTTAGCAACTAGCTCCTCACTCTGCCATGCTAGAGAATCTAGTGGTATGAGGTTTATCTTGGATTATCGCAAAACAGTTTAGCAGGTGCTGGGAGCATCCAGTTTACAGGAACTCAGCAGACTGCCGACCTTCCCAAGAGCAAGATTTGGGGGTCACAATGCAAATGCTTCACTTGTGCAGAAGGAGGGGGAGATTCAGCCTGGAAAGCACTGTTTCAGAAAGAGTTTGTGAGATTCCTCTATCACATCCTACAGTTCTTCCCCCCAACCCTCCATTCTTGCCTGAAACGGACAAGATCCTGAAATTCCCACCTTGGGTTGTGAGCCACAACAAAATGGCCTCTTTAAGACTGATCAATTTGTTCCCACTGTTTTCAACTCCTAAAAAGGAAACAATGAGAAAGAAGGAGAACATTTACACCTTCCATTCAGGCACAACTAATGTCATTGGTTTTCTCCTCACAACTAATTCTCATTTTTTGTAAAGGTTTCTCTGCTTTTCATCAAAGCTTGTTCAACCTTTTCTAGGTCAAGCCTTCCAAATGGCACAGGTGTACCCCCACTGTAGGACTAGAAAGTATCATTGACTCCCAACTATACCAACTTTATTTCTTGTGTAGATTTCGCGTTCAATACTTTCTCTTAAAATTACACTCTCTTTTATTTCACTTTCTGTTCCCACCTTCTTAGTCTTCCCCTTGTTGCCCCTAATCTGAAGATCTCAATGAGCAAGAATTAAATGTCTGAGCAATAAACATGAACTCACAGCAAGACAGAAGAGGATGAGCAAAATAAAAATTTCTGTCTGATAAAAGCTCCCTTGACAACTACAGCAGCACTAACAGGCACCACTAAAATAATAGGAATGATGCTCCAAAACAACAGCCAAGAAAACGTTATGAAACAGAAAAAAAAAGTCTAAATTGATCTTTCCAAATGAAAATTCCTGTCAAGTGAGGAATATAACAAAAGGTTCCTAGCACAGCTGTACTGAAACAACAGAAGATAAAAAAAACTACTGAAAAATACCAACAAATCTGAAAAATTATGACCCATTTTAGGAATACTATAGACCTAACTCTGAAGAAAGAGGAAAGGAGACTATTGGTTCAGGGTGGGGGGAAGAGGTCGTATCTTTGTTAATTTTTAAGTCTTGAATTGCTCCCAAATGAGTCAACAGCAAAATAGCTCCTGACTTCACTGAGAGCAAGATCAGGCCCTAAGAGTATGTCTACAAGGGGATGAAAATCTCACAGCTGGCCTGGGTCAGCTGACTCGGTCTTGCAGGGTTCAGGCTCCAAGGCTGAAATACTGCTGTGTAGATGTTCTGCCTCCGGCTGAAGCCCAAGCAATGGTGGAGGGTCCCACAGCAAAAACTCCTGCCCAATCCCAAAGTTCTACACAGCAACTTTTAGTCCTGCAGCCCAAGCCCCACAATCCCAATCCCCCACAATCAGCTGACTCAGGACAGCCACGGCTGTACCAGGGGGCTTTTATTCCCAAGTGGATGTACTCTTAGTGGCATATGTGCAAATATCTATCACCGTTCAGGTGGCAACCTACTAAACAGGATCAGCAAAGAGGCCAAGAAGTTAACGAACACAGACAATGAATGGAGATGATCAGCTTTGTGATTAAGAAAGAGAACTAGAAGTGGGGCATGTGCAACAATTTAAATGTGATGGGCCAGAGAAGTTCTGTGCTCCTGGCCCCAACTATTATTGGGGGGGCTTTGCCCCTGCTTGCCCCCCTTGTGCACACCCGTGATTAGAAGCCAGAACATTTGGGTTCTATTCTTGGCTCTGCCAAAAACACTCTGATTTGGAAAAGTTCCGTAATCCCTTCATGCCTCAGTTCCTCCACGTACAAAACTAGGATAATTGTGACCACGCTGGGGTGTTCAATGTCTATAAGGCATTTTGAGATCATCAGATGGAAGTTGAATCTGGATGGCCAGCAGCGTCTGGGATTGTGTGCCCATGCATTCTCTGACCGCGATGGCAGAGTGGGGCACAGACGCCGTGCTGTGACTGTCTGGTTAGCAGGGATCTTCCCCGATATCAGCCAGGCACTGGGAGTGGGATGCAACTCTCATCACAGAGAACTTCTTTATTTTCTTTTTTCTTTTTTTTTTAATACCACTCTCCCTTTTTTTCGTCCAACAGCTGAAACTGTTTCCAGCCTCCCCCTCTCATCCACATCCCACAGGCTCACACAGATAAGGCAGCGGAAAAAACGCACGCGGGATGAGATGCTCACAGAGCTCATGCACTCTTCCCGCACAGAGAGAGCAGAGCTTAGGGCTTGGAGACAATCAATGCTGGACTGTGGAAAGCAGTAACTGAGCACGAGGAAAGAAGGAACGAGGGGGAGCAGAGAAGGGACGAAAGGGAACAATGGAGGGATGAGAGAGAGGAGAGAAGGTAGGAGGCAATGCTCCATCTCAATGGAGGTGCCCTTACACATGCAAAAGTTTGAGACACAGGGAATCATCCCAGACCTGCAGCACTATGTGGTCCCCCCAGTCCGTGCTAGTTTCCCGGGCCCAGAATCATCGTTCCATTGCATGAGCCTACCCCATTGCCACCAGAATCCCTAAGCTACCAGTGGCACTGCATTTGGGGAGGTCTGTGTCCATGTCCTCCTCACTCTCGTGACCTCCCTGCCTTCGCGTTCTCACACAGGTATTCCCTTTCTGCATACACTGCACGATAACTGGCAAGCTGTTTACAATGCCCCTAACTGCTGCCCACAGTGCGCCGCTCTGAAAGTCAACGCTAGCCGCGGAACTATGAACGCAATCCATCGAATTAGCCTGCTTACTGGGGGACACACACAATCGAATGTATACCATCAGCTTTCTTAATTCGAATTCTAGAAAGTCAATGTTAGCTCATAGTGTAGACAAGGCCAAAGTGAGCAACTGATCCCAGCCCAAAACAGCTAATAACCCCATGATTAAGGCATTCGTGTAGCATGTGGGAGAACAGGTTCAAGACCCTACTCTGAAGCGGGGCCTTGAACCTGGGTTTGCCAAATGCCCAGTGAGTGCCCTGACCACCAAGATATTGAGGCGTGAGGCACATACAATTTCACCTGTGGGAGTTTTTTCACTTGGTATAAATAATTCAATAGTCACTACAGCAGAGACTTGAATCTAGTCTCCCACCTTTCGGGTCTGGGCCTTATTCACAAGGCTATTGAATCTGGAACTAGCACACACAAAAATTTAAAAGGTCTCAATTTAGCCACCTGGTTATTTGGAGAGGGGAGGGGGGAGAGAATCAACCTCTCACCCTAAATTTTCAAAAAGTCTCAGTTTCATCCCTATATGGACCGGAGACTTTTTAAATAGTGAAAAATTTCATGGAAACCATTTCCTGACAATCTGTACACTCGTCTGCTCTAGTCTGACCATTCCTCCGCACCTGCCATTCCAGCAATAGGTTGCTTTGAGAAACATCTGAGAAGGTTCTGAGCCATCAACCTCCTGGAAATTCAGTTCTGAATTAGAGTTTGGGGGCTTCAGATTAGAGGCTCCACTGCTGAGATAGGTCCAAGTGCCAAAGTTTGGGCACGTTCAGGCCAGCACATTGCTTTGAGCTCACTTCTAGTTAAAATACACTCAGACTCCACAGCATTGCACATGAAATGTCAAATCCAGTTAGAACGGTGCCAAACAAATCACGTGGCTAAATGAAGGGAGCAGTCAGTGCAGAGCATGCTGTCCCCTCCCTTTGCCCAGTCACACATGCCAAACGTAGCTCTCTGCATGCAGCCGGGCTGGGTTTGGTTAGTGCATGAAAGGAAAGAGGTGGAGGGCTCCAGTCCTCTCTCCCCAGCACCAAACTGTACCTCCTTTTCTCGGAGAGGCGGGGGGGAGGGGGGTGGTGAAGTTGTACCTTTTATTGGATCAGCTTCAGCTTGACAGGAAGAAGAGCTCAGTGTGGCTTGAAAGCATGTCTCTCTCACCAACTGAAGTTGGCCCAACAAAAGATATTTCCTCACCCACCCTCTCTCTCTAGTATCCTGGGCCCTACATGGCTACAACACTACCACAGCAAACAGCCCAAGCAGGAACAATGTGCTCTCTCTCCCCCACACCCAGGCTTCTACCTGTTACATGGGTCACACCTCCCTCTCAACCAGCTGCTATTTGTCTGTTGCATACACATGCTCAGACAGTCCATGTACCCCCCCCCCCCATGCACCGGAAAGCAGATTATCCTATAACAAATTCTACTTACAAATGCTAGACTTATTCTTAGATGCAGAGCTCCCCAACCCAATTTGCAGCAGCCTCATCAGCAAAAGGCAGAGCCCTCAGACCATCATCCCATCTGGTCAGAGGGCAGTGGTGGGTGATGTGTGACATTGTCTGACTTTGATCAGGGTTGCATGTGGGACCTTCCTGCCCCCCCTCCCCCCGGGTGAAGGCTAGCTGAACGCTCGCGCCCATGGCTGGGCTGAGAGGTAGCTACCACAACACCTGATTCAAGGGAAGCTCCCTCCGTCTGCCCCACACCGGGTAGCAAGGTAGCGCATCAGGCAGTGTGCACAGCACCCCTTCCCCCACATGACTGATTTCACGAGGCAGGATAAACACGCACTGCACCGAGGACTCTCCTTCCCGCCTCACCTACCCACCCACCCACCCAACCTGTTGCGGCAGCTCGCTGACAGGCAGAGCCTGCACGGCAAGGGACGGACACCCCCCCCCCACACACACACACACACACCCCAGCACTCCGCCGCTGCTGCCAGGGGCGGGAGCCTGCACCGCACGCAGGTCTCCCCGCTCCCGTCCTAAGCCCCATCACGCACGGAACAGCAGCCAGCGGGTGCTGGTGAATGCCAGGAGCGGGCAGGGGGCACTTCTCCCCCCCCCCAGCTGTTGCTAAGTGACAGGAGAAGCAGGCACCGCACAGTGAACCCCCTAGACCCCCTCCTGCCGCAGCTGCTGCAAAAGGAGAGGAGGCGCATGCACCTTTCTTTACCCCACCCCCACCTGTTGCTGCTAAACGGTGTGGGCACTGGGGGGGGGTCCCTGGTGCCCAGGAGAAACAGCCCCCCCCCCATGACAGGAGGCGCGGGTGCTGCTCCAGCTGCAGTCACTTCACTTCAGCCCTGTCATCGCCACGAGGAGGGAGGGCGCAGGGGCACTCACCGGGATGTGCACTCGCAACATGCGTCTCCTCTGGCCGGCGCCTTTCCTGCTGCCGCTGCTGCTGGAAGCATCTTTCTTCTTGGTGTCCATGGCCGTGCTGCCCATCCCACTCAACAGGGCTTAACTCCAGGGGCTGGCTCCCAAGCCAGGCTCCTCTTCCACCTCCCACCACTGTCCACCCCCCGCAGCCAATCTGGGCTTGTTTTCAAAGCCTCAGGAACTGGGGAGAAAGGGGGTGGGGGAACCAAAGGGGAAGGGAGGAGTTTCTCCCGCTGCGGCTTTTTAAATAGGGGCTGCGAGAGTTGCTACGGGCCCCCGTCTCCTCCAGGAGCAAAATCAGGAGACATCCTTAAAACTGCGGTTCCGTTTATAACTCTTCAGCCCCTTCAAAAGTCTCCGGAGCCTCTCGGCGGGTGAGAAAGTTTCCTTCCCTTTGCACGGCAGAGTGACATGTCCCCCATCGCACGTGCCCTGGGGGGGAAGAGGAAGATGAAGAAGTTGACCTCGGGACTGTTTTGCAAATAAATCCAAGCCCTGGAGTGCGGATCCTGCGCCGAGGTCCGTCCCCCCTGTCAAGCAGGAGGCGGTGCAAGCGCTCCCTGAAATGCGTCTTCCTCGGTGCAGCCTCCGCGGCGAAGCAGGGCCGGAGCTCCGGGAAACTCAGGCAGGCCCGGAGGAGGCGGGGATGTAAACAATTGCAATGTGGTTCCCCTTTCCTGCTGCAAGCCGGAATGCCAGGCCGGGCTGATGATAACCAGGGGCTGGGACTGCCAGGAGGCAGCCCTCGGCCTTGAGAAGGAGGAGCTGCGAGGGCCCCTTGCAATCTGGCTCTGTTGAAAACAAGAGGCTGCGTTTAACAGGAAGTGCAGCAAATCGGAACAGACTTTCTCCCCGAGCTCCCCTTGACATGCGCCTGTCCCCCGGGCTTCTGCAAACGCACAAGGCTCCAGTCCCGTACAGAACTCCCCGGCGGCCGGATCGTCCCTAATAATCCCCGATCTGACGGCCCCCGGGGGAGCGTGGCGAGCGTTTGGGAGGGGAGCCGTGCAGGCTGCTGCTAGTTTGCAATTGCTGATGATGCACCAGGGACTGGCTGGAGTTCACATAAAAAACAGAAAGACACAGCGACATTCTTCCCTCCCCGCCCCCTAAGCAAACCCCGCTCGCCGGGACTTCTCGGGCCCGCCAGCAATGCAAGAGACGGGCCACCCCACAGCCTGCAACAGGCGCCCTGTACACACCCCCTTCCTCCTCCCGCCGCGCTCCTGAACGCGGCCGACGGGCGGCTCTCGACACCCCTTGCTTCCAGCAGCCACCAAGGCGCTGGTTGCGCAATTTGTATCACGAAGAACATCGCTGCAGTGACCGCACAGGGCCAGCAGGGGGCGATGACCGCGGCGAGCAGCCGCGCTCCCGCCAAGCTGTCAAATACCGTAACTCAGAGCCCGTCACAGCGGGGGCCTGGCCCTGGAGGAACGAACGGGGGGCGCCGGGCGCCTCCGCCGCCTTGGGGCTCACAGCTGGAGCCCTCCCTGCACCGGCCCCAGGGAGCGGTCTGGGACTGACGAAGCACCCCACCGTTATCTGTGGGACTGACAGAGAACACCCCACAGTTAGCACCCTTGGACTGACAGAGAGCACCCCACTGTTATCTGTGGGACTGACAGAGAGCACCCCACTGTTATCTGTGGGGGTCTGACAGAGAGCACCCCACTGTTATCTGTGGGACTGACAGAGAGCACCCCACAGTTATCTGTGGGTCTGACAGAGAGCACCCCACTGTTATCTGTGGGACTGACAGAGAGCACCCCACCGTTATCTGTGGGTCTGACAGAGAGCACCCCACCGTTATCTGTGGGACTGACAGAGAGCACCCCACAGTTATCTGTAGGGGTCTGACAGAGAGCACCCCACCGTTATCTGTGGGAGTCTGACAGAGAGCACCCCACCGTTATCTGTGGGTCTGACAGAGAGCACCCCACTGTTATCTGTGGGACTGACAGAGAGCACCCCAATGTTATCTGTGGGTCTGACAGAGAGCACCCCACTGTTATCTGTGGGGGTCTGACAGAGGGCACCCCACCGTTATCTGTGGGACTGACAGAGAGCACCCCACTGTTATCTGTGGGGGTCTGACAGAGAGCACCCCACTGTTATCTGTGGGACTGACAGAGAGCACCCCACAGTTAGCACCCTTGGACTGACAGAGAGCACCCCACAGTTATCTGTGGGACTGACAGAGAGCACCCCACAGTTAGCACCCTTGGACTGACAGAGAGCACCCCACAGTTATCTGTGGGTCTGACAGAGAGCACCCCACAGTTAGCACCCTTGGACTGACAGAGAGCACCCCACTGTTATCTGTGGGACTGACAGAGAGCACCCCACAGTTAGCACCCTTGGACTGACAGAGAGCACCCCACTGTTATCTGTGGGGGTCTGACAGAGAGCACCCCACAGTTAGCACCCTTGGACTGACAGAGAGCACCCCACTGTTATCTGTGGGACTGACAGAGAGCACCCCACCGTTATCCGTGGGACTGACAGAGAGCACCCCACTGTTATCTGTGTGGGTCTGACAGAGAGCACCCCACAGTTAGCACCCTTGGACTGACAGAGAGCACCCCACCGTTATCTGTGGGGGTCTGACAGAGAGCACCCCACAGTTATCTGTGGGTCTGACAGAGAGCACCCCACAGTTAGCACCCTTGGACTGACAGAGAGCACCCCACTGTTATCTGTGGGTCTGACAGAGAGCACCCCACCGTTATCCGTGGGACTGACAGAGAGCACCCCACAGTTAGCACCCTTGGACTGACAGAGAGCACCCCACTGTTATCTGTGGGGGTCTGACAGAGAGCACCCCACAGTTATCTGTGGGTCTGACAGAAAGCACCCCACAGTTAGCACCCTTGGACTGACAGAGAGCACCCCACAGTTAGCACCCTTGGACTGACAGAGAGCACCCCACTGTTATCTGTGGGGGTCTGACAGAGAGCACCGCACAGTTAGCACCCTTGGACTGACAGAGAGCACCCCACTGTTATCTGTGTGGGTCTGACAGAGAGCACCCCACAGTTATCTGTGGGGGTCTGACAGAGAGCACCCCACTGTTATCTGTGTGGGTCTGACAGAGAGCACCCCACAGTTAGCACCCTTTGGGTGACAAAGAGCACCCCACAATGAGCTGCCTGGGGCTGACATAGAGCACCCCACCATTTTCTGTGGGGGTCTGACAGAGAGCACCCCACCATTATCTGTGGGGGTCTGACAGAGCACCCCACAGTTAGCACCCTTGGGGTAACAGAGAGCACCCCACAATGAGCTGCCTGAGGCTGACAGAGAGCACCCCACAGTTAGCACCCTTGGGCTGACAGAGAGCACCCCACCGTTATCTGTGTGGGTCTGACAGAGAGCACCCCACAGTTAGCACCCTTGGGCTGACAGAGAGCACCCCACCGTTATCTGTGTGGGTCTGACAGAGAGCACCCCACAATGAGCTGCCTGGGGCTGAGGACCCCACAGTGAGCTGCCTGGAGCTAGGGCTGCCAACTTTATGTTTGCAGAAAACCCAACACCTTTGCCATGCCCCTTCCCCACCCTTTCTCTGAGGCCCTGCCTCCACTCCCCTCCCCCTGTCGCTGGTTCTCCCCCATTCGTATTCATTTTCACCAGGCTGGGACGGGGTTGGAGGACTCTGGCTGGGTGTGCAGGCTCTGTGGTGGAGCCAGAGGTTAGGAGTTTGGGGTGCAGGACAGAGCACTGGGCTGAGGTAGGGAGGTTGGGTGGGGCTCCAGGATGGGTCCAGAAATGAGGCTATAAGGCGCAGGAGAGGATCCAGGCTGGGGCAGTGGGTTAAGGTGAGGGAAGGAAGGTGAGGTCTCCTGATGGAGGTGTGGGCTCTGGGGTGGGGTTGGGGTTAGAGGTGCAGGACATGGCTCCAGGCTGGGGCCAAGGGGTTCAGAGTGCAGGGGGGGGGGCTCAGGCCTGGGGCACAGGAGGGGGTTTGGTGTGCAGGCTCTGGGAAGCGCTTACCTCAGGCAGCTTGCAGGAAGCAGCAACATCTCCCTCCAGCTCCTCAAAAGAGACACAACCATGTGGCTCTGCGTTCCACTCACTCCTGTAGGTACTGCCCTCTCAGCTCCCACTGGCCACTGTTCCTGGTCACTGGGAGTTGCTGAGCTCTTGCTGTGGGCAGGGGCAGCGTGCAGAGCCCCCGTGGTCAACCCTCTGCCTAAGAGCCAGAGGGAGATGCCATCAGCTTCCCAGGAGCTGCATGGAGCCGGGTATGGAGCCTGCTTGCATTGCCAACCAGACTTTCAACGGCCTGGACAGCAGCGCTCTAAAACAAAAGCCAGAAGCTAAAATGGCTAAAGCTGATATAAAGAAAAACTGCAAAAACAAGAAAATATGATGAAATATATTTCAATTTTGGTTTCTCTTCCATTGCAATTAGCAGAGTCACTTTAGCAAACTATATAGCCTGAAGCTAACGAAGTTAAGATGCCATTTGGAAACAAAACATAGCGATCTGGTAGGAAAGAACAGAGTTTTTTTTCCCAAACAAAAGCGACAAGAAATGAATAAACAAAAAACCACAATGAAAAATGTGGTATCCACCCCTGCAAGTGCTTTAAAGGCATTGTATCAAGTTGCATACCACATTGCCAAGAATGAAAAGCTTTACACAACTGGGGAAAAACTGGTTCTCCCAGCTGCAACTGACATTTGCTTGGTGACAGTGTGGCAAAAAAGTTAAAAATGATCCTGATGTCAGACAACACAGTCAGCCACCAAATCTCTGACATGTCAGAAAATATCAAGGCACATCTGATCTCTCAATTGTAGTCCAGATTATTTGCAATCCAACTGGAAGAAACAACGGATATATCAAAAGAAGCTCATTTAATTGCTTACATTTGGTACTCACACAAAACATCAATATTGGAAGATGTTTTGTTCTGCAAGCCAATTAAGATGTGTGCAACTGGATCTGAACTGTTTAACATTTTGAATGACTTCCTAACTTCTCATGAGTTGAAGTAGGAAGCCTGTGTCTGAATCTGTGTGGAGATTCTATGTCTGGAGCTAGGACGGGTTTGAAAGCCAAAGTGTTTGAAATTGCTCCATATATATATCCTGAACTTGGACTCATTGAATGCTATACCACAAAGCTCTTGCAACTCGAAACATGGATCGGGCATTTACAGATGTTCTGAATTATGCTATTAAAAGCATGAACTTTATCAAGTCGCGGCCGACAAAGGCATGTCTCTTTGCAATGCTTTGTGCAGAAATGGGAGCGGATGCTTTCTTGTTTCACGTGGAAGTCAGGTGGCTATCCAGGGGGGAAATGTGGCAACATGTTTATGAAGCGAGAAATGAAGTTTGACTTTTTCTATTGAATTTCAGAAATGCAGACACACTGAGTGATCCCCACTGACTTTACTTTTGGCTTACTCTGCTAGAATTTTTGACAAACTGAATTCTCTAAATGTTTAATTGCAAGGAGTGGACAGTGCTATTTTTGACCTGAACAAGAAGATATTGGCATTCAAGAGAAATCTAGATCTCTGGAAAACAAAGATTAAAACTGGTTTAAGCATTCTCTGCTCATTGTTAACTGATGCTATTGAGGAAACAGTATCTGAACTATTGAGTGTTGTGGAGCCAATCAAGAATCATTTGACTTCTTTCAGAGCCAGTTTGGATAAATATTTTCCTGAAGGAAATGCACCCCTGAATGATTGGATTATCCAACCTTTTGTAGTTGAGGCAGTGATCTTGTCCCATATCTTAAATGACATTCAGAAGAAGCTGATTAAACTTCAGAGTGCTAGGACATCGGAAATTTAATTGAAAAATCAGTCTTTGAGGAATTTTTAGTTGAAACTTGGCTTAGAATGTCCAGCTTTGTCAAAGTGTTTGATCAAAGCTCTTTTACAGTTTGGTTCATCTTATTTGTGTGAGATCGGATTCTCTGCACTGGCTGTGTTAAACACAAAGTACCTGGGGGACAACTTCAGAGTGTCGGTTTCAAAAATCTCCCCAGGAATTGATAAACTGTGCGCAGAAAAAACAAGCACACGCTTCACATTAAGTATCCATGTATTTTTAAATTTACAGGCAATTTAATTAAAATTCTGTTAAGTTCAGTCTGAGGTTTGTAAGCTCTCAAGACACTTTTGCATGTGTCTATTTTTGTCTGGGTTGGGGAAACCAAAAATTGTAACTAATGGTGGGGGCTCTACTATAGATCGTAAAGACACTTTGATGCAAACTGCATCAGCAGCTAGCTTCCTTCTCTGTTGCTGGAGGGAAATGTGCCAAATAGAAGAGAGCTTCAGTCCATTTTTGAAACCTATAATATTTTCCACTGTCCCCCTCCAACAAGCGATCATACTCCAATGCATTTTCAGCTATGTTAGAGGAACAGGCAAAATGTATCTATCTATATTACAAATAACACCACTGAATATTAGAAACATAAAGCCTTTTAATAATCCATTGCACCTGTCACTAATGATGTTGTTTGCTTTTTGCATTTCTCTCAATGCTGACAAGGGAAATCAGTGAAGTCAGTTCCACCTTTTTTTACAGTCAGGTTCTCAGGGCTGTGAAGTTTGGGTTGCAAACACTGCAGGGGAACCTTTATTTGTTTGAAAACCCAAGCTGTTTCAATTAGAATGCTCAGAAAAATTAACCCCAAATCTCTCTGCTAGCCTTGTTTTTACAAATCTACATCTTGGGTCAAAATTTGAGTTGTGTGGTGATCACTGTTCTCTCCAACAGATAACCTTTGTTCTATGTCGTTCCATAGTAAAGTCTGTCCCTGCTAACCAGAGGATCTGAACCTGTAAACACTTACACACAAGCTTAACTTTACACAGGTGAGGAGTCCCATTGAGTTCAAAGTTATGCATGTGTGTATTTGCAGAAACTGGGTCAGAGTTCCCCCTGTCACAATTTAGATAATGTCAGGGCAAGCTACAAGGCAATTATTTGTTACCAACACTGTACTTCAAAACAGGAGCTCCCAAAAAGCATCTCCTCAGCTTGTGAAAAACCTAGGTGGTGGCTGAAAGGACATTTATTTGATTCCTTCCTTATTGAAAGGTCTCAGAATGTAATAGGGATTAAACCAAAACAGGGAAGACATTAAATAGGTTTCTGTAGAAATTGCTATAAAAACTTATGGCCAAGAATAAAAAAATAGAATGTTTTCCACAGACAGTTAAAACCGTTGTAGCCCATAGAGCTAACTTTAGCATTTATTTTATTTAGCAATAATGCAAGTAACCTACTGGACTGTATCCTGTTGTGGTCCCCAGTCTGATAGGTGTTATTCAACCCGCTGTACCTTATCTCATACTTAGATTATGGACTCTTTGTGACAGGGTCCATACTTTTATTATATTTTATGTAGGGCTGTCGATTAATCGCAGTTAACTCACGTGATTAATTAATCGTGATTAAAAATTAATCATACTTAATCACAATTTTAATCACAGTGCTAAGCAATAGAATACCAATTGAAACGTATTGAATATTGTGGATGTTTTTCTACATTTTCATATATATTGTAATTGAAATCAAAGTGTATATTATTTTTAGTAATAAATATATGCACTGTAAAAATGATAAAATAAATAATGTTTTTCAATTCACCTTCTAGCTCAGCAATCACCAGTGCAGTTTATTTACACAGTGCAAACCTCCCACCTCTCGCCACATGTTGTTGGGGATTTCAGCCTTAGGGGCTTCTCTTTCTTGCAGCCAGGAGGGGAGGCTAACATTCTCCTTCCTGTAAGACTCTCTGGCTTCAGCGTTCGTCCAGCCACAGAACTCAGCAAACCCACACGCCATGTGCAGGCAGTCCCACTTTTTATATACAAGTCATTGGTCTGGCCCCTGGAGGAGTCCCTCAGACCTCTTCCCTCTAGTTCCAGCACTTATGTAAGGAAAATAATAATTGTGGGATCTTAAAACAGTTTGGGAGTATTTTTATTTTATTATATATTGTACTGACCATCAGAAAGGGGACCTAAAAGAAATGGTTAAGCATGGTACAGAGTGTGCAGAAAAGTAGGCTTACAGGGACTAATCTGGAGGGAGTAATCAGGGGACAAGGAGCGGGAGGGCGGGGGAGTGGGGTGGATGGGTCAGAGGTTCTGAGGGGCTCAGTCAGGGGGCAGGAAGTGGGAGGGGATCAGATAGGGAACGGGGCCAGGCTGTTTGGGGAGGCACCTGTTCCCTACCCAGCCCTCCACACAATTTTGAACCCTGATGCGGCCCTCGGGCCACAAAGTTTGCCCACCCCTGCTGTAAGACATTAGCTTAAGCAGTTAGGGTGAGGCTTGAGGCCTATGAACTTTGTCCACCACACCTAAGTTTTAGGGAACTGTGAATAGAGCGTTTAAGGGGGAAGTTTGTACATAACACCACCAGGCAACCACAGGAATATGAATTAACACAAACTTTTGGATATTTTAGGATAGGAACATGTGCAGATGTCTCACCACAAGAGTGCCATGGCAACAAAGTTGAGATCATTGATATACTAACCAATAGGAGAAGGGCACACCAACATTAGTAAGGTTAAGAAATACAAATAAGGAAGAGGGAAGAAACCGCTACTGAATATACGTTAAGCAGAGCGGCATCAGAGTTTGGATAACCAAAAGTCTCATCTCTGCTGGTGTCAGGATTTAATGACAATGTTGAACATGACTTGTCCTCTTCCCCACTGAGCTTAAAATAGCAGTCATCATTGTGTCATCTAACTTATGTAGGGCTGTCGATTAATCGCAGTTAACTCACGTGATTAATTAGTGCTCCCAATAGAATTCAGATATAGAATGACTTTCCCAATAGAGTTGAGATATAGAACGACTTTCTAACGTAGACAAGCCCTAGAGGAGGATTGTTTGCAAACCACCTCTACAAGCAAACCCAGTAACACAGCCAGCAGATTCACTGGTCCCTCTTTTCCTACTAAAACCCATCTCCTGGCCTATATATCTGCATAATACCCATATTATTGCTTTGTAAAGCCAAGCACGCTCTCTATCCAGAAATGAAGATTTCTGTCTATCTGGGTGTGCATCTAAAAGCATTTTTCCTACTGAACTGATCTTGATGTACCATCCCCATGTCAAAAGCCCATGATTTATATTCATAGACTCATAGACATTAAGGTCAGAAGGGACCATTATGATCATCTAGTCTGACCTCCTGCACAACGCAGGCCACAGAATTTTACCCACCCATTCCTACAATATACCTCACCTATATCTGAGCTATTGAAGTCCTTGGTTTAAGGACTTCAAAGTACAGAGAATCCTCTGTACTTATTAGAGACTTTGGATTTTCAAGGTACTCAGCAAGCGGATTTGTGTTCACTCTTTCATTTCAGGCCCAATCCAACATTCTCCATGCACTTAGAACTCCCATTAATTTCAACAGGAGTCTTGGTTCCACAAAAAATACAGGATCGGGCCCCTGATTTTCTTCTTGAGATGGAAGCCAAGAGAATTTGATTTTCTCATATTATGACAAGCTGAGAAAAACTCTTAAAACCAGCAGTGGTGGCCAAAAAGTACAACAATAAAAATATCCTGAGACTGTGTATAGTCTGGACACTGAACTGCAGAAATATGACTTGACATGCAAAACAACCACAAGTGGCAAATGAATTTTGGATTATACCCCATCATAGAACTGGACATGGTTAGCTATCCTTTAAATATAGGTTGAGTCAATTTTTCCATTATAAACACCTACAGTGCATTGGCTGGTTTAGAAAACAACCATAAAAGTTTGCTTTAAGCTGTTTTTCAGACGTCTAATGCCATAAGCAAAATAATGTCTAACTAGCGAGCGTTATGCTGAAATTTCACACACACTGAATGCAGAAATAAGTTGCTTTCTGAAGATTTTCATTTTTAAAGTAAAAGTTGTGTCCAAAAAAGCAAGAAACAAAACCAATATTAAAATGTCAGCATTTCTGGTGCTTTTTAGAGCCGTCTATATCAACAAACAAAAACACACACAAAAGCATTGGTTGCCAAAGTTTAATGCTCATAAGTAATAATATGGCCAGGTAGTATTTGGTGTACCCATGGCTATACTGCCCTGGATATGCCTGATCCTGTTTGATCTTGGAAATTAAGCAAGGTTGGGCCTGGCTAGTACCTGGATGGGTGACCTCCTGGGAATTCTAGGTGCTGTAGGCTAACACCTGGCAGTAGGTATAAAAATGCCTCCAACGACAGGTGGAGCGACTCCATTGGTTGTAGTATACCCCAGTTGTATCACTGGTCCTGTCCGGGCTCTGAATGAAGGTGGATGGATATGCTAACCAAAGCGGACCCTGCCATAGTGCAGGACTAATGCTAAGAAAAACAACAACTATTTGGTGCACCCATTTTCATGTATGTTTTTATTTGTTTTAATGAGAAATGCCCCTTTCTGATAAAGCGCCCCAACCCCCATTTTACACATACAGGCTTCTCACTGTGAACATTTCATATTGATTTTTACCACATGGACTTTGTGAGCACGTGAAGCAGTTGAGCTAATATGACAGCTCATTACAGCCCAATTCACAGAGTCTACATTTTACTTTGTAAAGAGTGCCTATGTATAGATGTTACTGATTATTACAGTTTGGCAGGTAAACACCATGCATTTTAATTAGCACGTATAAGAAGTTCTTATTTAGGGCTAGCGGAACTATCAAACATTTTGATCAAGAAGAATCCTTCAAGAAGTCCCAGAAACATTTTAATAAGGCTTATTCTCACCTCTCTGCTCAATAATTGCATAGATCTCATTGGTATTTATAGGAATTAGGGGCATAAATCCCAATATCCAAGGATATATGATCCATATAGCTTATTTGCTCTTTATCATTCTCTTATCCCACTTTCTATTTCTCTCACTGATTCTGGTTCTCTTCCATCTGTCTAATTTTGTTCCCTTTTCCTCACTCCCCCCTCCCCCCGCCACTTTCCATCCTTCCTTTTCTTCTCTTCATTCTTTTCATTTCTCTATTCCCCTGCTCCCTTTCCCAAGTTTGCATCTAGCCTGTTTGGATTTCATTCAGCACATCTACAAGATTAAAATCAACCAAACTGTACAGAACTCATTAATTTAACAATGTAACAGGAGTACAATGTAAGTAACATGATGAAATTTCAGTATACAGTTCTACATCCACACGAACCATCTCTATGGAGTAAAAAGTGCCCAAAGACAGTATGCACCAGGACACCTATCTGCCTAGAATTTACATTCTGACCTGGTACATACAGTAAATCATTAGACCACCCAGGATTATTCCAATTACATAGACTATAGTCCACCTAAAACAGACTATGGGAGTTAAAATTCTTTCCTGTACTCACTTGTATAGGCTGCAGGGAAACGCAACTACCTGAGGCTGTGCCTGCAAGCAATCCCATAGCAAGACCTAATTGGTCAGCAGGAGCAACATAAGACAAAAGGTTAATGAGCAATAAGGTTCTGGTTCCCTGTGGGAGAGTCAACAGCAGCAAGGCAGAAATTCAGCAAATCTGAAGGCTTGAGCAGAGGGATTGTGTTCAGCTGTTAATATTCCCAGTTTGAGTTGTCAAAGGCCTTTTCTTTGTGTAACTGGTTATTGAAATAAACTATGCTGCTACAGCAATTCAGCTAAAACGCATCTGTACAAGATGCTATTTTATAGCTGCCACTGCTCCAGCTGATCCATTTCAGTCTAAAACTACCTGTCTCATACTCATACTGGTTTTGCTAACCTGTTGGGTCACACTTGTGTCACTGCACTGAATCAGCCCATTGGCTCAGCAAAAGCACTATCACATAGGGAGGGCAACGTTGGAAGCAGAGAACATGCTAGTGAGCCAGCTTCACAGAAATTTTGCCCGGTAGGGGAATTCCTCTAAATTTCATTGTCTAAGAATTTCTCCTCAAATACCCACTGGAGGCAGATTTTTTCTGAAGAGTTTCACTTGGTTGTTAGTCTCAAGAGGATGTTCTGTTTAAATAGGCACAACCTGGTCCTATGACTGGATCAGTAGCACTTTCTCCAGACAGTGCTAGCAGCCTCCACTTGAAATGGAATAGTCTCACATGATCATCCTTATTAGAATCTGGCACCTACATGCCATAGTGATGGGTGCCTTTTGAATATATTTATCCACGTTCTCATATTGGTACCCATCACCACAGTATTTAAGAAACATCTTCAGGATACAACGAGAAGAATTAATTCCTTCCAATATCAACTTCTAAATCAGAGGAGGGTAAACTATAGCCCACAGACTGGATACAGCCTGTCAGGGCTTTCAATCTGGCCGTGGGAGTGCCAGCCCCGTGGTGCAGCAGGGCTAAGGCAGGCTGCCAGCCCTGGATCCACACCACTTCAGGAAGTGGCTGGCACCACATCCCTGCAGCCCCTGGGGGAGAAGGTGGACAGAGTGCTCTGTGCACTACCCTTGCCTGAAGCTGTCATTGGCTGGGAACAGGGAACCTCAGCCAATGGGAGCTTTGGGGGGTGGTACCTGCTGGTGAGGGCAGCATGCAGTGCAGCTGCCTGCCCCGCCCCACCCCCAGGATCCACTGCGGGACATGCTGGCTACTTCCAGGAGCGGCGCAGGGCCAGCGCATGCAAGGAGCCTGACTTAGTTCTGCTGCGTGCCACTGCCCCCCCCGGAGCTGCTCGTGATAAGCAGTGCTAGGCTGGAGCCCACACCCCGACCCCCTACCTTGAGCCCCTTGCCACCCGCTTCCTGCATCCTAATCCCGTGCCTTGAGCCCCCTCCCAACTCCTTGCCCCAGCCCTACATTCATGGCCCTGCATACAATTTCCCCACCCAGATGTGGCCCTTGGGCCAAAAAGTTCTCCCACCCCTGTTCTAATAGAAAGTACCTAAATTCCCAAGAAAATGCTTTTTTTCTTCTGTGACACAAAAGCTCATATAAGGACCCAGAAGCTGATTCTTCAGGGTTCCCACAACTCCTTTTGCTTTATCCCGAAAGCCTTTCCCTGAATCAGAACCACTTCCCGGATAAATAACATACACATTTTGTTTTTAAAGGGACACTGTAAAGTTAGATAACATATTTTTAGAAATAGCTCCTGAAGCAGCATTGGTTTCAAGGAATGAGCACTTCAGTAACTCATAGATTCATAGACTTTAAGGTCAGAAGGAACCATTAGGAATGTGGAAATGGTAAATCCCTTTAACATGAATGGGAGATGTTCTTCTTCAAAACTTGTGCTGGTGCTAAAAAGGAAAAATCACAGAAGAGATGACCAAGACCTAGTAAGCCATCTAATCTGCTCCTTACTAATGCAAGAATGTTCCCTATGCTATATTTTTTAGTGCTTTTCATTCAGTTTCTGGCTGCCAGCCAGACACAGTAATAGTGCTGTGACTTACATATGCAGGCCTACAAATTACCTAAGCAATTTTATTTAAAAAAAACACAGCAACATTAGTGGAAAGATCTACTCCCAGAGGATTACAAATAGGTTTCAGTAAGAATTCCTTTTTCATGTTGTTTTCCAGCAGCATCCATAAACATAGTGCATAAACTAAAAGAGCATTTAAAGGAGATGAAGGTGCAGCCCAAGCCAGTCATGTCTGGGGAGAAGCTAAATACGGTAATGTTTTCTGCAGTAAAAATGTGCAATTACTCCCAGGTTCATCAGTCAAGTGGTGAATTTGGAAGAATTCAGAGGGTTAAAAATTTCAGTGTCAGCCTTGTGTGTGCGATAAATCAGGGTTTATGAAAATCTCAGAAGTTAATTGTTTGGTACAGTGCATGTGACAGGCATCAGGAAGTACAATAGGTGGTAAAGATCCATTCCTTCAGGAGGAACCATGCAAAGCTGCCCCAAAACATCAGCGTGTTTTACTGTAATATGGTGCTGAGATGAAAGCATGTTAGTTCCAAAAATGAGCCACAGGAGCTCTATTCAGAAGAGTCTGCATTGATCTCAAAATATATCACATGTCTGCACAATCAGGGTCAAAGTCCCCTGCTACAGAGGACGGGTGCAAAGCCCCTCATGCTCCTTAATCCCTTGTTGGTGGGTTTGTGCAATCCCTGTGTGCAGCAGATAAATGGCTTCCAAACTGCCCTATGTGAGACCAGAACAGAAGATCAATTTGGGAGCTAGCTTATGTGTGAGTGTTTATACAGATCTAGTAAGCCCTCGCACAATGGGATCAGAAAGCCTGAAGATGCTAGGATGGCTGCACAGTAATCCCGCACTCTGGGCTTTCACTGAGGAGGGGAATCTCCCCAAACTCCCTGCACTCAGTGTACACAGAGCCGACAGAAGCTCAATGCAAATGGAATTTTTTTTCCAGAGTGTTTTCAAGCTCTGTAAGAAAATGTGGATTCTTCTTCTCTCCTCCTGTTTAGCCCCAGCCCAGTATGACATATACAATATTAATGCTTTTTGGATTAGATGGGAGTATTCCCGTACCCATTCTGAAAGATACTAAGTTTTATAATCAGTTAGCGTATTATTCTGCAGAATGGACAGCTATTGATATTTGCAGTTTAAATCTGGTGATTGTAGTTTAATATATTAACAGTTGAATTCTACAATCACTTTGTATTTATGGTGCAACATTAAACATGGATTTACTAACATTACTTTTTCATCCTTAGCCTGATATTCTGAAGCCTCAAGAACAGCTTTGAATTTTGATTCTCTCCTAAAAAGTGTGGGACAAGGACTAGAACAGGTGACAGCAGCCTTTGAGAGGTGATGTACTGAGCCTTCATTAATTCACTCTAATATAAGGTTCCGCGTGCCAGTAATACATTTTAACGTTTTTAGAAGGTCTCTTTCTATAAGTCTATATTATATAACTAAACTATTGTTGTATGTAAAGTAAATAAGGTTTTTAAAATGTTTAAGAAGCTTCATTGAAAAATTAAACTAAAATGCAAAGTCCCCCAGACCAGTGGCCAGGACCTGGTCAGTGTGAGTGCCACTGAAAATCAGTTCGTGTGCTGCCTTTGGCACACGTGCCATAGGTTGCCTACCCTTGGACTAGAACGTCAGGAAAAGTAGGGTTTATGATTGTGTAATTCCCCACCAGGAAGAACATTTGCCTTGAAACATCCCATATTGCCTGTGTAATTGAAAATGATGCTCTTAATAGAGGGGTTTTGCATGCAAGATGTATCATTTAGAAATTTTAGACTGATAGCAAAGTTAATCACAATCAAAATTATAATTTCCCACCTTCATTTATAGCAACTCTTCCACCTCTAAATATTTATTACAAGACCAGTTTCTAGAGATGGTCCCAGAACAAAAGGATCTGAATTCCACAGGATCAAAACACTCCTCTCATCAGATGCTCAGCTCATGTAAATCAGTGTAGCTCCATTTAAGACCAGATTGTGTCTATTCATCAGAATGGGATCTTCAGTCTGGCAGAGAAAGGTATAGCACAACAATCTAATGGCTGGAAGTTGAAGCTAGACAAATTCAGAGTAGAAATAAGATATCAATGTTTAATGGTGAGAGTAGTTGGAACAATTTACCAAAGGTCATTGTGGATTCTCCAGCACTCACAATTTTTAAATCAAGATTGGATGTTTGTCTAAAAGAAGTCTTGTATCATTTATTTTGCGGAGGTTCTCTGGCCTGTGTTATACAGAAGGTCAGACAGGATGATCACAATGGTGCCTTCTGACTTAGGATCTATGAAAAAAATCATGCGAATTAATGGAATTTTATTCGTCAGTTCATAGTGAATATCTGATTGGCACCATAGTGGCAAACCTGTGAAACAGAGGAATAAAGTTAGAAAAAGAGAGAATTCTGGAAGCAGACAGTGAAGAGTCAAGGCTATGGAAACAGAAAACAAGCAGAGAGAGTCAGTAATGGATCCGGCTCTGGGACAGCCAAATGAGTCTTTAGCCCTATGATCTTTCTTTCCCAGGTCACAGGATATAAACTAACATCAGCCAGGAGCGGCAAACTTGCCTTAAAATCGAGGGGGCCCAAGGTGCCCAAACCTTGGCCCTGCCCCCCACACCACATCACACTGCCCCCGAGGCCCTGCCTCTTTCCCCCAAGTCACCGCCTTGCACATACCCCTTTCTCCTGACCCCTGCCCTGCTTCTTTCCCTAAGACCTTGCCCCCCATTTGCCCCTCTCCACCTGCTCTCCCGGTTCTTACTGCTAGTAAAAAGTGGGAGTGCCATGGCTCTCTGGCCCACCCTGTTCTGGCAGCTCTGACATCAGCAACATACTGGTTATGCATCTGGAGTATTTTCTCCTGAAACGGACCCACAACATGTTAGAGGGAAACTATCAAGATAAAAATCATATATTTAAAAAAATCCTTACCTGTGCAACTGAGAACATCACAGGTCATCACAGGTATGGAGGGCCTTCTACAAAATGCTGTGTGCCCTCCACTTCCAGTGAGGCATAGGAGCAGGCTCTTAGATTATTAAACTTGAATGACTTTTAAAATCAAATTGACGACCTCCATTTATGCTGGTTATTTACCCCTTGTTCTGCAATCGGCTTAGGCAGTGAAATGAAGGGAAGCATCCAGCAGAAGGGAGGATGCAGGGGGATGAGCAGACCCAAAAGAGAGAGCTGAATACGACTTTTATGCTTGAAGACAAAACAAGCCAAAATCATCCTTTCCCACTGAAGAGGAAAGTCATGCACCACCTGAGATGAGGGGCAGAGGAACAAGGAATATGACAGCTGGGGAGAAGATTGAGCAGGAGTCAGAGACCAGATGACCAGCTGCTGCTCTCAGGCACTTGGTGGTGAGCTGCCAAAAAAGGGGGGACAACAAGCTGTCAATTTCCTCTAATCCGAGAGCCTTGCCAATGAGAATGAACGGAGGAAGAGAATCCGAACAAGATCCCTAATGCCGTCCTGGGAGAGCCTCACCGGAAAACTGCCCATCTGGCATAGAGTGCAAGGAACCAGTGCAACAGCAGGGGCAAGGTGGGGCCCCAGAGTAGGGCGGAAGGGTGGGTCACTGTTACACACTGAAATCGTGCTGCAGTGGAAAGGTCCTAGTAAGGAAGAAAGGTGCTGCTGCATGATAAGGCCTGGAATAGGGTGACCAGATGTCCCAGTTTTATGGGGACAGTCCCGATTTGTTGGTCTTTTTCTTATATGGGCTCCTGTTACCCACCCACCCTCTGTCCCAATTTTTCACATTTGTTGTCTGGTTGCCCTAGCCTGGAGTGACTGACCTCCATGAGAAGGAACAAAAATGGGGGAGACTTTCAGGAAGAGAACCAGTTCTGCTTCTTGAAGGGGACCAATGGCCCTACCAAGGGCTAGTTACCAACAACTTGCACATTTTTCTCTGGGATTTTGGGGCCCACCAGGCTCCCCAGCAGGTGGGATGTGGGTAACTTGGTGCTTATTGGGTTAATTTTAATATAAAACATAATGCTCGGGGACATGCGGTACCCCAATGCTGACGCCTCCCTGGTTGCTAGAGTGAAAACAATACTAGCAATGGGAGAACCGCCAGAGGCTTTGAGTTCAGAGAAGCACCAGCCTCAATCCAGCCCCCTCTTTCCCTACAGAGTCCCTTCCCCAAACAGACCCCCACTTGTAACAGCTGCTTTCCCGGGGGTAGGAGAGGCCCAACAGGCCTCTTCCCAACCCTACTGGCAGCTCTAGCAGAGATCTTCCCCCACTCCCGATAGCCCAGGCAGGGGTCCCCTGATTCTGCCCCTCTTTTCATCCCCTCTTTCCTAAATGATTCCGCATCCTACCCTCAGCTGCTCCGCTTTTCACCCCACTCACAGTGGTCACTGCTCAACCCACTGCTCCCTGTCCCAAACCCACCTCCTCAGCCCATAGACACTGGCCAGTAGCAGCCACCTGGATCCACCACCCCTACTGGCAGGAGCTTGCCACTGATGTACTAAATGTTTGTCCAGCAATTTGAAGATGTGATGTGCTAACTAACCATTGTTACTACTTGGGTTTCATATTTGGTATCCAATTCGGATTTTAATTTAAAGTATTTTGAGTCTGGAAACGCAAAATAAGTAATAATCATAATTCTCTATTTTGAATAATGCAAACTGTAAAATTAAATAAAATTTAATTAAAGTTTTAAGAAGAACTAGCCATATGTAAAAATCCCTGTAACTATGTATTTCTCGTGCACCTTTTACTGTGGGGTAGGTTTTCGCTCCAGGTAAGTCATGAATTACCAACTTTGGGCGTGAGCCTGAAGTCCTGACATAATGGGAGTTTTGCCCATATCAGGACTGCAGGATCAGTCTGCATATTTAACTGATTTTTATCTCACAGCTAAAATAAAATATATAGTATTTGCACAGTTTGATTTTTTTTTCTGGAATAGTCATATCTGTTAGAATATACTAATAAGCTACTTTTTGGTATTTGGACAAACACTTACACTATTCTGCACTTCCCTACAGCCTGATTCTGCTTTCACTTACTCAAGCAAGATTCCCATTGATTCCAGTGAGTATAGGGTCAGACACCTAATTTTAAACTTTGTGGGGGAGTGGGTGGAATGCAGGGGCAACTTTCCATCATCTTATCATTAATTTTTGTTTGTCTCTTCAGAACTCAGAAAGTAAAATCCCAAGTCCCCAGCAGAAAGCTTAGTCTTACTAGAAAAGAGACAAACCATTAAAGTAGGACAGCTTCAACACGAAAATATTTAAAATACTCTGTTCAGCAGTAGTAAGCTGTATAGTACAAACACACAAACATCCAAACAAATGCTCATCATATTCATCCAAATATTTACCACGGAATCAAAGGAGAAAAAAAATACAGCTCCCATGGAAATAGTGTGAGTAGCACATAGTCAGTCCCCTTAGGAATAAACTATTTTTAAAAACTACTTTGGTTCATTCTTGTCACAATAGTGTTTAATTATTTGCTCCTTGGGTAGGAAAATAGCAGATAATTGATCTCCAGCCAATGGGTGCTGTTCTTCTCCTTAATTTTTACTACCGGAGAATGGAGTAAATATTTCAAGTTACAGCTTTTTCATTAAAAATAGTAAAATGATGGTGGCAGGCACAGGCGGAATTGCTTCAGGCAGGCAGAGATACTTATCTGTACAATGGCATCTCTATCACTGAACAGTGTGGCACTCTATAGTTTTTCTTCCTGGAATAAACTGGACAGCCACAGAGGGATCATCTAATGGATTACATCAGTATGGGCCTGATCCTGTGAATGCCCTCCACTCTGAGTGAAGTCAATGGAGGCTGCAGGTATTCACTAGCTCTCAGGTTCAGGTCCAGTGTGTCAGACTATTAAAAGACATCTACAGCCAGATTCACTGTTGTCCTGAGGCCACAGAATAGGTTTTCACCATACAATTAACTCAGGCTCATATGCAGGTATCATCCCTAACCTGGCTCCCATCCACACACAAAAAACATTGATCTGAGTTTGGTTGCACTTTCACCCTGGCTAATCTGGGACTATAGACTAAAGCGTGGGTGCTGCTTTCACTTGGGCTGGTAATGCACCCACATCGTTGTGTGGACAACAGACTAAACCACTTGAGTGCTGACAGTCCTCTGCTGCCTTCCCATAATTCCTCGCATGTACCCACAGGGACAGACAAGTTTAACCACAATTCACTGGGACAAGAATCAGAGGAGTTCAACTTACTGTAGCGCTAAAAACATGGGGTATGCCCCTAGAAATCCTAGCACCTCACAGGAGTGAGTGCAGACCCAGTATGGCTTTGTAGTGTGGCCACTCACACCCAGGTATCAATCCTCCCCGTGTTAAATCTGCAGTGAAAACATGCCCATTCTGATGGCACAAAGGAGCTGTAGGGAAGACAATCTCCTCCCTCCAAAATACATTCAGAGCACAGGGCAATCTGGGAAAGAAGGGGGTGTATCAAAGGTGGGAGAAAGCATGGCTGAGGTATTCTTACACCCCAGCAATGCTGCACCTACAATGGTCGATAGGAGCCATTGAAAAGGGGGTGCAAAGTAGGACAGGCTAGTGAGAGATGCTCTAGCCTGCATTGGAGGCCAAGTCGGCTCCCCACTGTCCCTGCCTGAATAGGGTACTCACAAGAGGCATCCTCTCTGTCCCTAGTGTCAGAACAAATATATTTTCCTGGTCATCTTTTCCCCCCATTCAAAACACTATTTTTAATTCACTGCCAATTCGCCCCCCCCCCCCAGTCAAATATCAAGTGTTCAGCTTCAGTTTTATTTAGTGCTGTTTGAAGACACAATCACTCAAATGTTGATCACTTTTGGAGCCCTCAGAAACTTCCTGAAATCAAACACAAAACATGTCTTTTATAATTAACATAAAACTGCAAGCAAGTCTTTTCATGCTCTTTTATCAGAGCAGATCTTCACCTCAATTTCCGCATTCTTTCAGATGAGTCAAAGTAAACCTAGCTCATAGTCATTACCATGAACCTGATGACCTATATTTTTCTGTCTCCTCAGCCATAATATTGGTGCCTCTAATGATAACACACTCTCTCTTCTAACATGCATCATTCTCAATCAGTTTGGTTAATTTCTTAAACTTTGTGCCATTGGTCATTATTCAATTTTTTAAAAAATGCATGTACTTTAAAAATGGTGTGTTAATTTTTAGTTTATAGATGACAGTCCTGCAAGGTTTCTGTACACCTTGTGCACAAGAGAGAAATAGAACAAACATTCTGGAACTATAACCTGGTCAAATATTAGCCTTCACATAGTCAGAACACGGCCCTTCCTTACAGGGACAGGTATGAATGAGAGCAAGTGCTGCAGTACATTTCAGTTCCTTGTGATTTCATTCTTCAGAACATACTGTACTCAGACAAGAAGATGAAAAAGAGAATGGAGGCTGAATATGCCAGAATCATGCTTACTCTATATCGGGCCCATTCTTGCTGTGAGGATTGCACCAGATTATTGTTAAACTGGGTGAGCTCTAAATTATAGAGCTTTAAATATGACTCTACACTCCTCAAATTAGCAAACTAAAGGAAGCAGTAAACTTAATGGACTAAATTCAGACCTAGTATAAACAGGGTCAGCGTCATTGACTTCACTGGAATTGTACCATGGAATAGATTGCACAGGTTCCTTGGTGCCCATGGGATCACCAGCCCCACAAACAAGGCACTTGTCTCAGTCACATCTAGCCAGACAGTGGCATAAGAATTTTGTAGTTCAATCCCAGCAAGCACTCTGGACCTGGTTTTCTAATTCCTGTCTGGGAGTGCCTCCCTGAGATGAGGTAATTTGGGGAAACCCTAATCTACCTTCCTGTTCCTGAGCACTTCCTGACTACATGAGAAAGTTGTGTTGGTATAATTTACGGTGTGAATTGGTGCTAAAGGCAATACAAGCCTTTGGTATAAGAGTGGCTTATTTTGGTTTATCTTAAGTCTACCTATGCTAAAGTCTAAGCTAAAGGAACAGGTTTTACAAAACTGAAATAAGACACACACATACCAAAATAAGCCAATTTTAAGCAGAGATAAGTGTCCACACTGCTTTTTGAACCAATTTGAATTCATACCGTAAGTAATACTGGTGGAACTTTCTCATGTAGGAAAGTTACTCAGGTGCAGTTGAGTCTAATTAGGATCAGAACCTTCAAAGAAGGTCTGTAAACAGCTGGAGACTCCCTGTGTAGAAATCAAGCAGAGACTAATGGGAGACACAAAGTGTTGCCTTGTTTCCATCGTCTTGTGTTTAGAGCCCTGTTCAGCTGCAGTGAGGGATTGAGGCCAGATCCTTTGCTAGACTGTTTTTAGTTTGGTTGCATCAGAAAAATCGATAAATAATCTGAAAGCCCAGTGATAGTTTTATTTACTTAACTTGGGACACCTGAGTTTCCATCCAGCTGGATGGATCCTACCCTGCCACACAATGCATGAATTTGCCTCATTATATGCATCTAATATAGGGCTTGTTCCTGTAAACCCTTTGTGCCCGGAGCTCTCATTAATGTTAAAGGGAGTTCTATATGTAGAAAGCTTGCAGTTCTGTAAATTCCTAGAGGATTACATAGTCTGTATTCTATGTTATACAGAACTGAACATACTTTTGGTCAGTAAGTAATAAAGTGATGTTTGACCACATCTTGTACGGAAGTGAGTAGATGCTGTTTGAGAAATGCCTCCTCTCTCCCTTTGAGCTAGGGTACTCTTTTAACAGTAATTTGTCACCTCCAGCCACTTTGAAATCTCACCACCCAGAGCTAGGATTGAGCCGATGCATGATGTTATAGAATAGCAGCACCTTTCTCATGGTGCTATTTTGTACTCCAGAGCCTCAGATCTTTTAATTAAAGCAAAATAAGTCTCAAGCTTATTTAATAAAGCAAAATAAGTCTCAAGTTGTGAAGAAACCTCAAACAAAGGTGACCATGTGTAGTCAATGCATTGACACTTCTGCAGAGAGCCTAGAACAATAGCACTGGGATTCTCAGAAGTACAGAGCACCTACTTTAATTCAATGGGAGCTGTAGGTTCTCAGCAGCTCTAAATGTTACCCTTACCTCCATGTGGCCTGGATATTGCCGTCCTTGTGCAACCACTCTTACTGACTCCAATGGTGTAAGGCCCGAGCAAAGAATCCACAGGACTAGGCCCACTGGGAATTTTGCCTAAGACAAGACTGCAGGAGCAGGTTCTCCGTCACAGATTTCCTAGCGGTAACATAGGCTAATAAGACTTACCTACTTGAGTAGTGAGGGATGGTCAGTTAATGGATGTACACTGCTTTGAAGAGGAAATGTGCTATATAAGCACAAAATGTTATCCTGAGTCCAGGAACCTGAATGAGACAAAAATATATGTTCCAAAAACACACAACATGGTTTAAAGATTTTTTCAAACATGAAGCAATGCAGGAGCTGACCTATAAAGACACTGAGCCATATCAGGAGGACCTTAGTAGAGCCATAGAATATGAGGCTCAAGCTGAGACAAGCACCTCTGACCTAGCAGTGCCTACCCTGGTGAGGCGAAGTGTTGGAAACACTAATGCCCCTATGCCAGCAATCAGATCCACATGGCTGAACCCCTATGTCTATGCCGGGCCACACTGAATTGAAGTGAGTTCCTGACAGGCACAGGAATGTGCCTGTGTGCAACCAGTTGCAGAATCAGGGTCTTGGAGACTGATTTTCAGAATTTCTCCTCGTTCAAAATTCCAGCTGAAGCTTATAGTCACTATGGATGTTCAACTACTGTTAAAACCAGGCTGTTGGCACCTCCTAGGATTGGGCCCTTTAATTGTGCTTGATAAGGGAGGGAGTGTGTAACCCTAACCCATTATTCACAACCCCTCCTCTCTCTGCTGCCCCAAAATATTTGCCTTTTTTTCTAAGTAAGGTTGGTATGTAAAGTTTAGGGCAGATAAAAATAAAATTGTGCTAGAAACTGAATCCTGAGTACCCTCACAGTGAGTCAGCCTTGCTGCTTCCAAGGCCTCAAGCAAGACAAAACAGCAACAGCCATTAATTTAATTTGTCTTCCTGAACAGAACTGACTTCAAAACATCCAGAAGCCTCTCGGATCACTGGAAAGTGCGGGGGCGACGGCATCGCAAAAACGTCAACTCACCAAAAGCCTTGATGTGCTTGGGCCTATAGCTTTTAGGGAGATTGACAGTCTTCAGATCTGTAACATTTTATTCTCAGTAATCTATATATATAAAAGTCAAATGGTGTATGCGTGTGTGTGTGTATGCGAACGTGTATGTATGCTGCCTTACTCCTTCCACACCATAATCTTCCTGCCATAATCTTCCTGCCATAATCTCAGGGCAATCCACTCACTCTAGGGTATATCCTATATTCCACACCATAATCTCCTGTCATAATCTTCCTGCCATAATCTCAGGGCAATCCACTCACTCTAGGGTATATCCTGCACGATTCGTATGCCCTTTCATGGGTACCTCGTTCCTTCCTCCTTATCCTCTTCGCTCCTGGTGGAGCATAAGGCGCCAACCATTCTTCTCCATTTGCTGAAGATTTGGTTGACATTTCTGTAGCATTTGTTTTTTACATGGTGGGTTGCTAGCCCAACGCAAAACCCTCCTCCTTTCACATCTTGGGCTTGGGACCAAGCAATGGTGGAGTTTTCATGGGTACCATAATAAATAAATAAATAAATTCTCATAGATACACAGTTAAAACAAATTCCAAATAAAACAACACACTCAGAAAGTAGAATTATGAGTAAGCAATATTATACTTCATGTAAATGAACCTGGCCAGAACTGGCTTTTTCTTTTTCATCCTTGTAGAGAGAAAAGAGAGTTCTGTCCCTCTATGTCTTCTGGCCATGGACTTACAATGATGATAACAAATGCTACAGGAAACCTAGATCACATGAAATTAAACTTGATTTCTTGTAATACTCTTCAGCCTCACTGGAGCAGACCTACTAAACTTGTCTATGTAGCCCATCTGCAGGGCTTCAGGTAACTTGCCTTTCTATGTCCCATTATAAGAAAGGAAAGTAGCCTCAAATTTGAGAAGCCTTGATAGTAGGGGAAAAAGAAGAAAGCCAATAAAAACACATTTATAACAACTGAAATAAACAAACTAGGTTGCCCCTATAGTCTTTTAAAATATGCTAAGCTAAGGTATAAGAAGAGACCATAAGAAAACGAATTCACAAACCCCACATAGGCAAAGATTATCCAAAGTATCAGCAGGAAATAGCATAATAATTTATATCTCCCGTGGTGGGAGAATTGTGTGGTCTGGTTTTGTTGTGGTGGATTTAATTTTTTTAAAAAGAATGTAAATGCTGATCTGTTTATATTGGAGAAGACAGTGTGAGTGCCCTTTGTCCTTGGAGTGGCAGCCGGTAGGCAGGTTTGTGATGGCTCTAGTTGAACACCACCCTCCACTAGATTTTGTTTTTCTGGTCCCTAGGGTGCTCAGTTAAGAAATATTTCATTCTAAACCAGACAAGAGAATTCCTTGGAACATTAACTCATGTGGAAAATTATAATGTATGACTGATATCTTGATTAGCTTATTATATTTGTGCTACTTTGACTGCTAAAGTAAAACATGACTGCATTTTAACTTTAGATAATCACATGACATGAATGACTCCTTGTGAGCATATTTGTTTGAAATAGTAATATAAAATAATCATACAAGTTAGATATGAACTAGTTATAGGAAATCATCAAATCCAAACCCTTTACAGCAATTTCAAAACTAAATTGTCTGCACATCAAACCATGCAGCGCTATGGAGCTCCACTAAGTGAAGGGATGATAACAGCTACTGGGAGATGAATGCGGTTTAGTTGCTTTGGTCCTAGGATATTAGAGACAGAGTGGGTAAGGTAATATCTTTTATTGGAGCAACTTCTGTTGGTGAGAAAGACAAGCTTTGGACTTTGGAGCTTACATAGAGCTCATTCTGACATTAGCAGAATGACATAAACTCATTCTGAGCTCTGTGTAAGCTCGAAAGCTTGTTTCTCTCTCCAACAGAAGTTTCTCCAATAAAAGATATTACCTTACCCACCTAGTTTCTCTAGCTGTTAGAAGTCATATTTGCCTATGATGTCAAAGCTGTTCATCAACTTGGTTGTCCACTGTCTTGTTTTGGAGTTCCATCTAGTGAAAGCATTAAGAATTACACCAGCCCAGAGAATGGAAGAAGTGAATATTCAGCATTAATTAGTCGAATAACAGGATGTATGATTTAGACACTAAATGGTGAAGTGCATGGAGTAATGGGGGATACCACAAATACCTAGCAGTCTCTTTGATGAACAATTTAGTATTAGATTTCAACTTTTAGGCAATGTTGTACCATAATATTGTATCATCAATCAAACGTTGGACCTGTCCCTGACTGTTAGGTCACACCCACCTGTCACCCTAAAATCTGCTGCTCTGGGGCATTAATTCTGGGGTAAAAAATAATTTCTAGAATTACTTTCCTTTTCCCACCACTCTGCTCCTCTAAAGTGTCTGGTTACTGTAGGCTGCTCTTATTTTTCTTTGGCAGGTCTGTAAAAAGCAAAGTTTTCTTCTGAGCTCAGGTTTCCCAAATCATTTTAGGAATTAATTATATGATGGTACATGTCTGTTTCCCAGCATGCATGGTGGAAGGAGATTAATTTTCCATGCTAAATAGCCAGTTGCTCCACAGAAATGTTGTGTCCCAAAGGGTTGGTAATCTTACCCCTTTAAAACAAGGATCCGATGAACCTTTAAAAAAAAAGTTCTACTCTGTTGCTGTGACCGCTCTGCACCTTGTCAAGAAACTCTGAAACCACCTTATCAACCACAGTAGTTTTTAGTTAAAAGAAACGCTGGTTGCGTTATTTCCCTGACTCATTCTCTGCTCACCTTCCACAACCCCGGCTAACAGGTGTACAGGTTAAAATTATTTTCTTGTCTCCTCTCACTTCAAACAAGTTGACCCATCACAATAGCGGGGCAGGACCTCAGGCTCCTTCTCTCCCTGCCTCTCTGCAGCAGAAGGCAGGTCATAACCCAGAGAGAGAGGACTAGGATTCGGAGACTTGCTCTGTCACACCTTCCTGTGCCAGATCAGGTAAATCCAGTGCTTCTATATTGTGATGCCAACTTTTCCCAACCTAGGGCTCCAAATTTCCCAAATCCGGTGAAAAATTCCCGGACTCTGGGAATTTTTCACCAGAATTGGGAAATTTTGAGCGCTAGCCAGTGCTTCTATATCCTGGGAAATTTCCCACAATCTGGGAATTTTTGAGTAAAATGTTTCACCTTGGGAAATTGCAGGGCAAATTGGGAAACTGCACAGCACATGCTGTTAAAAATTCCCAGATTTGGGGAGATTTCCCAGGATATAGAAGCACTGGGTAAACCACGTGATCTCTCTCTGTGCCTCAGTTCCCCCATCTATAACATGGGGCTCATCCTTGAGATTCCTCCTGTGTGTCTGTGCAGCCCTTAGCAGGATGGGGTCCCTCCGTCTCCCCGAAGCCTGGGGTGTGGGGAGGCGTCCTAGGGCGCACAACAGGGACACGCCCCTCTCCCCTCCCGCCTTGCCTCTAGTGTCATGGCCGGCGGCCGGCACACGCGCGTCACGTGACGGGGCGGGCCGGAGGGGCGGTCACGTGGCGCCGCCGCCGCGCGTCTCGAGCCCAGGCCAGTCTGTCGGCGCCGTTCACAGGCAGCATCGGGCGCCGGGGCCGGGTGCGCGCGCGAGATGCCGCCGTCCGAGAGCCGCGAGCTGGCGGGCCCGGGCTGCCGGAGCGGGGGTGAGTGCGGGCGGGGCCGGCGCCCCTGGCCGGAGAGCGGGGAGGGCGGCGCCGCCCGGAGCCGCCAGCCTGGCGGGGAGGCGCAGGCAGCGGGCCAGCCCCCGGTCCCCTCTGCCCCCGAGCCCCCGCCGGCTCCTTGGGCAGCCCGGCCGGGCCGGGAGTCCGGCTGCCCGCAGAGTCAGGAAGACCAGGCTGGGGGATGGGCCGCGCAGGGGCGGGCGGGTTTGGAGCCATCAGAACCCGTCCCAATGCACCCGCCGGGGTGTTTCTCTTCCCCTCCCCTCGGAAGGGCGCCTGCCAGCCGCGGGCGAGGGGATTGCTCAAGGCCACTGCCCATTAGAGCTGAACATCCGTGTCCGGGGGGACGTGGGGTCTGAAATGGAGCGTCTCAGCTGGAGGGACCGATGAGAAGCTTGGAGTAGAGAAGGTGCAACGTGCAGCCTCCCTGCATGTCCCCTCCCAATGAGCAAATGGGGTTGTGGCTCCACTCTGCCTCCCCTTCCGAATTGGAAGTCCAGAGTGCTGAAGTGGGTGAGCTTAGGGTGTAAATTTAAATAATGCTGCTATCTCTGGTAAAAACCTTGCTAAGAAGACAAGCTCTAGGCTAGCTTGAGTTTTACCAGGTGGGATGGATGACAGCCATGACCATTTTCTTATCTCCATATACACCTTGGTGAGCAGCAAGCATCAACCAGACTCTCTCTGGGTAGGGTGGGGTGGAAATTGTATAACTGTACATCTTTAAAGCCAGTCCTCTGTATATTTATAGTCTTCTGCTGCTGCGGCCAGAGCTTGCGTGGATTCCCCTGCAAGGAGGAGCCAGGCATTCTCTTCCTATTTCTCAAGACCCCCACTGTATCTAAACCTGCCATAACTTCCCAGCCAGGGAGTTTATTCTTAATTTCTTCTCTGAGTTTTCTGTGGATTCCACTGTATAGCGCTCAGCACTGAAATGTCTCTCCTCTCTTCACAAATAAGTGGTTATTTTACATGGCTGGGGTCCAGCCCTTCAACTCGGCATCTTGCAAATTATTTTTAATTCCTAAAGAGGAAGATAGTCTCAAGTCACTTGTGGTATTTGAGTTAACAATCCCTATGTAGTCTAATGCAGATCCTTAGTCTGCAGTTACAAGGTGGAAAGACTTCCCTCCACTAATTTGCTGTTGACAGAACAACCAAAAGCTCTGTGGTGCCAGCTGTTACTTTCTGGGCAGCACAGTGCAGCTGGCCTGCTGTGCAGCTGGCGCTAGAAGCACAGACTGCATTCAGAGGCTACTCGTCCAATTAGCTGCCTTCTTTCAGCTCCTGCCTAGGTGGCTAAAACTGTGGTTGAGACTTAAAAAAACCAGTACCATTGCCTTCAATAGCATCTCTAGATATGGCATTCTGATCTTTGTTATCAGCTATAGCACTGTACAGAGAACAGCTCCCATTGTTCCAAAAATAATTGTACATGACTCTGTTACATCTCTGTAAACAATCTGTGCTTTGTCCACTTTCCCTTGTGATCAGGGTGTTGATTTCTGGGTCACAGATGTGGTATCATGTTAAGAGATTTCATGAATACTGGAATTATGCAGGTCACATGCTCAATAGTCCTAGTCTAGTATTTGCTATTACACTTGTACTTCTGGAAAGTCCATTTTAGTTTAGCATCAAATCACTGGAATCTTTTGCTTATTCAGAAATATTAAATATGTCACTTGCATGGACTGCTTCTCAATATGCTCTACTCTAATTTTTCTCTAATTTTTTTAAATGTGGACCACATCTTAATAGAGATGCACCCACATCCCTTTTAGTCCTAATTGTGCAGCCAATTTCCCTCTGATTTGTGATCACATAACCTCCCTCTGGCCAGCTATTGATATAGAAAACTAGTATTAGGAAAGTAATGTGTTCATTGTCTGCTGAAATCCAGATGTTGGAAAGTAGAGTCAGCTCATTGCAGACTGCAGTTTGGAATTCTCTTCTCCCATGAGGCTGAATAAGTGAAATAGCCAACAAGTGGATTAGACTTCCTAGACCTTATAGTAGAACAGCATCAAGGTCCTGAGGGGTTTTAATAATCAACCAATTGGCCTCTCGGAGTGTAACTGTTTTAGAAGAACTGCTTTCCTTCTTCCTAGCTTTCCCTTCAGCTGCAGATTTAAGCTCTTGCAGAGTTCATGAGCTCTTGGAGGGAGGAAGAAACCAAGACTACATCTCTAATAAGCTCTTCATATGTGTAGCAGGCTATGAAGTGTGTACACAGTATCTGGGAATCCTGACTGAAAACTCCAAGGCCTGTTGCCTGGCTCCATTATCTAAACATTTTGATTGGTGTCTCTGCAAAGACAGTTCTGTGTACATAGGAATAAAAGTCCAGAGAATTCTTGATTAGGTGTGTTGTGCCAGTGGTTATAAAGTACATGTAAAATAGTGATCTTGGTATCAAATTTCATAGTAAAATTAGAATGGGTGAAATATCAAGCTACTCAAGAGGAGACAACATGGTGAGGTGGAAATGGAAAGGTAGTTAATTAGTACTTACGAAATTTGTCTGAACGTACTGTGTAGTAGAGCAGCAAAGATTGTATTAGAGTGCATACCTAGTGGTGTTTAACGATAAAAGAACATTCTATCTGGAAGTTATACAAACAGATTAAACTATAGGGAATAAGAAACTTAGAAGTTATTAAGCAGTATGTTGTGATGGAAAATACAGAGCACTTGGTGTTAGAGGAATAGGTACAAAGTGGGTGAAAAGGACATAAAGAGAATAATTTTTCATTTTATCAGTCTGAATGCTAAGGTAACATAAGAACATAAGAACGGCCATACTGGGTCAGACCAAAGGTCCATCTAGCCCAGCATCCTGTCTACCGACAGTGGCCAATGCCAGGTGCCCCGGAGTGAGTGAACCTAACAGGTATGATCGAGCGATCTCTCTCCTGCCATCCATCACCCCCCTCTGACAGACAGAGGCTAGGGACACCATTCATTACCCATCCCGGCTAATAGCCATTTATGGACTTAGCCTCCATGAATTTATCCAGCTCTCTTTTAAACCCTGTTATAGTCCTAGCCTTCACAGCCTCCTCAGGTAAGGAATTCCACAGGTTGACTGTGCGCTGTGTGAAGAAGAACTTCCTTTTATTTGTTTTAAACCTGCTGCACGCCAATTTCATTGAGTGGCCCTAATTCTTCTATTTTGGGAACAAGTAAATAACTTTTCCTTATTTACTTCCTCCACACCACTCATAATTTTATATACCTCTATCATATCCCCCTTAGTCTCCTCTTTTCCAAGCTAAAAAGTCCTAGCCTCTTTAATCTCTCTTCATATGGGACCCGTTCCAAACCCCTAATCATTTTAGTTGCCCTTCTCTGAACCTTTTCTAGTGCCAGTATATCCTTTTTGAGATGAGGAGACCACATTTGTACGCAGTATTCAAGATGTGGGCGCACCATGGATTTGTATAAGGGCAATAAGATATTCTCCGACTTATTCTCTATTCCTTTTTTAATGATTCCTAACATCCTGTTTGCTTTTTTGACTGCCGCTGCACACTGCGTGGATGCCTTCAGAGAACTATCCACAATGACTCCCAGGTCTTTTTCCTGATTGGTTGTAGCTAAATTAGCCCCCATCATATTGTATGTATAGTTGGGGTTATTTTTTCCAATGTGCATTACTTTACATTTATCCACATTAAATTTCATTTGCCATTTTGTTGCCCAATCACTTAGTTTAGTGAGATCTTTTTGAAGTTCTTCACAGTCTGCTTTGGTCCTTACTACTTTGAGCAGTTTAGTATCATCTGCAAACTTTGCCACATCACTGTTTACCCCTTCCTCCAAATCATTTATAAATAAGTTGAATAGGATCAGTCCCAGGACTGACCCTTGGGGAACACCACTAGTTACCCCTCTCCATTCTGAAAAAGTTCCATTTATTCCTACCCTTTGTTCCCTGTCTTTTAACCAGTTTTCAATCCATGAGAAGATCTTCCCTCTTATCCCATGGCAGCTTAATTTATGTAAGAGCCTTTGGTGAGGGACCTTGTGAAAGGCTTTCTGGAAATCTAAGTACACTATGTCCACCGGATCCCCCTTGTCCACATGTTTGCTGACCCCTTCAAAGAACTCTAATAGATTAGTAAGACACGATTTCCCTTTGCAGAAACCATGTTGACTTTTGCCCAACAATTTATGCTCTTCTATGTGTCTGACAATTTTATTCTTTACTATTGTTTCAACTAATTTTCCCGGTACGGACGTTAGACTGACTGGTCTGTAATTGCCAGGATCACCTCTAGAGCCCTTTTTAAATATTGGCGTTACATTAGCTATCTTCCAGTCACTGGGCACAATAGCCGATTTAAAGGATAGGTTACAAACCTTCGTTAATAGTGCCACAATTTCACATTTGATGGTAATGCAACTAAAGATTGGAAAGTCTAAGCAGCTGGCAGAGATGAGTCTAGCAGTGTGGTGACTGTATTGATTAATGAAGAATGAAATATGAAGGGGACGTCAGGAGCCGAAGAAGCAAACTCAAGTGCGGAAAGGTATTGCTAAAGGATGGACTGGTTACCGAGTTTACCATCTTTCCAGAACACACTAGAAAATAACATCTCCTGCCTGTTTGAATACCATGAGATTGCCAAGTATCATTAAACTAATCAACTTGAGTAAGAATAAATATCATGCCGTGGTTCTTGAGAAATGCTGTGTTGAAACCATTTTTGCATGCTGTATGAGGACAGGTATGTAGGTATATTTTTGCAAGTACAAGTATAAACACCTGTGTTTTACTTTCTCAGTCAATTTTTATTGATGTGGTGAAGCCAATTTAAGAGCTGTGTGAAATTTCATCTTCTGTTAAAGGACTTTGGAGATGGATAAATACAAACTGCATTTAAACAAGAATCATTGACTGTCCTTTTAACACACGGTGAGCTGTTGGAGACAAAGTGAAGCTGCTACTGCAACTTTTTATCTGTACAAAGCCCTGTTACCAGAGAGAACTTAGTTCAATAGCTGACATTTAGTAACATATGTAAAAAATGTGGCTGGCGCTCTTGGAGCAATAGTTTGAGGACTTAGTAGATGCTGCTTGCTATAATGTCTTAGCTTGCTGTTTCTCTTGACTATTAGTGCAAATTGTGTAACTATTTTTCTTAATACTTCACTTGTAAATTATGTATAAACTATTCCAAAATAAAGCTCACTTTTAGAAAATCAGTGTTGCAATATAAGTCTAGTACTGACTTCAGGTACATTTGACAAAGATACAAGCTTTATTCCCCTATAACCTGATTCATAAAGACTTGGAGGTTTAATAAACATGCAGTTTAATACACTGCCTAATATGTTCCTGAACTGCAGTATTGATTTATGTTTGCATAAGAATAACCTGTTGCACTGTACTTCAGTTCCTTCCCATGTGACAGATTGTTTGCCTGGGTTAAGGATTTTTGCAGTGGTGCAGCTTCTCCAATATAAGCCTTTAGTCTGGATGTACTGCTCTGGAGTGATTGACCCTGGTTTGAAACTGGAATAAGGTGCTCTGTTATGAGTCCTAGTCTCCAGTGGTGGAAAGCATCTACGTTCAGGGTTCGTGGTGGTATAGGTATGCTGTCTTAAAAAAAAATCCCAGATGTAAGCAAGCTACAGTTCTCTCTGCTTGTCCTCTTTGTTACAAACAATAGGATGAGAGATCCATAACACCTGGGTGAACATACCAACCATTGTGTATCTTGTACAACACATCTACATCACTGTAAATATATTAAAATCAAGGCTTGAAAAACAATTAAACACCCTGAGGCCAGGTCTACACTGGATGGGGGAGGGGTCGACCTAAGATATGCAACTTCAACTACACGAATAGCCGTAGATGAAGTTGATGTATCTTAGGTCGTGTTACCTGGGTGACCTCATGGTGGTGGGTGGACCGCTGCTGCTCCCCCATTGACTCCACTTCTGACTCTTGTGGCAGTGGAGTTCTGGAGAGGATGGTGAGAGAGCTTGGGGATCGATTTATCGTGTCTAGTGTAGTGGGCAGAGTAGACCTGGCCTGAGACTGATAGGGATTGAGGGTGGAGCCCCTACTCCCAAGATCTAGGTGCTCAGCCTTGGGGGACCAGTGGAAAACTCTTCCTATTTTGTATTGGTAGAGATGTTTGAGGTCAAAGCTTAACCTGTTTGTGTGCTTGGCTGGATGGTTTTCTACTTTGAGACTAAGACCATGTCTATTTGAGAAGCTGAACTGCTGTAATAAAGTTGATTTGGTTAAATCAGTACAAAACCCTTAAGTGTGTGAGTCAGTTTAGCTTGCATCAGCTAATTGATGTAAGTGAAACTGGTTTAAGCAACAGTTAAAATGGGGTAAGTGCATTTATATGGATGTTTTCCATGGTTGAACTAGAGCAGGGGTCTCCAAACTACGGCCCGCGGGCCAGATGCGGCCCGCGAGGCCCTCTCATCCGGCCCGCGGCAGGGGTCGGGAACCAGCCACGGGGCCGGGACGCGCCGCGTGCTCCGCTGCCGCCGCCGGCCGGGACGCACCGCGTGCTCCGCTGCCGCCGCCGGCCGGGACGCGCCGCATGCTCCGCGGCCGCCGTCAGCCGCGGGGCCGGGACGCGCCGCGTGCTCCGCTGCCGCCGCCGGCCAGGGACGGCTCAGAGCTGGGGCCGGGACGCGCCGCACCGCCACCCAGTTACAGGCGGCGAAACAAGGAGCCACCCACTGCCAGGCGGCGAAACGGTGGGGAGAGACCAGGTTGAGCGGGTCAGTTTGGGAGGGGGGGGGGGAAGAGACCGGGTTGAGCGGGTCAGTTGGGGGGGGGGGAAGAGACCGGGTTGAGCGGGTCAGTTGGGGGGGGGGGAAGAGACCGGGTTGAGTGGGTCAGTTGGGGGGGGGGGAAGAGACCGGGTTGAGCGGGTCAGTTTGGGGGGGGGGGGGAAGAGACCGGGTTGAGCGGGTCAGTTGGGGGGGGGGGGAAGAGACCGGGTTGAGCGGGTCAGTTGGGGGGGGGGGGAAGAGACCGGGTTGAGCGGGTCAGTTGGGGGGGGGGGGGAAGACACCGGGTTGAGCGGGTCAGTTGGGGGGGGGGGAAGACACCGGGTTGAGCGGGTCAGTTGGGGGGGGGGAAGACACCGGGTTGAGCGGGTCAGTTGGGGGGGGGGGGAAGACACCGGGTTGAGCGGGTCAGTTGGGGGGGGGGGAAGACACCGGGTTGAGCGGGTCAGTTGGGGGGGGGGGGGAAGAGACCGGGTTGAGCGGGTCAGTTGGGGGCGGGGGGTTGGAGGAAAGGAGGTTTGGGGGGGAGAGACCTGGGTGGGTCAGTTGGGGGTTGGAGGAAAGGAGGTTTTGGGGTGAGAGACCTGGCTGGGTGGGTCATTTGGGGGGGGGTTGGAGGAAAGGAGGTTTTTGGGGGAGAGACCTGGCTGGGTGGGTCAGTTGGGGGTTGGAGGAAAGGAGGTTTGGGGGGAGAGACCTGGATGGGTGGGTCATTTGGGGGGGGGTTGGAGGAAAGGAGGTTTGTGGGGGAGAGACCTAGCTGGGTGGGTCAGTTGGGGGTTGGAGGAAAGGAGGTTTTGGGGGGAGAGACCTGGCTGGGTGGGTCAGTTGGGGGTTGGAGGAAAGGAGGTTTTGGGGGGAGAGACCTGGCTGGGTGGGTCATTTGGGGGGGGGTTGGAGGAAAGGAGGTTTGGGGGGGAGAGACCTGGCTGGGTGGGTCATTTGGGGGGGGGGGTTGGAGGAAAGGTGGTTTGGGGGGGAGAGACCTGGCTGGGTGGGTCAGTTGGGGGTTGGAGGAAAGGAGGTTTTTGGGGGAGAGACCTGGCTGGGTGGGTCAGTTGGGGGGGGGTTGGAGGAAAGGAGGTTTTGGGGGGGAGAGACCTGGCTGGGTGAGTCAGTTGGGGGGGGGGGTTGGAGGAAAGGAGGTTTTGGGGGGAGAGACCTGGCTGGGTGGGTCAGTTGGGGGGGGGTGGAGGAAAGGAGGTTTGGGGGGGAGAGACCTGGCTGGGTGGGTCAGTTGGGGGGGGGGGGTTGGAGGAAAGGAGGTTTGGGGGGGGGAGACCTGGCTGGGTGGGTCAGTTGGGGGGGGGGTTGGAGGAAAGGAGGTTTGGGGGGGGGGGGAGACCTGGCTGGGTGGGTCAGTTGGGGGGGGGTTGGAGGAAAGGAGGTTTGGGGGGGGAGAGACCTGGCTGGGTGGGTCAGTTGGGGGGGGGGGGTTGGAGGAAAGGAGGTTTGGGGGGGGAGAGACCTGGCTGGGTGGGTCAGTTGGGGGTTGGAGGAAAGGAGGTTTGGGGGGAGAGACCTGGCTGGGTGGGTCAGTTGGGGGGTTGATGTGTAGTGTTCATGTGTAGTGTACAGGTGTTCATGTGTAGTGTTCATGTGTAGTGAACAGGTGTTCATGTGTAGTGTTCATGTGTAGTGTACAGGTGTTCATGTGTTGTCGGCCCCCGAACTGCTATTTGATAGTTAATGCGGCCCTCGGGCTGAAAAGTTTGGAGACTCCTGAACTAGAGCAATCTGTACATTTGACTTTGCTAAATCAGTGAAGATTTTCTTGTACAGACAAGGCCTAAATCAGATATTGCTTAAGCGTAAAAGGTGACTACTAGAAACAATACCTCCTTCTCAAAAGTGTGAAACTCAGTCTGTGTATCAGTTAAAGATTGTTATGTCTAGCTTGCCAACTGTAAAGCCTAATTGTGTCCAGTTCTTATGGCTTTTCCACTCTTCCAGTCCTGCTGGGTAACCAAACCTGCTTGCTTATTTGTCAAGGCACTTGCTTTCTATGGTGTTGTCTACAATAGAAGGGGTTTGCTGGTATAGCTGTGAGCAAATCCTCATAGTGGGAATGCAGTTTGTACTGAGTTCTTTTGTTCTCTGAACAAAATAAAGCCATGCTGGTAAAAGCACTTATTTGCTGTTAAACTGCATCTACACTAGGTGTTTTGTCTGCATAGTTGTGTTAGTTAAGAGTTTGATTTCCTCCCTGCCACCTAACCAACAGAAATATGCTGGGAAAACCTTTAAGCATAGATGAGGTGTGTGTTACTAAAGATTGCAATTGATGCAGTCCTAGAATGGATTTTCACTAACATTACATGAACAGACCCATCCTTTTTTAGAGTGTTTCGTGGGCACATTTCTGGGACAGTATAGCTCTAATTTCAGATACAGTTTTTAGTTTTTTGTATAGAGAGAAACTGAGACAACTCCCTATCACAGAGGTCAATTGTTTCCATCATTGTCTACCCTGAGCCTTTGGACCTGATTTCCTACTCTTTACATTGGCAATACATTAACTCTTTATTTCAAAAGAACTTTTGCCTGATTAAGGATTTCACAATCATATCCCTTCCATCCCCCACTCCCCTTTCCTCCTCTTCCCTGAACTAATGATTGTAAGTATTTCTTCACAGAGGAACAGTCATTTGGCCAGAGAGAGAGAGAGAGAATAACTCTCTCTGGTCCAGTCATTGGGGAACTGACCTAGGAAGTAGGAGACCCCAAATCCAGTCCCCCTGTTTCAACCACTGTTTCATTATTTATTCAGAGCACAACAACTTCAACAGGAGAGATTGTGGAAACCCCACGTCAGAATATCCCATAGCCCAGTGGTTAGAGTAATCTCCTGAAAGGTGGCAGACACCCCCTTGTCTGTCTGAGGAGGAAAGAGGAACAGGGAACTGAATCTTGGTCTCCCACGTCCCAGGTTGTGGTGTTCTAACCACTGGGCTAATAGTTATAAGCTGGGTGGTGACACTGCTGCCACCACACATTACTCCTCCTCTGGCTGGATTTTGAATAGAACTCCATCAGGTAGGTGTTCTCTGAGCAGGCCTCCTGGATTAGGTCCCACACACAGCCTGGGTGGCCGAATGCCTGTCTTTCCCTGGTTTGTGAATCCCCCGGGGACTTAGGCAGGAGATAAGAATGAAGCAGCAATGTGCAATGCCCAGAGGCAGAAACATAGATGCCTAAGGAAATTTTACTCTGAAAATGTAGTTTCCAAGTGAGTTTAAGCACCTAGAGGGTTCAGTGGATGTTTTGTGGTTACAGTGGGAGACAAAACTGGGATGTAGGTGCCTAAACCTGAGGTTAAGGCACTTGCATCTGGGGTTTAGATGCTTGCATACCTTGGTGGATTTCCACCTTGCAGATCTACCCCTAAATGACTTGCCCAAGGTCAGGCAGGAAGTCTGGGGCTAGGAAGGAAATTGAACCTTGTTCTCTCTCAGTTTAAGCTAGCTCTCAAATCATCCTTCTGCTATATCAGTGTGAAGGGGAAAGAACATGGAGCTGATGTAAGTCAATCTATATTCCAGATTCTTCTGTATATGGTAGTGGTTTCTGTAGGCATTATTGAGAAACTGGGTGTGGTTCAAGAGAAACTTCTGTAAATAGAAATATTTCAGAAGGTCCATTGGAGAAAATTGACTGAAAGGAAAGAGGGGTACAGTACAGGCTTAATTCAACCAATATTTTTCATTTCAGCACTTAAAGAATGAAAGTTTCTTGTGTTAAAAAGTGAAAGCCATATGTCTCAACTGTTTTCTGTGTCCCTAATACCAAGAGTATCTTCTTCAGTTCTGTGCTGAAACTCTGAAATCAATGGGATCACAGAGATGCAAATCGGCTCCATGTCCATAAAGTAAAATATTTGTTTAAAATGGTTTATAGCCCTTGTTCTAGGTATTTTAGTAACAAACATTATACCCCAAATGTAATATTACATTGGAACTGGAATATATTCATGAGCATTGTCAGAATGTGCCATCTGATCAGGAGGCACTAGGATAATACAAAATATAATAAGAAGGAAAAACAGAACTGGAGTAGGGAACAGTGGTTTTGGGGGGAGAGAACTACAGCAAGCAGGTATAAAATGGCTACTCTAGGTCTGTAGCTCCTTTGCCAAATTAAAGGGCCAGCCCCTGGAGAGACGTGGGGAGAGAAGTTCCTATAAAAAGACAATGCCAAAGTGGAGCAAGGTTAATAGAAATTAGGTAGTTACCAATGAGGGTGCTTTTGTGGGTGGGGGATGCTCCTGTATACCACTGTCTCAGAATATTGTGTTTGGATCATGGTTTAACATGTGCATTGGGCCAAATTCATACCTGGCATAAGCAGGTCTTTTTCCAGTGATGTTGCACTTGCACATGACAAGTCTGAACTTGAACCACTGCCTATACTATCCAAGCACAGGGAGCGATCTGTGAGCTTCTTCAGAGGCCTTTCAGAACAAATCAATAAAACAGACATGTACTTCCTGGTTGACCAAATTCAGTCATGGAGGCAGACTGCTCAGCCTTGTGAAGTCTGGGCAGAGGTTCTGTATGCAGTCTTAATTCTGGCATTCCTGACCTATGACCACTTCACTTTGCCAACTTAACACCTCTAGTGTATGTCGTTGTATGGGATCTCCCAGATATTAAAATGAAAAAAGAAAACGCCTAAAAAAATTCTCTCCATGATTGGCTGAGCTTCTGCTGACTTGCAAAAAAAATAGGCCAGCAGCATGTCCTTTCCATGATCAAAACTATTAGGAAAAATTGTCAGGTCTCTTTAGGAGGCTGCATGAGGGAGGTTGCTGTTACCCTCTGTAACTACAGCGCTTATAACTACAGAACATCAGAGAAGCCCTCTTTTACCTTTGACCGTTCTACATGATGTTCCTGCCAAGTCTTTGTCTCAGCCCATACACACTTTAAATATGTTTTCCCCTACACAACAAGGCTCTACTCCTGCAAACAATTCCATACAAGTGGACTCCTTTGCCCTCATTAAGCTCATTGCAGGATTGGAAATTTAACTGGTCACGTTTGGATGGTACCTGAGCAAAATGTATTGTGTGCTCTCAGTATTTAATGGCTTAGAACTCATAGGCCCACTCAAAAGTGTTTCTGCTCAGTGAGGTCTGTTTTGCTGCCAAATTTCAGTGCTTATCCTCCAACTATTTTGGCAGGAGGGCTGTTCAAAAGAAGTTTCAATATTTTTATTGTTTATAATGGGAAAATGTCTTTTCTGCTTTCCTTACAGTAGAGGGGTGAAAAGAGTGAAACCATATTTGCTCAGTTAAGATCAGCTTCAAGCAGAAGACAAGCCCCAAAAGTGAAAGATGAATAAATTTACAATTAGAAGACTGAGGAGGAAAGGGGTGGTTAGAATGGAAACTCTTACACCACCTTAACTATTGTGGTTCCTATCACTCCGATCATAATATATAATGGATAGAGACTGGGGAGATGGCTGCCTTGGTAATACTATGCATAGTATTTACATTTCTGTAGTAATCAGCACTGCAAGGTCGTCTTGTCATTGCTTTCTGCCAAACATACAGATTATAAGTCAGTTTAAAAAAAAAAATCTAACTGTGCTCTTGGGTAGGATGTGCAATCAAATAAGAAATAGTTTTGCTGCATTTGTTTCCTAAGATCTCATCCAATTTAGCCTGTTATGGAGAAACTTGTATGTTACCACAGTTCTCAGTCAGAACTTGTGAGCAGCACTCAGCAGGAAAGTGTTAAGTTTTAGACTGCGTGTTTTATTGTTCACTGCGATTGAAGACACCAACTGGATTTGGCTGTAACTGCAGCAAATGTATTTTCACCACGTAACTTTGCATTGCTTCTCTAGTGCAGGCTCTGCTGGGGAAAAGGTAAGACTCATTTGTTCAATTCATTATGCAGAATGTGTGTCTTAAAATTATCCTACTGTTTTATATTCATCTAATTTTCTTTTGTGGCTATATCCACAGGCTTTGTAGGTGTAATTTGCAAAGGAACAGCTAGATAGATTTTAAATACAAGTGTATTGGGCAGCTTGATTTCATGTGGTTGACCTTGCAATCTCTTCTGTGTGTTGAACCAAAGGGTAGTATTGAGAGTGTTTTTACTCTTACAGTATTTACAGCTGTGTATGGAGGAGGAGGAGAGAGGCAGAGTCACAGAACTCCTAATGGGCCATCCGACCATGCGGGTATTAGCCCACAAAAGCTTATGCTCCAATATGTTTGTTAGTCTTTAAGGTCCCACAGGACTTTGTCGCTTTTCCAGATCCAGACTAACATGGTTACCCCTCTGCTTCTTGCCAGTGAAGTAATTCTATGGCAGGGGTGGCCAACCTGAGCCTGAGAAGGAGCCAGAATTTATGAATGTACATTGCCAAAGAGCCATAGTAATAGGTCAGTAGCCCCCCACAACTCCTTCCCACCGGCAGCCCTGCCAATCAATGCCGCCTCCTCTATCCCTGCACCTCCCAATCAGCTGTTTTGTGGCATGCAGGAGCATATGAAGGGGAAGCGGGGGAAGCAAAGGCACTGCAGGCTCGGTGGTGGTGGTGGTGGGGGGGGGGAAGGGGTGGAGTGGGGGCAGGGCCTGTGGCAGCGCCAGGGGTTGAGCAGTGAGCGTCCCGGCACATTGGAAAGTTGGTGCCTGTATCTCCAGTCCCAGAGTTGGTGCCCATACGAGGAGCCACATATTAACTTTGGCTAAATTTGGCTCTGGAGCTACAGGTTGGCCACCCCTATTCTATGGCATGGCACGTTTGTTAGAAAAAGGGTTAGGTAAGAGTAGTCCATGGATATAAGGTATTGGGTATGTTGGGAAACAGTAATATTCTAGGATCAAAGGAGGACTGTGCAGCACAGCTATATATATTCAACCAGTGAGCACCACTGTATTTGCTCAGTGTGACCATTTTAGGATTTTTATAAGCTGATGTTTCCCCTATGTAATGTTTGTATTCTCTAATCATGAACTGGGCTGTTATGTTAATCTGCTTGACCCAAGGTTGCACCACTGATTATACCTAAAATGGGACTAGGCTGTTCTGTTGCATAGTTTATTAACATGAGACCCTGGGTCTTAAGAGATTTATTTTCCTTCCAACCCTTATAGCTGCTTTTTTGCATCTAACTTCTAGTTGCTTCGACCTGTGCTAACATGATGGGACCACGGAGGATGTAGTTTCTCATCAGAGAGGAGGGATATTTATAGGTGTCCTTTCCTAATAAGAAAACTGCAGCATTTTATTGGCAAAGATGTGGGACAGTTTCAGGAGAGAGAGAGATGAAAATTTGAGTTCATTGTAGAAGTACTTTGAAATTGGAAACTGGAAGTAGATAGAGAAAAATATTTCAGAAAAACATAGTGTGCCAGTAATTTGTTTACCCTGTTGTGAAAGTCTGTCTATTTAAAGCTCTATTACCACAGTTACCTAATGAAGCTTTTGGATTTCCTCAAATTCAACATGACATTCCTGAAGCGGCATTGCAGTATATAGTGTATGAAATCAAAGATCGCTGTAGTGCACTGAAAGGTATCTTGAGGTTTTTTTCAAGTCCAGAGTGTAAAAACATTGTAGGTTCTTTCTAAGTGAATAATTTACAATGGTAGAACAGCTTGGGAAAATGCCAGATAGTTTAAGCAGGTGAATGTTTATGGTATTATTCGTGCAACACATTTCATTTAGGGTTTTTAAGTTTTGTGTACATTGTCTATTAGTGGGATATAGCCAGTTATTTTTAGTGGAAGGATGGTTTTGTGGTAACAGCATTAGATTGAGAGTTGGGGAATCTGGGTTCTGTTTCTGGCTCTCCAAAAGATTTGTGTGACCTTAGGTAAGAGAACCTGGGTTTTTAGAGGTTCTAAATATCGGCAGCTCTTATTGACTTCAAGAAGGATGGCTCTTCAGAGGGAGTTACAGGTGCTCAGCATGTCTAAAAATCAGGCAACAAATCTCTCTCTGCCCATTTCCCTATCTGTAAAGGAAGGTAAATATCTGTTGATGCTAAGTTGATTGGTATCTGTAGAGTGCTTTGAGAGCATCTGATTGAAAAAAAGATGGAGAGGATAGGTGTTGTTAATAATCTACTTCTGGCGTTGGAAGATGGGCTTCTGCAGCTGTCATTGGCTAGAGGGAGGGCTACAGTGGGTGCTCCCAGGTGCTCAGCACCTCTGCAAATAAGGTCATACGTTATTTTCCAGGCCTTTCAAATCTGCTTTTTCTAGATGTATTTCATCTATATAGGGGTTGGTAAACTTTTTGGTCTGAGGGCCATATCTGGGTATGGAAATTGTATGGTGGGCTGTGAATGCTCATGAAACTGGAGGTTGGGGTGCAGGAGGGAGTGAGGGTTCTGGCTGGTGGTGCAGGCTCTGGGGAGGGGCCAGAAATCAGGAGTTCAAGATGCGAGAGGGGGTGCCGGGCTGGGCAGCGGATTGGGGTGCGGGGGGTGGGGGTGGGGGGTGAGGGCTCTGGGATGCAGGAGGGCGGGACCGAGGGGTTCGAAGGGTGGGAGTGGGATCAGGGTTGGGGTGAGGGAGGGAGTCAGGCGTGCAGGTTCTGGGCGGTGCTTACCTCAAGCAGCTTCTGGAAACAGCGGCATGTCCCCCACTCTGGCTCCTACTCGGAGGCATGGCCAGGTGGCTCTGTGCTACCCAAGTCTGCAGCTGCTTCCCCTGCAGCTCCCATTGGTCCCGTTTGCTGGCCAGTGGGAGCTGTAGGGGCAGCGTGTGGAGCCCCCTGGCTGCCCCTATGCATAGGAGCCAGAGAGAGAATGTGCTGCTGCTTCCGGGAGCTGTGTGGATCAAGCCCCCAACCCTGCTCCCTGGCAGGAGCTTGAGGACCATACTAAAACATTTGAAGGGATGGATGTGGCCCCCTGGCCATAGGTATCCTACCCCTGATCTAATTGAAGAAAAGTTGTGCTCACATACTGAATGGCAGGTTTTGGGGCACCCTTATTGTGTGGAAGTGGGGGTATCATCCTTCGAGTTATTTTAGAGCCGCCTTCTAAACCATTCCCAGCTGATTATTAGCTCCTGCACGTATTGGATATTGAATGATTTCCAGCTCAGTTCCCCCAGCTGTACATCGGGAACAGTGATACTTGCTGTGTAAAGCACTTTGAAATGCCCTGATGAAAAGCACTATGTAAGAGTTGTTACTGCATACCTACTGCATGTCACAAAATAGCCATCTAAGTCACAATGTACAGTAGTCTGCCTTCGCTTCTATAATGGCTGTAATTAAACTGCAGGAGGCCCCACATTTGACAATTGTAAGAAAAGCCTCCTCAGTAAGTCATACTGGTGAGTGGATGTCATTTTGTACAGTTAATGAGCCAGTGGAAATTGATTGATTATTAAGGAGTCAGGTTGGGTTGGTTCTTGATTACCAGTTTCTTGTGCTCTAGACTCTTAAGCTTTCATTTAAAAATGTGTGTCTTTGTACTGCAAAGAAAGCCTTCAGAGTGTGAATTCAATATAAACTGGAGTCTGCAGGCAACCTGAAACAATAGGTTCCAAGTTGTTCATACCTCTTTCCTCTTACTGTATTAACTGTGAAGCCTAATGAAGATAATTTATATTGTCAACACTGCTACCAACATCCTATTAAAATGTGGAGAAGAGAACCCGCTTCATAAAATACACAATCTGCTATGAGTGACATCTCCATTTTGGTGTCATGACTGGATTGCAGGAGTAGCATTATTCCCCCTACCCTCTCCAAATATGAGTCCTGTTCAATATTCTGTTTGGTTGAAAAATTCGTGGAGATGATAAAATTGGGGAGGGTGGAAATACTTTAAAAAAAAGTAGTTTTTCCCTATTTGCTACCACCTAAGCACAAACATTAGGAGCTAGGAAATTACTAACAAACTTAGAATATAAAAACTAAGAAGATAAAGTGACATTTATTTTTTAAGTTTTAGCCAGGACCTGTATAGAAGAACTTGCAGAGATGTCACATTCCTCCCACAGAGAGCTACAGTAATATACTGTCTTGGCAACTTTTTTTTACTAATTTACTGATTAACAGCTGAGGATACACAAAGATCTGTCTTGTTTCTTCACTTAAAACAGATACAGTACAAAGGTAACTTTGCAGGAGAATTGGTGGCTATGGTGGTTTTCTGGGCTGGTCTCCACTACGGGAGGGATCGACTGCAGATACGCAACTTCAGCTATGTGAACCACGTAGCTGAAGTTTGCGTATCTGCAGCCGACTTACCGTTCGTCCTCATGGCGTCGGCGGTCGGCGGCGCGCTCCCCCGTTGACTCCAGCTTGTGCCTCCTGGCAAGCTGGAGTTCTGCAGTCGACGGGGGCGCCGCGCGTGATTGATTTCTCGTGTCTTCATAAGACGTGAGAAATCGATCGCCAGAAGATCGATGGCTACCTGCCGATTCGGCTGGTAGTGAAGACATACCCTAAGGAAAGCTCTTCTTGGAGAACCTGAAAGCCGTGTTAAGATTTTTCTCAAATAATTCTGATTTCTATCTCAACAATGTGAGGTCAAGTTGACCTCTGACAGAACCTCAGGGCACAGTGATTAAACATTAAGTGATGAAGAATATTTACTAAACATTTGAGGCTAATCCAAATGCATGCTGGCATTTAAGCAATGCCTAGTTAAAGATCAGCTAACCATCCCTTACTGTAAGCCAAAATACAGCATTGTGAAATGCAGTCTCTTTATTTATAGTGTTTTGCTAAAAAGATTAAAGGCTAATGCGTCAATTCAGCATTACCTTAGGCTGCATCAGTTACTTGCTGTGGAGAATGGCAAATGCTCAGCTGTTTGATTGCATGTGAATTATCATCGTCTCAGGCTAATTATTAAATCTATTTAATGATTGAGTCAGATCTTATGCCTAGTAGTGGACAGTTAGTGGCAACCGCTACTGGCGGCCCTGAGAGAGGGGCCACTGCTTTGCATCCCCCACAGCCCAGATGGTTGTGGATGGAAGAAAAGGCTGTGGTGGCCACATTTGAGAAACACTGCATAGACACTACTATAGCAGTGCAAATGATAAATAATACAGCCTGCTAACTGCACAGAATGTTGAGGCTTAATTAATATTTTAAGTCTTTTGAGATTCTTGACTGAAAGGTGGTGTTGGTACAAATTAATATTTATTATGAATTTTGTGTTGTATATAAAATAAAATGCTAGGTTTTTTTTTTGTCTTGTGTTCATCCTGAACGTTCTTCCAGCACAACCCCATTTTCTTCCAGAAAATGTATAACTGTGTATTTAAGGTCTTTGAGCATTCATGTGTTGGCACCGATATCCTTTAGTAATGATGGGGAGAAATATTACAACAGCATCATGCTCAGGCTATGCTACATGGTACAGCCCTTACGGAACCTTATTATGGAACAGTTCTACCTGACATGTTTGAAGCATGGATTTATGTATTCCAGAGAGCATCTTTGCTGTATCTCTGAACTTGCACTTAGTTAAGATATTGTTTACGCTAGTGATACTCAGACTGTGGCATATGAGCTGCAAGTGGCTCTTTGTGATTTAATTATTAACCAGTCAGGATGCTTTAATTATGTTATTAACCAATTAAGTATTAACTTGCATTGTTATTCACGTATTTGCTGTGAGAATAATATACATGTATTAAAAACTAAATATTCCCTTGTCATACTGTTTAGATATGAATGGTACTGTAGTAAATGAAATAATGAATTCATACCACTGTGGCCCTTTTGGGTAATGTTGATCGTTAATTTGGCTTCTGAACCACTGGGGAAATGGAACCATGCTTGAACCATGTCTTCATACTGGCCAACGTGGGGGCAATTAAGTTCAGCCTCATTGTTATATTTGTATCATAGATAATCCCTGGTTCTCCTCACTAAGGTTATGTCTAGGCTGGCACTTGAACGACAAAACTTTTGTTTTTCAGAGGTGTTAACTCCAGCTCCCCCCCCATTCCCCACACACCAAAAGTCAAGATTTGCTGTGACAAGTGTCAGTGTGAACAGCGCATTGTCAGCAGCAGCGCTCTCCTGCCAACAATGCAAACACCACTTGTTAGAGGTGGAAGTTTTTTGTTGACAGGAGAGCCAACAAACAGCAACTACACTGCGTGACATTTAGTGGCACTGCTGTAATGGCACAACCATGTCGCAGAAAGCTGTGTAGTGTAGACATAGCCTCAGTCAAATGTATTGCCTAGTTAATGGCCTTGTGCATCTTTAATTTAAGTGGTTAGGCTTTAACTATGTAAAGCATGAATATCTAGGGATCTGAACTTCTGGTCTGTTAACCGCTCAACTTGTGTTGATCTGGAATGTTGCTATCACTTGTTTACTAGTGTCCTGCACTGACCTTTGTTCACCAGCCACGTTTTCAATTCAGCCTGCTCTGTGTGCCGACAAGGCTGGCAATACTTTGGGGCAGGAACTGTAAATAGTCTAGACACAAATCCTTCTTTAAGTCTTCTGGAGTCATGAGCAGCTTGTTGGCTTAGAACAACGTAATGACTGAGCTTTAATGCCCGAGCTTCAGAATCCTGTTTGGGGAGGTCAGCTTGGAGAGGAGGGACACTTAAGATGACGCACCACAAAGCAGTGACATTGCATGTATTGTTACATTCCATACACAGACAGCTGAAGGAATGTATTTATCAATTTGATCAGTGAACTCTTAAAATTAGTTTCCACCTAATGCTGTAATGTCACAGAGCTAGAGAAATGAAGAGAGATGGGAAAGGAAAAGCTCCTGCAGACAGTAACTATACTGTGCGTAGAGAGGGAAGAAGCCTGTGCTATGCTAGATGAGCAGGGAGACGAGTAGGTAAAGACTGTGGACCAAATGACATCTGGCATAAGCTGTGTATTGGCCTCCGAGGTCTATGAAATCAGCTGGAACAAACCCATGCAGGATTTTAAAAAAGAACTTTTGAACTGGAGCCTGAAGTGAACAAGGAGCCACTGGAATACCCTTGTGTATGGGTTGGTGTGTGTGTGTGAGAGAGGTGGGGCAAAGCAGGGTTCTTCCTGTGCTGGGATCTGGAGAGCTAGGGCTTAGAGGAAGGTATCCGCCAACTCGTTAATATGTTGTCTTGGTGATTGATCTTTTAGGGTTCTTGGATTTTGGTGGACAGTTGAAAATGCTAAGGTGAGGGACTTTCCAGGTGAGTCTAATCATCTGCCTGCCTCTCTCAATTCCCTGCTGGCCTGGTCTTCAGGCAAAAGCTGCTTTTAGATTCCATGCCATGTTGCTGTTATGGACTGGGACTGGGACCATATAGAAAAGTTGACTCACCACTGCCCTTGGGTCTCGTAGCTTCTTCTTGTGGCGGGGTGGGGTGTAGCACCTCTTTTCTTAATAGTGTGGTCTGCTGACAGTTCATAGACTCCAAGGCCAGAAGGGACCATTGCATTAGTCTGACCTCCTGTACGACACAGGCCATTGAACTCTTCCAAATTTCTAGAGCATTTTTTTTATTTTCATTTAAAAATGTCAGTGATGGAGAGTCTATGATTAAGGCTGCGAGTCTGTCATGGAAGTCACAGAAGTCACGGATTCTGTAACTTTCCCTGACCTCCATGACTTCTGCAGCGGCTGGTGCTGGTCTGCAGCCCCTGGGCCAGCAGCAATGTGTGTGTGTGAGTGCAGGAGCTGGGGGGGTCGGGACACTTACCTGGGGTGGGGAACCACCCTGCAGCTCCTAGACAGTGAAGGGGTGGGGGAGGTCTCTGTGCTGTGCCCGCAGGCCTTGCCCCCGCAACTCCCATTGGCTCTGGTTCCCGGCCAATGGGAGCTGTGGCAGCTGGTGCTTATGGCAGGAGCAGCCCCTGGCCTGGCCCCTGCGTCCGCGACTTAGGAGCAGCAGGGATGCAGATCTGGATAGGGAGCCCCACCGGGCCCCAGCACTGCTGGGGGTCCTGCACCCCCCCCGGCCCCCAAAGCACCCCCCATCCCCTTCCCCAAGTTTTAGTCACAATAGGTATTTTTAGTAAAAGTCATGGACAGGTCACAGGTCTGTGAATTTTTGATTACAGCCCGTGACCTGTCCACGACTTTTACTAAATACTTGTTGTGACTAAAAGGTAGCCTTAACTATGACCCTTGGTAAAATGTTCCAGTGATGAATTACTCTGGTCCTGTGCTGGTCTGCCTCTTTTTTTCTTCTCTAGTCAGGTCATGCTATATTTCCACTCCGTTCGGAGAAGCAAAGTCCAAGACATGAGAAGTCCCAACAATCTATCATCAGTTTTTGGCCCCTGACTCTGCCAAAAGCCTTTCAAAAATCCGTATCTGTTACATCAGGGAGTTTTCATGCCACTTTCTCCAGTGGCTGGTAGGGGAGCCCAGGCCCTCCTTCCTCTCTGGATTTCAGTCCAGAGACCCTGTAATGAACAGGCAAGGTGTGCTCCATTAAACTCCTGCTGCCTCCATGGGCTTCTTCCTGTCATTACTCTTTTTGCCAGGCATTTTCCTTAGCCTCTTGTAATGAGCAATGCCTCCCAAAGCTTCTCCTTAGAGGTCTGGTTCCTGCCCTTGGCTGTGTTCCTAGTCCATTGCAGCCTTTATGTTAGGGTTCCTACAGGCAGACTCCTTCCACTGTTTACTCCCCAGGTTCTTCTGCCTGCAAGTCCTACCCTGCTCCTCCAAGAACGTTTTCCTACTCTATGTTCAGTCTCTCCCTGGGTGAGCTGATTCTTCCCCTTTACCTCAGGGCACCATACAAGCCATCTGCCCAGCAAGATATCTCACTCTGGCCAATTCCATCACAACCCTCTGTGCATCCACTCCTCCTGCTCCTTCTTGTTTCTCTGTTAAGAGAGAAGTTATAAACTTCTTCTTTCTCTCTCTGTAACCATCTCCTGTTCCAGGTTTCTTGCCTTTATGATACCATCCAGTTCCATCCCAGCTGGGCGTCATCTTTAATTAGGAATGGCCCACCCTCCAGGTACAACCAGTGGGTTAATGAGCCTTGTGGTATACACTCCATCACAGACTGTAAATAAAGAGGCTGTAGGGGGAGGAGAGGAAATTGAGTGGGACAGGTTTTGGCCAGGAGTCCCAAGATAGTGCCTCCTTTCAGTAGTCACAGACCTCACTTTTCTCTGGTAGTGTGCACCTGAGTAGCCTTACCCAGGTTTCAAGCAAGGGAAGTTGTGCTGTAGCTTTTATAGCTATTTGTTTTATTTGCATAGGTGCAGCTATCCCAGTGGCTTGACTGATGGTTGAAATCCCAAGTATAGACAAGACCCGAGTGTTCCTGCTCAAGATGCTCTGCTTGCAATTAAGATTCATTAATAAGCCTGATGAGCTTTTACAGTTGTGTGGTGTTTGTGAAGACAGGGTAACTCCCTCCCCAAATCCCAAACAAAACATTGCCACAGAAACGGAAACTCATGGAAAATAAATAGTCCTACACTTGCTGGCAAAGGTGTCACTGAATGTTTTGGTTAAATAGCAGGTTATTGAAAGGATCTGGTCTTCTGGATCTTCGTGAATCCATAATTTGTGTTAAATGCTATATTTCCTACTTCATATGTCATGTACAACATGGCATAAGCCAGTGGGATTCAGGTAGGGAGAGACAACTACATCTCAACAAGGAACAGGTAAAATATTGCATATTTAAATTTGTATTCATGTGATATATAATACCTGGCAGGGCTGCTTTCTCTCACTGTGCTAGCCTCTGAACAAAGGCTTTCCAGCTGGGGAGCCATGAGGTTCTCTTCACTCTGGCACTAACTTATTTCCTTCCTTCCTAATCGAAGCCCTGAATCCTCCTAGATGTCTGTAAAATAAAATGCCCATTCTCTGTTAGAACAGAGTGATTACTGGTCTTCTCTGCAATGATCAGAAAGGGCATATCTGTGCTGCAAAAAAGAACTAGATCAGTTCGGAGCCAGTGTTCTGTGTGCGTGTGGTGGGGCTGTGTTAAAATGGTGCCTTTTTGTTGCCAGTGGGGAAACAGCTCGAAGTTTGCTAGAGAGCAGCTTTTTAGGCTAGATAAAGTCTTAAAACTGCCTCATTCCACTGTCCCTGTGCAGAAAAATTGCCTAGTGCACAGATCTTCCTGTAGTGCGGGTGAGATTGGACAGTCTACAGATCTGTCAGCAAGAAACACTGTTGTGGTGAGAGGCTGTAGCTGTTCATCTAAACTTTTTGCTCCTTGGCAAGCTCCCATGCTTTTCTGAGTTTAGATTCACCTTGGCAACATCCTTGACTGTCATTAGCACAGGGAGTGGGAGTCTTGAGGCAGATGCTTTGAAGCCATGGTGTCGCTAAAGTACTAAGCCAGCTAGATTGGGTGAAAAAATGATTTCGAAATCTCAAGCTTTTGTTTAGTGTCTGGCTACTTTCGTGGCTCTATGGTAACAGCATCTCTTTTTAGAGCATTGGCGAAGGATCCTGGGTGACAATGTGTGCATTACACCTGCATGCAGAGGACTAGCACACGACTTAGGCTCTATTTATGTTCCACTTAAATCATTGGGCTTAACGGCTGCTGTAGGCTGGCACTTTGCACGGGGATAAGTTTCACCTAGTAAGAATAGCAGGTAAATATTTTTTGTTAGGAGAATTTTATCAAATGAGGGAGTGGCGTGTTCTGACCTGAGGAACTCCTGAGTTTAACAGTGCTGCATTGTGCTCTTAGCCAAGTCACTTGGGGCCCATGTTACACTTTTGAAGTCAGTGGGATTTTTGCTATAAACTTCAGTGGGAACATGATCATAGGCTTCATCTGTTAGTTTCCCACCTGTAACAAGGGAATAATTTCTACCTACCTCACAGAGATGTTGTAAGGGATGATCAGTATTCAGAAAGTGTTTGGAAGAGGCTATAGATGATCTATCTCTTTTCTGATTTGTTCTTTGCCAGATTCAGCTGAACAGTGGTGTGTGTGTTTGGTGATTTCTGATCCTTTGACAAATCTTACTTCTTTAAAACCTATGGACACTTGAAAATAGACCCAGCCCCAATCTCCCCCATAGCTTCCCCCCCCCCCCAGACAAGAGGATGATATCTACATTTATAGCTGTAGAAAGAATTGGGTATCTTGGTTTATTGGTTTAGATCAGGTTTAACTCTGAAAGACCATTCCAGATTTTTCTGATTAACTCTACATTAGGAGTTCTTAATTACCTTTCTTCTCCCATCCCGCAAAACAAATCAAGAAATCTAACTGATAGCTGCCAGAAACACCTAATCAATACATTTCTCAGGGTTAGTTTTCCATTTTAGGTATTATGTGATTTCTTGGTCCTTAATTTTGACCTGAGAAATTAAAAAAGTGTAACTAATTCTCTTGTCAACTGTACATAAAATGCAGTCACTGTAGTGTTCAGTTCTGATAACAGTTGTTGGTACGTCTTCGGGAAATCACGCTTGTGTGTGACTGTTTAGAATAAAACTCTGGGCTGGTTTACTCCCTCCCAGTTCCATCACGGCGCTCTTTGCCTGTTGTGGAATCCATCCTTAGACCAGGATGGATATTCAGAGGTCTGCAGGAAGTCAATGCCAATCTAGTCTCATTGCTGGGGACTCTCCTGGAGACCTTGGGGCATCCTGTCACAGACAGGGCTCTGCAAAGAAAGTAATAGAGCCCAGTCTTTTCCCTTTCCCTGGTAAACATCTCAGGGCCAGATCGGGTACAGTGAACACCTCCCTCCACTGCCCCACCTAATGTGGGTCAATTCCCAGCCTGTAACTGGCCCTGTCCTTTCCTGCCCCCTGCACGGATTGTGATGTTGCACAGTGTCTTTTGGAATTCTCACAAATGGGAGGGGTGGTCTCAGTGCCTTTTAAGTCCCTTCCCTTCCACAGAGGAGGAGTGAGTTTGATGCATGGATCTTGGAGGCATTTCTGAGATCCCTCCTTAAAAGTTACTACCCCACCCCCTCTGGATCTGTCACCCCATTCCTTGCTTGAGTTTTCATGTGTATGTTTCTCTTTTCTTATCCTTTCCCTAGCCTACATGTCTCCCTTCCCTGTCTCTTTGGAAAACAGAATATAATGTGTTTATAATTAATAAGAGTAATACAAACACTTTGTGACTTCTGTATTGTGGACACCAGTAAACTGTCCCACAACTTGAAAGAAAAAGCTGTTAATACTTCACCCAAGGCTCTCTGGGTCTTTAGCCTTGTATTTGAAGATATATATAGTATAGTACTAAGCGGTCTGAGGCCCCAAGTATTTTGATACTTGGGTGGGAGAGGAAAAAGATATAAGGTTTAAACATAAAATGAAAATATAGAGCATAGGTTTAAAATAGCATTTTATGAAAAGTTGGCATTTAGAATTTAGTTACTCATGTACAAGTCTGCAGAAGAGTCTTAACAGATGGAGCCCTCAGTTCTGCGTTTCTTTGATTCTCTTTCAGGGAATTGAGAATGGGCCATCAACAATGCTAGGTCTACAATGGGAAGTGTCACGCTTCGCTATTTCTGCTATGGGTGCCTTTTCACATCTGTGACTTGGACACTTCTGCTGTTTGTTTATTTCAACTTCAGCGAAGAGACCCAATCATTCAAGAATGTGCCCGTCAAGGGGCTTGAACCTCAAAAGCCACTTCCTAAAAAATTCTATCCCCGTTTTACTCGGGGTCCAGTTCGTGTACCTGAAGCACAACGGAAAGACAACAGTATAGGGAATCCATTTGGAAATCCTGCACAGGACCCAGTGAAAGGAGACATGGAACTCTCCCCTGAAATGGGTAAGTGGCTTGATCATCTTCATTATCAATGGCATACACGCGCACACAACACACAGCTAAATCAGTCGAAGTGAGATCATAAGACTTTGAGTACAAAAATTTTCCTTGGGCACATTTAAAGAGAATATTTATTTATTAAAATGTTGATCCTGTGTTTCTCTTGGTTTCAAAGTAGACTTAAAAGTTTATTCTTTTACAGCATGTGTTTGTTTAATCAAAAATGTAGCAGTCTAACCTTTATTCTAAAATATTTTCAACTTTGCTATATAAAATGCTAAAACAGAGAACTTCTGAACTTTAACATCCGAGGTACAAACTTTGATATGCCACCTTGCCGCTGGTAGCATTTGTGTCTCTTATGTTGGTAATTTACTTTGAGGGGGATTGGATTAAAATGTGTGAAATTTTAGAGGCTACAGAGAAATTCAATGTATCTTTTTCAGTATAAAAGATTGAAAAAGTAGTTTGCATGGCGATGGTATAAGGTCTATGTTTGCTATCCATATATCATAGAAGTATAAAATGATCTCCAAATGAGACTGGAAAAAGTAAAGATGATGGGTTTATTCATCTGACAGGGTCAAATCTTGCTTGCTTTATTCAGGCAAATAGGTCTGTTGATTTCTCTGTGGCTACTTAAGTGTGTGACATTTTGAACTGAAAACTGGCCATTGAACTGGAAGAAGGTAGCACAAGTCACTCTGTTGGTGTCTTAGCTATTTCCGTTGGAAGTATAATACAGAATATATTTTGTCTAGCCCTGACTTTAATACTGGCAGTGCTAAACTTCCTACAGTCTTCTTCAGTAAAATTTCAATATAGTGTCAGCTGTTGGAGAGTTTTATGGAGTTTAAGAAAAAGCTTACCAAAAGGTAAGGCAGACTTTCTCATAGGCTTATGTGATCGATAGAAGGTGAAACGCCTTCCAAATTTTATCAGTTTGCTGTAATACCAACAGCTGCTAATTGCTGCATAGTCCAGAGGTGACCATCTCTTTCCAAGTATTCACTGCTTGCCAGGAAATTAATTGGAGAGTTGCAACAAAAAAATCTCTTTGATCTTGAAACCCAGAGACTAGCTGGACTGGTGAAAGCCAAATGTATTCTATTGCAGGACAAGTCCTATATGAAAATTTGGGAGACAGCTGGGCCTCTGTTAGAATTAGACCTAGTGTTATAGGGCAGGGTTTCCTGTCTGTCCAGTCTGGAGAAGTGATAAATATGCTAGGCTGTAAAGTTAAAAAAACAGTTTGGCATCTTATAGCTGGAAACAAATGTCATCTGGTCAGGTAATCTATTTTTTTTTTCTTATAAATTTATAAAGCACACAACACTGCTATAGTAAAGGGTTTGTTGATGTTTCCATTGCAAGCTTCATTTTCCAAGGACGTAGAGCTGCTGTTTGGACTGGAATTTGTCAGGCACTTTGCACGCACGTTGTTAGCCTGCATGCAGCTCTTCAAAACCAGCTTAAATAATATTTATGAGTTTAAGTAGAAACTTGCAGGGAGGGTGTGCAGTCTGTAGAACAAAACCCAGTGCAATTTGGCATGAAGTTTTCAAGCATGTGGTCCTTAAAGCGGATGAATTGAACAGACTCACTGGCAACAGTGCTTGCTATAATCCAGAGGATCCAAGTATGGTCCAGAGGCTCTGAGCTCAGTCAGTGTTGGGAAGCTGCGGGTGGCCGTGCCTGCGAACGGTCATTGTAAACAAAGTGTCTTGCGGCCTGCCAGCGGATTACCCCGATGGGCTGCGTGTGGCCCAGCACTGCCCTGGACAGACAAAGACATTGTTATGGTCAGATGTGCAACTCCAAGGAAGGGTTTGTGGTGCTGCTTTTGTGGCTACTTCTGGACAAGGAAGGGAAAGTGACACTATTAATAGTCCTATTTCTAACCTCTGTGACTAATGGCTAGTCACTCTGCAGTTAACCTGGTGGATAAAACCCCCAATCAATGGAAACCCCATGGAGACAGATTGCGTTGGTTAAACTGATTTCCACTAATGTAGCTTCCCATGGTTTCAAACCTCTACCGAAGGGGTGTGAACCACTGCTGCTACATTAGTGTTGCTGCACTTGAGGCTAAAACCCCCAGTGTAGACAATGCGTGTGGCAGTCACATTTGTGCATCGCTTGTTAGAGGGAGAGCCAGGTATGCTTCCTCTGGAGAGTCACTGTTACATGTCCCTTGGTGTAAAACTCATTATAATGTCACAGTCAGTCATGTTACATCTGTGCTATGAAAGGAAACAGGGAGATCTTGCTCTTTCCCTTTCCGAAAACATTTCTACAGCTTGCATTTCTCTTTCTATTTTGCCCCCTTTCTTTCCGATCATGCCACCTCCATGCACATGCTGAGGCTGTCATTGCCATGGGTCACCTGGATTTTGCATAGCTCTCTAAAGCAAGATACTCTCTTGCATGTGTTGCAGAAGGTGAATTTAGGGTTTCCTTGCTTATTGGTTCGTCGGACCCTTGACATGTTGAGTAAGTGAAAAAAAATAAATGAAGCCATTTGTTCCAGTACTTCAGGGCTTGTACTGTTCAGTTGAGTGAAATGTCTCAATGAGTACAACAGAACTCAGTGAAGTTTGGGACCCTAGCACAGTAGAGTTTAAATTGGTTTTGGTCCCAGGCACAGAAAGAATGACATTGTAGGATTTTGCTGCTTGCACTAGTGTGCTTTTGGAAACTGGGGGGGGCTGCCTCTACCCTCCCACTGCACTCAGTGAGAATTGATGTTTCAGCTAAAACAATCAGCGAAGAAGTAGTAAACTCTGTTGCTAATGAAGTTGTCATTCTGAGGCTTGAGTCTCAACGTCTCAGATGAAATGAATGATGGTAGATCAGGCTTCTTTGGTAGCTATTGTTTTTGTTTCACTGACATCTCCTGAAACTAAACTGCACTAAGGCCATGATTTGTTTGAAATTTCTACCACCATTAGGGCTAGAAACTTACTGCATTTAAATGGAAACATAGACTTTGTAGAATCTTAATCTGCCATGGGTGCCAGGTTACACATCAAGTGGGCTAGGTCTGGCTGACTGAGGGTTGACACCTGTGTTTTATACTGAGTTGCGTGAAGTTTTTAGGAGGAAGGATTGTGTGGGGAATAAGAAATAAGCACAATGGGTCTTTGGGAGATGTTATGCACCAGCCACATACATCTGTAATGGCTGTTCATAGACTTAACCTAGTGGGGTAGAAATTGTAGTATTCATACAGAAATGTGCTTTGAAAATGGGTTATAATATGATTTGTAAAGGCAGATTGTGAAAACTATGCATGAGTTAAACACTCCATTTCAGTACTTGATCATTGTCAGAGGGCATTTCCGACCCAATGAACTGATTTTGATATGTTTCTATTATAGGCATGATTTTTAATGAACGTGATCAGGAGGTGAGAGACTTGGGCTATCAGAAGCATGCCTTCAATATGCTTATCAGCAACCGATTGGGATACCACAGAGAGGTGCCAGATACAAGGGATGCAAAGTATGTCCTTTATACCATTTTTTCTATAAATCTGACATTGTTTTCAAGGGTCCAATATACTAAATAATGAGATTGGAATTAAACATTTGGCTGTTATACATCTATTATATTTTGCTTTCAGCATATCAGTTACCACTGAAGGCAGATTTCCTCTCCTTTAATACTTGCAGCCAGATGGTGTGAAGTTATTCTTTTAATTTGGAGGACTTGATTTATTGAAGACTGTTCAGAATTGGATCTCAAGAGGCAAATGGGAATGGGATAATAATCGTACATAATTGGAAAATCTGTACTGAGTAGGTCACATGAGTCAGACTAATGCTACCTTAAGACAGAGTGTGTGTAATTTTAAGATCACCTATACAAACCATATATCTACTTACTCTACCACACTAGTCTCTTTGAATTAGTATTTTAAAATACAATAGGTCTTCAAAGAAATAGATATTCACTAGAATTTTTACAAGCTAATGACACTCAGCAGAATGGATCAGAGAGTTAAAGTAGAAATTTATTTTCTCAATCAGATGTTAGATAGATGGAGAAGCTGATTGGTTAGAAAGTATCCTGCTCAATTTAAATATGAGAAGCCATCTGGTGGTCACCCCAGAGACCTAACTTCAAATATTGGGTAGTGGAATGAGTTAGATGATCCATAATTGATATAATGCAGAACCTCTCTGATTTAGTTCTATGTAATGGGCAAATAACCAAATAATAGTGAGATTGATTCCAGGTAGTGATCAGTGTGCGCTCAAGAGATCTCCGTGAATAGACTATCAGGGATATTTCAAGTGAGGGCAGAGATACATTAAACATAGAGAAGTTAACATAGTGCATACATGTATTCTATGCAGGTGTACTCTGAACTGTTAATTTTAAAGGGACGATATGTGGGAAAACCCAAAATTCTGTACCTGTATTATTAATTACATACTAGGTCCTTTAAAAATAAGTATTTTTACAACATAATATGTTTTTCCATTTATTCTGTTGGAGTGAATAGCAAAAAGGTAAGCAGTGTGGTGAGTGTAATTGATGGCTAATTTCACTTTTTTAAATATTTGGTTCCACATTTTGTGTCTCATGTACAATGTTGGTTTTTAAGGTTTTTAATTTGACTTAAATGTGTTTGTTTAAAAACCTAATTTGGGTGTAAACTTACTGATACAAACTTCATGGGCACTAGGATTCACAGAAAGCTATTTATTAGATCCAAGAAGTAGCAACACTGAGCATAACACTGAAATGTGAGAGAACAATTTCTAATTCGGTATTAATGTTGCTGTTTATGAGGCTTTGTCAAGAGGTGCAGTCCTGTACAGATGTACATTGAGCATAAGGCTTTTTTGTTTGTAGGTGCAGAGAAAAGTCCTACCCTTCTGATTTACCATTTGCCAGTATTGTTATCTGTTTCTATAATGAAGCATTTTCTGCTTTGCTTCGGACGGTACATAGTGTACTGGATCGCACTCCAGCGTATCTTCTTCATGAAATTATCTTGGTGGATGACAACAGTGAACTGGGTGAGTGACAATCTCTGTAATGCATTTGTGCTGTTGTTACACATCTGTGCTTGCACGTACTGGTGATGTTTGGCCTTCCTGTTTCTTCCTATGCTTTTGTCAATAAGCCACGTGGTGTGTAGACCATTCGAAATAAATTTTTAAACTGCAGTTGGTACAACTAGAGTTAAGTGTTAGTGTCAATAATAGTGAGGATTTAAGCAGCTGGGATCAGCTAAGCTATGAATAACGTATGACAATACAGTAAAACCTCCATTTAACGGACTAATTTGGGCGAGGGGGTGTCCGTTAAATCAAAAAGTCCGTTATTTAATAAAAAAAAAAAAAAAGAGCTGTCAGAGCAGCAGCCTGCCTGTTGCTGGGACCCAGGCGGCAGCCGGGAGCCGTCAGCCAGCCCGCCCGCTTGCGGGACTCGGGCAGGAGCCGGCAGCCTGCCCGCAGGTGGGAGCCAGGCGGGACCCGGGAGCCGGCAGCCCACCCGTCCGCTTGTGGGACTCGGGCGGGAGCCAGGAGCCGGCAGCCCGCTTGCTGGCGGGACTCGGGCGGGAGACGGCAGCCCGCCCGCAGCCGGGAGCCGGCAGCCAGCCCGCGAGAAATGGATTTCAGATGCATCAGACTTGCTCAGAAATTTTGTCCGTTGCATCAGAAGTCCGTTAAATCGAGGTCCGTTAAATCGAGGGTTTACTGTATATAGGAAAGTTTTCTGGGCCAGCCTGGTGTTCAGAATGGCTTATGCAGATGCTCTTAGGATAAATTATTGAGGCCCAAACTCTCCATAAGCCTATATTTACTACTGAAAAAGCTTCTGTGGCCATATAAGTTGCTGTAGCACTACAGACATAGTGTGTGATTTCTGCCAGCTCATCAATTCAGTGGTGGTGGTGTCCCTGGGAGCAGAGTCCAACTTTTGGGCTGGGAATGCTATGCATTCCTCTTGGGCAATCTTGTGGTTTTCACTAGCTTTTGATGGAGCAGCAGTCCAGCCCTAGGAAGCTGGAAGGGGGTCAATGCAGTGGTGGGACCCCTAAAGGGGGTAGGTTTGTCAGAATGAGTTGTCAAATATTTGTCTGGTTTAAAGATCATGCACCAGCCCACACTCTGCAAATCAAAATAAGCCACTAACTTGGAAGCATTCTGGCATTTGAAAAGCTAAGCAGCAGCTGAGAAATATGTTGGTGTAAACAGCAATTACAGCAGCATTGTGTGTGCTTCCTATTTTCTTGCTGTATAAACATCTGCAGCCTTATGTATCTCTTTCATCTGATCCTTTTAAAATATACATAATTAACTCCTCCTGTTTATCACCGTCTGATTTCAGACTTAAACTCTCGTCTTTGTGGGGCTGATTACATCTGCATGGTTTAGAATGGAATTCCCTTGTTCTTACAAAGCTGATTTGTTTCTATTGGGTCAGAGCAAATGTTAAAGTTGGCGAGAGAACTAGGATTAAATACTCTATCCTTTGCCAATAAGCATGCCTAATGTTTAAATGCCTGTTTTGTGGTTGTCCTCTTGAGGTTTGGAAGGAACATGCATTCCACACCACAGAGTTTAAGGCACAACTTACTGCTTTAAAGTTTCTGAGTCTTTAAGTTCAGCCGTAAACTTACCTCAAAATTGAGTCTTCAAATATGGCACTGTCTAAACATAAACATCCTTCTTTGCTTACCAAGCCCTCTGACTCTGGTACTATTTTGGTATGTCGTTGTTTTGAAAGTCTAGTTAGTCACAAAGCCTTGGTGTGGTCATGCTGGTATTTCTAATTTTAAACCAGCTTCAAGTGGCTGGAGAATGGGGTGAGATTTCTTCTAAAAGGATTGGTGCACTCTCTCATTGATAGTGTAACAAACTAATGGTGACATTGATACCTTCTTCTAATGGAAGAAATTTCACAAGTAAAAGAGAGCAGGGGTGGTTTTCTCATTAAGACCCTGGACCAGAACTTCACTCCCTGGCTCTGTACAGATTTTGTGTGTGGTCTTAGGTAAATCACCAAATTCCTCTTTGCTTACATTAACTGTGTGGAACATGGAGACGATAGTACCTTCTTTCTCCCACCTTTTTGTCTGGTCTGTTTAGCTCTTCAGGACAAGGATTGTCTCTCTGACATGGAGTACCTGACATGGTCTGCTGCTTAGCCTTGTATTCTGTCAGGCAAAGCTCATGTCTTTGAATGTGGGTTTCCCTAAGTAAGTTCCTTACACACATGAACAATTTAACATGTCCTATACACTAAAGAAGCTTTTCTATGTCTCAGCTGGAAACCATTAAGGGGCTGGGTTCCCCCTCTTCACTCACTCTGGCTGTCATCCTATCTGATACCCGTCCAGTATTTTCCCTCTCTCTAGGCTACCTTCTTTGGGGTAATCCCTACCTTACTAAATGCAGCCTAGAAGAAGGTGACCTCCATGACTCTGGCTGGTGCCATTCTTCCCTTGAGAAGAAGAGACCAAAGGGATGAAAATGAGGTGGGGAAGTATCTTCCTCAGCTGGGCCTCTTGCAGTGCAGCTGTTCCACTGGGTCCTGAATCCAGTTTTTTGCATTCTCCGAGAGAGAAGCCTCCACTACCGCAGCAGAGCAGGATAATGGCTGGGGTTGATGTCCAGAGTTCTCTTGCTTGCCTGAATGAGGGGAAAAGCTCTCCTTTGGGGCAGAGGTGGTTTTTGGGTGATGTGTCAAACAAAACCAGCAAAGGCAAGAGAACTTCTCTATTGGGGAAAGAGACACCAGGGTAGTCTTAAACCTCTGTTCCAGAAATTGTGTTAAAAAGTCCTCCGTGGGTTCCACTGTTTTCAGAGACTGTCTGGGGGGCACACAAAATCTTCTGATAATCACTTCAGCCATGTAATGTAGCAGTAGTGATTTGCTTTTCTGTTTTCTCCTTGGCGGGACCAGGACTTCTGGGGAAAGGTGGAAGCATTCTTTGCTATTCCCCCCCACTCAGAGAGCCTCATGTGAAGACTTTGTCCTCACTCTGTTAATTTTGATGTTTAACCTTTGTTGCTTTAATTTAATCATGTGAGTTCTCCATTTCCTGCCTTGGGATACTAGATCAAATGAAGAAAGTTTAGGCAATAGTTTTCGTTCCTGTTCATAAGTCCTTCTGCTTTTGTGCAGCCCTGTCTCACTAATTTATATGGTAGTATTGGGATGACACATGTTGAATATCCCTAACTCTCTAAGATTTTCTTCAAAACCATCTCTCTTACTCCTTCCTTAGCACATTGTACCATATTTAAGACCAGGGACAGATACCACCCTTGAGGCAGACAGCATAGGGACATTTGATTTACTCAGCTCTTGTCTCTTCTAGAAGTTTTAAGAAGGCCTTAATCACAAGATGTTGCTCTTTAAATATATTCAGGTATGGGATGATGTCCCGGTATTCCACAGCTTTTCCTCCCCATCTACTATCCACACGACTTTATTTAAGTCTCATAATATGTAAAGATAATAGCTGGAATTCCTTTGCTTTTTTGACTATCTCCTTTATAAAGAAATGCCTTGTTCTTCCTGTGTTTGTACAGTTTTTCCCTCCTCATACATCCAGGGGTGCTGGAGCTACAGGTGCAGGTACATATAAAATATATAGAGACAGTATCAGGAATTCCTTTTTGCTGCTTCCTGATAAAGAAGTGCCTTGTCCTTTGTAAGAATGCACAGCTTTGCCCTCCTTATCCATTCCATTGACATATTAATCCTCTTGATAATGACTTTGCTGTTCTTTGATAACTGATGTCTAGCTGGCCGATGCTCTTTCTCTCTACTGTGTTATTCCTACTCCAATATTTCTTTCATTTATGTAAAATTTTCCAGAACCCAGGTTCTTGTAATATCCCAGCTGGCTGGCTGTTTCACTGTGACTTCATTTGTTCTTTTCCATGTCTCTCCATGCTCGGTTACTCTTCTCCAGTATTATGGTTTTCATAGTCCCTCTCCCCAATGACCGTAGCCTGCTGCCTGCCTTTCCTTTATGTGGGAAATGTTGGCATTGAAAAGACTGAGGAAGTACAATGCCTCTTACCATCATTCTATACTTGTAGCACTTAGTAGCCCTTACAGTAGCACTTACAGGCTGTAATAATCTCTGTTCTCCTTCAAAAGTATGTGCTTTGTCCAGAGTGTGTTTTGATCCTCCTTGGGTTCTGGAAAGGTGACCACGTGCAATCGGAGTCCATAAACTAGTTTGCATATCCATTTTATGTATTTTGAGAAAAAGTTGGACCAGTGCTTTTATTATCCATACCTGTTGAGTTGATGATAGATGTTTTCCCCCTCGAAAGCATCAAGGTTTATTTTAGTGTGGTGATCCTTGTAGGACACTGCTGACTTAAATCAGACGTGTACTATCCGCTATTGCTACAAATAAACACCTAAGATAGCTACATTAGAAAGAGATTAGAGAGAGAAATACTCCTTTTTGTGTTCTTAATTAATTACCACCTAGAAACCCCAGTCATAGACAAGGACCCCATTGTGCTTGGTATTTACAAACACAGAGCAAAAAAAATGGTCTCTGTTCCAAAGAGCTTACATGCCAAGTATGAAACAAGGAACAGCTGGTGGATACAGGAACAAGGAAACATTGAGACAAAATTGATTAGCATGATAGGCTGCGCTGTCAGCACATAGCGCTTGGCCAGTTCCATCCCTTTTCCCTGTATAACCAGTTGCCATTTTTGTCTCCATAGATATCTCTCTCAGCAGCAGGGGAAAGACAAACAATTAATAGGATAATGTGACTGCAAAGCTACAAAAAGTGGCAAGGGGAATTGGGACTGGGTGTACTACCTGGAATGACTTCACTGACATTGAACAGAATTCATGTTGAAGGTTGTCAGCTAACAGAGAGTGTAGAACTTCAAAAGGAGCTTTTTGATCACTGCGTGCTACACAGTTTTGCTGTTTTTATTCTACATGCAACTGCAGTGAAGCTATGACTAAATTTGCTTCCTGTATTTGTTCTCTTGCTTGCAGCTGATTTGAAAAAAGACCTAGATGAATATATCAAAAAAAATCTTCCAAGAAACACAAAGCTAGTAAGAAATGAAAAGCGAGAGGGGCTGATTCGAGGAAGAATGATTGGAGCATCTCATGCTACAGGTATACCCTGTCTTTTCTTTCCTTTAATACTTTCTTCATACACCTAGGCAGCCACCTGCGTTATAGCCACAGTCCATCCAGCCAAGGAGTATATGACATTCCATATGATCATCAGTAGTGCTTTTTGTTTAGGTAAAGGGAATGATGTTGAGTGATGGACTTGCTTTCCTTTAGTGCAGGGGTTCTCAAGCTGGAGGTCGCGACCCCCCTGGAGTTTTGCGGGGCAATTCCAGTTTTGCGACCTCCCAACGCCTTTGGCGGCATTTCGGCGGGCACAGAGACGAATGCCACCCGTCCACCAAAATGCCGTCGAAAGCGGAAGTGTTCAGTTTGGTGGCATTTTGGCGGACATACCCCCGGGCCGCCACGGGATGCTGCAAAGGAAAAAGGGGGTACCGAACAAAAAAGTTTGAGAACCCCTGCTTTAGTGGACTGAACTTACTGCCTCCGCAGCAGTCTCTTGATGGATTACTGAATGAGGGAGGCAACTTAGTGACAGAGGATGTGGAAAAAGCTAATGTACTCAATGCTGTTTAGAAAAGCTGGACGAGCACAAGTCCATGGGGCCAGATGCGCTGCATCCGAGGGTGCTAAAGGAGTTGGCGGATGTGGTTGCAGAGCCATAGGCCATTATCTTTGAAAACTCATGGCGATCAGGGGAGGTCCCTGATGACTGGAAAAAGGCTTAATGTAGTGTCCATCTTTAAAAAAGGGGAGGAGAAGGATCTGGGGAACTATTGGTCAGTCAGTCTTATCTCAGTCCCTGGAAAAATCATGGAGCAGGTCTTTAAGTGCTTCAGAATTGATTCCTTGAAGGAGAGGAAAATGATCAGGAACAGTCAGCATGGATTCACCTGACTAATCTGATTAATCTAATTGCCTTCTATGATGAGATAACTGGCTCTGTGGATGAGGGGAAAGCAGTGGACATGTTATTCCTGGACTTTAGCAGAGCTTTAGAAATGGTCTCCCATAGTATCTTGCTAGCAAGTTAAAGAAGTACGGGCTGGATGAATGGACTACAAGGTGGACAGAAAGCTGGCTAGATTGTCGCTACCCGATCAATGGCTCCATGTCTAGTTGGCAGCCGGTATCAAGCGGAGTGGCTCAAGGGTTGGTCCTGTGGCCAGCTTTGTTCAATATCTTCATTAATGATCTGGAGGAAGGCGTGGATTGCACCCTCAGCAAGTTTGCAGATAATAGTAAACCGGGAGGAGTGGTAGATATGTTGGAGGGATAGGATACAGAGGGATCTGGACAAATTAGAGGATTGGGCCAAAAGAACTCTGATGAGGTTCAACAAGGACAAGTGCAGAGTCCTGCACTTAGGATGGAAGAATCCCATGCACTGCTACATACTAGGGACCGAATGGTGAGGCAGCAATTCTGCAGAAAAGGACCTAGGGGTTACAGTGGACAAGAAGCTGGACATGAGTGAACAGTGTGCCCTTGTTGCCAAGAAGGCTAATGGCATTTTGGGCTGTATGAGTAGGGGCATTGCCAGCAGATCAAGGGATGTGATTATTCCCCTCTATTCGGCATTGGTGAGGCCTCATCTAGAATACTGTGTCCAGTTTTGGGGCCCACACTACAAGAAGGATGTTGAATAATTGGGAAGAGTCCAGTGGAGGGCAACAAAAATGATTATGGGTCTGGAGCACAAGACATAGGAGAAGCTGAGGGAACTGGGATTGTTTAATCTACAGAAGAGAAGACTGAGGAGGGATTTCATAGCTGCTTTCAACTACTTGAAAAGGGGTTCCAAAGAGGATGGATCTAGACTGTTCTCAGTGTACCAGATCACAGAAGAGAAGTAATCGTCTCAAGTTTCAATGGGGGAGATTTAGGTTCGATATTAGGAAGAACTTTTTCACTAGGAGGGTTGTGAAGCACTGGAATGGGTTACCTAAGGAGGTGGTGGAATCTCCAACCTTAGAGGTTTTTAAGGTCAGGCTTGACAAAGCTCTGGCTGGGATGATTTAGTTGGGGATTGGTCCTGCTTTTAGCAGGGGTTTGGACTAGATAACCTCCTGAGGTCCCTTCCAACCCTGATATTCTATGATAAGGGGCAAGAGGCAGAGAATCAGTCAAATTTCCTATGTAAGTCCTTAGCATCACTTATTATTCACTGTTTGGTGTTTTTTACATGTGTTTGAGCTCATGTCAGTTCAGATAAAAATCACTGAGCCATCTTGGTACTCTTTCCTACAAAATGTATCAGTGTTTATTTTGTATTTAGTTACTCCATCTTTATTCGGTGGCAGTTGATTAATTAAAAACTTCCTAGGTTAAAGTGCATTTAGAGGTTTAACTGTTTAGATAAAGCTGTCACCACATAAGATGTCAGCTTGCTAGAGATGAAGTGCCTTCAAAAGAGTCGTACTCGGTAAATAATGAATGAAAGGGAAGCTTTGAGAAGAGTAAGTGGCCACTGGATGTGATCATTCTGTCACTTCGCTGAGTTTGGAGACCTGGGCAGGATTAGGGAACAGTTTTACTATAAAACAAAAGTAGATCAGGACTCTGACTTTACCTCTCTGCTCAAGCAGCTGGTCTTAAGTGGTGTTGACAGATTGCATTTCACACAAGTTCTGAATGATTAGCTTTCTTACAAGTAGTAGGGATCTCATTTATGGGAAAATAAAGAATTTTTTTTGCTAATGAAGAAAATAATTTGGAGCTTTCAGCTTGAGTCATGGGAAGGAAGTCCCCCATCTGAACAGCTTTTAAGCACCCTTTGTGTTAGCTCCCCCTACAAGAAACAAGAGTCACAAAGATCAGTCGGTACTTTAGCAGTATTGGCCAGAACCTGCCCTCACTTGTGTGTAAATCCAGAATAAATCAGTTGATTTCAGCGGATTTACACCGTGTAAGTGAAGGCAGAATTTTGCCTGTGCATTTTTTAAAAAACAAAAAAACAACCTTTTAATATAGCCTAAATTTTGGGCCCAAATTGACCCAGGTGTCCCTTTTAAAACTTATCAAAATTAAAACAATGAGGCAATTTACTTTTTGCAATAAATGTCTCAGTTCATTTAGATTAATTTGCTCTAATTGGGAAGAGCAACAGTGGTTCACGAACTTTGTAAAACAGTGTAGGATTTTCCCTTTCCCACCCGAGAGCCCAGCTCATTATATATTGGATACCATACATGCAGAATACTTTGCCTCAAGTGACAGCTGTTGAACTGTGAGGATTTTGCTTTCTCATTAAGGCACTTTAGAAAAACTTCCGAGTAAACTACTAATTCACATGCACTGTTGCACTACTTACCAGTGGTATTTCAGTTGTCATTACAGTACTTAATTAGAGAGAATATATCTGTGCTTTATGTACCTAGGATACGTTTTATATTAATGTATATCCCTGATAAATTATTTGGCATCTGAGAAACTGTGCTACAAGATAATTTCTAAATTAGTCTGTTACTTGTTAGCATTGTGATAGCCTGATCCATAAATAAAACCACTATTGAAGTTCCTAGGTTATTGACTGGAATGTTACTTGTTACCTCTCTCTGTATTCAGTTCATATACCACTCTCTTCACCATGATATAGTTCAAGGCCTCTCCCATTTCTCCTCAATTATCCCAATATCACATCATTTTTCTCTTCTAAAATAAAATTTCAGAATAATTTTTACATCAATTTAAGCCTGGAGATTGCTCCTTTATTCCCAATAGTCCAGATTTTAGCATCTCTAGTTGTGGTGAATAGTCGTGCACAAACTAATGGCTCTTGCGCACAAACTAATGGCTCTTACTCACAAGGAATAGGGTGCTACTTAATGTAAGTGTTTAAGTGGTGTGTGTGTGTGTGTGTGTTTCATATATATAAAGTTTGTGTATATGCTTGTCAGTTAGTGTGTGTGTGTGTGTCAGTTAGTGTGTGTGTGTGTTTCATTTATATAAAGTTTGTGTATATGCTTGTCAGCTAGCTGAATGAATGGTGTTTTCTTCTTGTGTGGTTCCTTGTATGCTTATCAGACCATAAGTGTCTTCCAGTTACCTGCCCCTGCATTACACCTTCCGCTTCCATGGATCCTCTGTTGCATGAGTAAGACTGCACAACACTCCTTGTGGAGCTTTTTTGGTAATGTTTTTTTGGTACTTAATTGGCTTGTGATATCTGCTCTTCAGAGTCTTCCAGCCCTCTGGCTACTTGGGTCTAACTCTCAGATAAGGGGTAACAGAGTCCTCTGGCACCTTAAAGACTAACTAAAGTATTGAAGCATAAGCTTTTGTGGGCTAATACCCACTTCATCAGATGCAAGGATGGCTTGCATCCGATGAAGTGGGTATTAGCCCACGAAAGCTTATGCTTCAATACTTTAGTTAGTCTTTAAGGCGCCACAGGACTCTTTGTTACTTCTGCTATTCCAGACTAACACGGCTACCTCTCTGATTCCAGATAAGGGGATGCTTCCTGTGTTTGGCTTTTTGAGGATTGGTGTGGAGGTTTATAGTGGTAGGAGAGAATTCTCTGGGCCTTGTCAGGGTGGTGGAGAACCTGTTTGAGCTGCGAAATAATACCCGCAGTAATGGCCTGATCCAGGTCTCATTTAACTCAGCGCAAGGACTTCCTTGGACTTTAATGGGAGCTGGAACAGAATAAATGCAGTAATTAAAAATTGTTGGAGTGAGGGTAGAACAAGAGTTGTTTCATTCTCACAGCAGGGGAGCCAGGAGTGCTTCCCTTTATTGTTATTGCACTGTGCTTCTCTTACAGTCTTTGCAGTAAATGTAGGATCAAATGCATTACTTTGTAATCATTATTATTGCCGATAGTAAAGTTCTGTACTCTGCTCCTTCAGGCTAGATGGTAAGATTTCTCTGAAGGAAACCCTTTAGCAGCAGTGGACTCACAGATGATTGCTACTATCAAGGTTTTATTTGGAGATTGTATCCCCCACAATTATATTTGATATATTTGGTACCGATACCTGTAGAAGTGCTGCTGTCTTTACAATGCAATATATCCCAGTGGATTTCTTTAGACAGTTACCTCCTCTGGATTGGTATTGTATCTCCCTCTGTTGTGTATACTTTCAGTTAATTTGTCTCTATATTCAGTGTTATCACAGACCTGCATATTTTGTATGTTTTTTGTTGTTCTTAGGAAAAGTGCTGGTGTTCCTGGACAGCCACTGTGAAGTGAATGAGATGTGGTTACAGCCTTTGCTGACTCCAATTAGAGAAGACCGCAAGACAGTGGTGTGCCCTGTGATTGACATAATCAGTGCTGATACGCTTATCTACAGCTCTTCCCCGGTTGTGCGTGGAGGGTTTAACTGGGGTCTGCACTTTAAATGGGATCTTGTTCCTTTGTCAGAATTGGAAGGACCTGAGGGAGCCACTGCGCCAATCAAGTAAGATTTCTGCTGCCTGTTGAGAAGCGAGCTGGCAATTATAAGTAATGTGCGGTAGAGACCAGCTCATAAATGAGAGACATCTTTAAAAGCAGAGACTTACATTGCCAAGGGTCTGTGTCTTCATTTTTATTGAGTTAGTTTAAGAGAAAATTAAACTTTAACAAGAAAAGGCTAGCCTAGCCTAATTTTCTTGCTTTTAAAGAGCAAGAATAACACCTTTTTAGAGATCTACATAGCACCACATTTGCCATGGTGCTCTACAGACCGATGAGCCATAATCTGTGCTCTTAAGAGTTTACCGGCTATTCTATATTAAATATGTACTGTCCAGTACCTTAATATTAGAACTATGTATTGGTGTATGTTTGCCTAATGGTTATTTTGATTATCAACTGCCATAGTGATATTCTTTGTATCCATCTGGCATGAGCTCTGGAACGTTTGTGACCATATGTTAACGGAATGCTAGCTTTGGAAAATTCTTCTTTTTCATAACAAGAAGGCAAGTGTTGTGGTCAATGATAAAACTGTTGTACCAGTTTTTCTCAAAACTTTCATGTCAAGATTCTGTTCTTTCCACTCAGTCTTTTCATTTTTTTTTCTTTTAGATTAACACTTATCTTGTCATAAAGCTTTCTACTTCAACATGCACGGATGCAAAAGCTGCCTCAAATCATTAGCCACGCCAACGAGCTTTGTGGCGAAGGCTTTGAAATCATCCCTCCTTTCTATGGTCAGCCCTTCGAGTCTGGCCTGAAGTGCTTCCCAGGGTCATTCTTCAAGGCAAAAGCCTGAGTAAAGATGAGCACTGGGACTTGGCAGTGCCGCCTTTGATGTTTCTACTGTACAATAGGTGTCTGGTGGCCTATCAGAAATAAACAGTATCAGTCCAATTCCTACTGGATGTGTCCATGTTATAAAATTGCGACCACCTTTGGAAACTTTGTCTTAGCAAAGAGGGCAGATATTGACTAGGCACTGCAGTAGAAATGTACAGGGGAATCACTCCAAGAGCAAGGCTGAAGTTGGCAGAGCAATGTGAAGAAGCTGATATGTTGCATATGTTGTTTAGTTTAGAGGTCTTCAGTCTCTCGGGCTGTTAATCTAGCACCATTGATTGGCACTAGATTGACTTCATAAAAAGGAAGCTTTAATTTCATCAAAACAATTAAACTAGTTTCTGGCAGAATGTTAGTGCTTTATTACATTTTATCGCTGGAATGGGCTCTGAAACCTGGCTGTGTGTGCTTGTCCTTCTCTGCCCTTGGAATGTGAATTAACAATGCTTGTTTCAAGCTGATATAAGAGACTCCAACCCTGGGTTTTCTGCTGTGGTTTGAAGACTGTGTGCATCAGGTTTTCCATATCGGGTTTTCCCATCACACAGCTTGATTTAAGGAAGCCAAGAAACTTCTCATTTATTTCTTAATAAACTGGCTCACCAATAATCTGTTTGGGAAAAGATCGCTGCAGGTATTTCTGAAGTTAGAAGGCGATGACACATGGGAGAAAACTGGACGAGATCCATCAAAGAAAATTTTAAATTAGGGATCTTGATTAGAGATAATCTACCATGTGCCAGAAGATACAGTCCTCTGGGTAGGCAAAGCTTGCCACTGTCTTCCAAGGATTCTGAGGTTGAGCCCTAAGACAACGTTGGTACTTAAATGGAGTTCCATAGTCTACGATTACTAAATTTCCTGAGTTTGAGCGTGGCTTCTCTGTTTAAAGAAGCTCTTGCATTGCTTAAACAATTAGTCTAAAAGTTTGGGGTTTTTTAAATCTCTGAATATCACTTTCCACCTAATGGAAAGCTTTTTGTTTTGTTATCTATTTAGTAACCTTCATAATCTAAATGTGCTGGATTCTTCTCTACCCAGATGTTAGAGGGACAAATCCTACAGCAGAAGACCATGTCAGAACAAACAAGGGAATCCTGCCTTAGGGCTGCTTACTCTGAACACTTTTTTATTGAATTTTTAGTGACTAGGATTGTGGAATGTCTGTCTAGCCACTGTCGCATGGCATGTTTGCATGGACTGCTCTTCTCTTCCCCCTTCCTGTCCCCTCCCCCAATGCCTCACTTTGCCAGGGCAACAGCAGACAGGGACTTCTGCTTATAAAAAGAGGTATTGGTCATAAAGGCGCAGTTTAGGATGTAGGTTGTAGAATAGTAGCTAACATACAGATGTTTACAAAATATATTGACACAGTAAAAATGATACATAAGAGGCATTGCATAGAAGGGACAAAGCACTGGAAAACTTCCAGAGAGAACAAATACTCAACTGTAGAAGAGTTATAACAATTGGGGATAACCTCATTTTATTAATAATGAAACATAAGTATTCCTACTTTTAAATTCAGTTTGAAAGACAAAAAATAAATAATTTAATTCCATCCCATTAGGTTTACTGGATTGTATACCTCAAGCTTGATCCTTATTTCCTCTTCCCCCTTCCTGTCCCCTCCCCCAATGCCTCACTTTGCCAGGGCAACAGCAGACAGGGACTTCTGCTTATAAAAAGAGGTATTGGTCATAAAGGCGCAGTTTAGGATGTAGGTTGTAGAATAGTAGCTAACATACAGATGTTTACAAAATATATTGACACAGTAAAAATGATACATAAGAGGCATTGCATAGAAGGGACAAAGCACTGGAAAACTTCCAGAGAGAACAAATACTCAACTGTAGAAGAGTTATAACAATTGGGGATAACCTCATTTTATTAATAATGAAACATAAGTATTCCTACTTTTAAATTCAGTTTGAAAGACAAAAAATAAATAATTTAATTCCATCCCATTAGGTTTACTGGATTGTATACCTCAAGCTTGATCCTTATTTCCTCTTCCCCCTTCCTGTCCCCTCCCCCAATGCCTCACTTTGCCAGGGCAACAGCAGACAGGGACTTCTGCTTATAAAAAGAGGTATTGGTCATAAAGGCGCAGTTTAGGATGTAGGTTGTAGAATAGTAGCTAACATACAGATGTTTACAAAATATATTGACACAGTAAAAATGATACATAAGAGGCATTGCATAGAAGGGACAAAGCACTGGAAAACTTCCAGAGAGAACAAATACTCAACTGTAGAAGAGTTATAACAATTGGGGATAACCTCATTTTATTAATAATGAAACATAAGTATTCCTACTTTTAAATTCAGTTTGAAAGACAAAAAATAAATAATTTAATTCCATCCCATTAGGTTTACTGGATTGTATACCTCAAGCTTGATCCTTATTTCACATAGAAAGGGAATTATTATTTATTTCAGGCGATACCAGAAAGTACAGTGTAAACTGGAATGTATTATTTTTTCCCAGTCAGGTCAGTACCAGCCCCTATATTAGCCCTTTGTTCATGAGGGGGAAATAGACAACCATTTTGATTTGTACATTTTAGATCAAGAGCAACATAATCAATTAAGCAGAAAATGTAGGTACTGTGTCAGAGCTAAAGAGACAAAAATATAACCTGACTGGATATGAGGCAGGATGGCAGTGCACGTATGCTGGTGATGCCATTGCAAAAGAGTAATTTGGCTTCTAAGCAGTCAGTTGTGTGTGTTTGAAGAAAGACTGAGGTCTTGTTTTCATAGCCCGGCATTTTGGACTACGGGTGTGTGGATGGCAGAGTGCACTAGCATACTGTGCTATAACTCCCTGTGAGAGAGCTGTGGGCACAAACTAAAAGGTACCTTGCTCACATTAACTTAGTGCTATTTAAAGATACACATCAAATAAATGTAAGTTATCACAGATCATATTTATACACTTTCCTTTAAAAATAAATAAAATATAGGATGTTTTGAGACCTGGTTGGATTACTTCAATCCTGCAGTTGTAGTCAATGGAGTCCAGTAGTAGGACTGGGAACTTTATGATAGATTAACTTTTTTTATTAAAATGAGCGTGTAGACAATGGGAATTCATTTTTAACTTTTTTTCTTCTAGGTCGCCTACTATGGCAGGAGGCTTGTTTGCTATGGATAGAGAATACTTCAATGAACTTGGACAGTATGATAGTGGCATGGACATCTGGGGAGGAGAAAATCTGGAAATATCATTTCGGGTAATAGTTGGTTTGTCTTACAGTAGGTGTCTACTTGTTCCCTTACCTAAGCAGAGATTCATTAGCACTGGAATTTCTGTTTGCCTATTGAAGCTATATAGGGCCTTTCAAAGGGTGCTTTCAACTTACAAAATAATACTCTGAAATTTCTGATTCATTACTGTAAGAACTAATTTGATAACTGGAAGTTTAAGGGGGGTGAGGAATGTTCTCCCTTTTGACTTTTATTCCATAGTGTTTGACGGCACTTATCTTTAGTCACTTTTACAGTTCCCCCTTTTTGTTTGTCTGGGTCTTTCACACAGCATATGGAGAGAGAGACACACTTAAAAAGAGAATATGGTTTATAAAATGACACATTTAGGAGGAGGGGACATGGGCAGATGTACTGCGTGAAACTACTTTTTACTCCGTTTGTGAAATTGACTTGACTTCAAGCTGACAGTTGCCCTTTTAATATAAACAGGTTTATTTACATAACATGTCTATAGGCTTACAGGGGCTTCACAAACATGCTAGAATCCTTCTCAGAGAAGCTTGAAACACAGTTTACACAGGTACTATACAAGTTAGGCATCATGCAGATTAGTCTGAGTGGTTGAAGAAAGATGGGCAGAAAGTTACTATTGGCAGGTTCCACTGTAACTGGTTCATTAGGTTTGTTTTACATTTTATTTCCTCTTTGTTTGCAGGGTAGAGATTTAAAAATAATTAAACTGCTTTGAACTTTTTTCAAACCAGTAATAGGTCCCTTTGGTTTTATAAGGAATGTTGATTCACTTGCTAGCTATGGGCAAATATCAGGCAGGGACTCATTAAGGAAATCAGCACTGGCAAATGTTTTAGTCCCAGCTGCACAAAATGTACAAAATAAAAATACTTCAAACAAATCTGTTTGCGAATTGAGTCATGATAGGAACAAAGAATGTAGGTCACATTTACAGGATGCCAGGCTGAATGCTAGAAATCAGTGACTTTTAAAAACAAATTTGGGGTTATGGTGGAAAGCCAGCTGAACTGGGGTTCGTATGGTGATGCTGTGGCTAGAGGCATAACTCAATCCTTGGAGGTACAAGAAGCAGCATATTGAGTAGGAGGAGGGAAATGGTTACCTCTTTACAGGATTGATAAAATTGTTATTGAAATATTGTGCCTGCTTTTAAAAGGATGTTGAAAAATTGGAAAGGATTCAGAATAGAGTTGTTAGAAGAATTCAGGGCCTGGAAAATCTGATTTCCAACGAGAGACTTACAAAGCTCAATTTATTTATTTTATCCAAGAGGAGGTGAAGAGGTGACTTGATGAGTCTGTAAGTACCTACTTGGGGAGAAGATTTCTGAGAGTCAAGGGCTTTTTAGTCTAGCAGACAGACACATAACAAAATCCAGTGACTGGAAGCTGAAGTTAGGAAGAACTCAGAATGAAAGCAAGATGCAAACTAAAGATTGAATATCGTTTTAAAACAGGTGTTCTAGCTCAACCAGAATTGTGGGCTTAATGCAGGAATTATTGGTTGACATTCTCTGACCTGTGTTATGTAGGTCACACTAGATCATCAGTATGGTCTTTTCTGGCCTTAAAATCACTGAATTTTATTTACCAGAAAGAAGGTAAAGTAAGGCAAACATTTTAACTCATAGACCCGAAAGGGATTACAAGTGTCACACACGTATCTATCTGCATACAGCACATGTGGGAAACCTGTCTTAAACAACCACTTACAGGACTTAATAGTGTTTGCTCAACAGAGGTTATGTTTAAAACTGAATACTGAACATACACAATTCTACCATAAGTATCCCCTTAAAAAAAAAAGTATTGACCCTTTTTTGTACTCTACAGTGAGGTGTCTTCTGCTTTCTTGTGGACAGATCTGGATGTGTGGGGGAAGACTTCTAATCATCCCTTGCTCCAGGGTAGGACACATATTCCGTAAAAGGCGTCCCTATGGTTCACCGGGGGGGAAGGATACCATGGCACATAACTCTCTGCGCCTGGCACATGTGTGGATGGATGAATATAAGGTGAGACGAAAATTCGAGTTTGAAATGGGAGTGTTAATTGAATTGTTCCAGTTTTATGATAACACATACTTTCCTTTTGTCTAACAAGACATCATGTGTGCACGATTCTTGCTCGTGTAATTTGGCTTCTTAGTATGAGATACTCAGAAATTCCTAAACTCTATATGTCTTTTTGGCCTCTGAGTTAGCATTAGGGACTAGAGGCACCAGCCAATCCCACTTCCTGTCCAAAAAGGACGTCGTCATCTACTGATTGTATGAGTACCCTACCTCAGTTCTGTGCCTTTTTTTCTTGGATCAGCTGTGGAGTTCTCTAGCTTTTTCTGTTCTTGGACTCTGAAAGCTGTCAGGGTCTTTTGTTACAGCAGATTAAGGGATGGAATGCAGGTCTGGAGATATTTCCATGCTTATACATATAAAAGTGCCAAGATAATGATATTGACTGAAGTGGAGTGGGATGAATGCTATAGAAGAGAGATGTAGAAAGATTAGTATGTATGGTCCGTTTTCCTCTGTTCCCCAGAGAGAACAGCAGCAGCATTTATTAAATAATTAAAAATACTATATGATAGAGGGAAAAGGGAAATAGTAAAAATTGCGTTTTAATTTTTATATTCATGTATTTATGCAATACAAAAAAAGCATATGTCATAGTTGCACTTTTAAGGATACGATGACTAAACTGAATATCCCACTTCATTAATACTTTTATTGAAGAAAGAAAGATCTAGTAATACACAGAATTATATTTTTGACACAGAAAAGTCATACCTAATTCATTCCTATGACAATGTTCAATTGTCCTGGATTCCATTTCATTATATATGTGATATGCTTTGTGCTAGATTGTATTAGCCTTGCTCTTATAGCTTCTTTGTACCTGATACAGAAATTTCAGTGATATTAACTTTGCAATTATCTTCATAATCAACAAGTATTTCAGCAATGATAGATATATAGTCTTAATTAGTGTTGGACAGAAGACCAGAAGATTAAAAATAGCGCTAGAATGTTATTATTGCAAGCAAGTTCCAGACATCATTTAAAGTGCAGATTTACCCAGTAAAGTGTCACGGTTCCATGCTTATTGTATCCTAAAGAATGCATATGAAATTAGTCTAGTTTACAGACCGTGTCTTTTCTGTTTTACCTGCAAACTCAGTCTAGGATGTGAGAATCAACATGAGAATTTTCCTTTTCATACATCACCAGTAATAATAATTCTGCAGGCCATATTATGCCTAATGATATTGTGTAATCTCATTAGTTCTCATCGCACCTCTGTTGGGGTGCACAGGTGTAATTGAGGGCATAATTTAGCCCCTAGAATCTTTATTACTAGGGATGAGGTAGGATAAGTACTTAACTCCAAGAGCCAAGATTAAAGGCCTGGTTCTGTAAATGCATGTGGAATGGATGTGAATATCTCCAATCACATGAGTACAGTAACTCCTCGCTTAATGTTGTAGTTATGTTCCTGAAAAATGCAACTTTAAGCAAAACAGAGTTAAGCGAATCCAATTTCCCTATAAGAATGAATATAAAGGGGTGTGGGGGATTAGGTTCCAGGGAAAAAATTTTCACCAGACAAAAGACTATATATTTACACACCCCTTGGTAATGGTGGAAGAAGGTGGAATATTTCCCAAGGAATGCCTTTCTGCTAGCACTGGGCTGAGCCCTCAAGGGTTAACACGTTGTTAATGTAGCCTCATACTCTACAAGGCAGCATGAATGGAGGGAGGGGAAACAGTATGGCAGGCAGACAGACACACATGCCCCTGTGTGTGTATGAGAGAGACACACATTGTGCTTTTAAATACGCTGACCCCACTGTAAGTACATTGCCTTTTTACATATATCAGGAAGTTGAGAAAGCAGCTGTGGCCAACAAGCTCCCTCCCTCCTGAGCCCTGTCGTGTCTCCTCCCTGATCTATGGGGTGATAAGCGGGGGGGCAGGAGACAGGACATTAGGCCTGGCCTCACCCTCCCCTCCAGCAAGCAGGAGGCTCCGGGGAGCAGCTCCAAGGCAGAGGGCAGGAGCAGCACATGGCAGTGGGGGGAGGGACAGCTGAACTGAGAGCAATTGATAGCCTGCTGGATACGGAAAGCTGATAGCCGGGCTGCCGGTCCACCCAGGCTCCAAGCTGCCGCCCCCCCGCCTTCCCCCTCCCCCCCCACTAGCTGCAACGGGCTGCTCTTCCAGCAAGCAGTGGACAAAGCAGTCGGCTGCCAAACAATGTTATAAGGGAGCATTGCCCAACTTTAAATGAGCATGTTCCCTAATTGATCAGCAACGTACCATCGAAAGAGTGTTAACCGGGACGACTTTAAGTGAGGAGTTACTGTAGTCCTGTTGAAGTCAGTGAGACTAACCACATGAATAACATCATTCATATGGAAGAACAAGCCCTCAACTTGCATGTCAGGCAGTTAACAATAAATCCTTTTTTTGACTTGTAAACTAAACAAATTTGTCATGGAAATCATAGTGGCAGAATAAACATTGACTCTAAAATGACATTATGGAATTCTGAAGCACTTGGAGGAGAGGAGGATGTTCAGGAAACAGTCAACATGGGTTCACCAAGGGCAAGTCATTCCTGACCAACCTGCTTTCCTTCTATGATGAGTTAACTGGTTCTGTGGCTATGGGGAAAATGGTGGATGTGAAATACCTTGACTATAGCAAAGCTTTTGATATTCTTGCCAGCAAGTTAAAAAAGTATGGATTCTATGAATGGACTATAAGGTGAATAGAAAACTGGCTAGGTCATTGAGCTCAATAGGTAGTGATCAATGGCTTGATGTCTTGTTGGCAGCTGGTATCAAGTGAAGTGCCTCAGCGGTCTGTCGTGGGGCCAGTTTTGTTCAACAACATCATTATTGATCTGGGTAATGGGGTGCATTGCACCCTCAGCAGATTTGGAGAGGACACTAAGCAGGGGGAAGATACACTGGAGGGTAGGGATAAGGTCCAGAGTGACCTAGACAAATTGGAGGATTGGGCTAAAAGAAATCTGATGAGGTTCAGCAAGGACAAGTGCAGAGTCCTGCACTTACGATGAAAGAATCCCATGCACCGCTACAGGCTGGGGGCCGACTGGCTGAGCGGCAATTCTTCAGAAAAGGACCTGGCGATTACAGTGGATGCAAAGCTGAATGAGAGTCAGTGTGCCCTTCTTGCCAAGAAGGCTAACGGCATATTGTGCTGCATTAGTAGAAGCATTGCCAGCAGATGGAGGAAAGTGAGTATTCCCCTCTATTCAGCACTGGCGAGGCCACATCTGGAGTATTGCATCCAGTTTTGGGCCCCCCACTACAGAAAGGATGTGGGCAAATTGGAGAGAGTCCAGTGGAAGGACACATGGCTTATGAGGCGCTGCTGAGGGAACTGGCTTATTTAGTCTGCAGAGGAGGAGAATGAGGAGAGATTTGATAGCAGCCTTCAACTACATGAACGGGGGCTCCAAAGAGGTGGAGCTAGGCTGTTCTCAGTGTTGGCAGATGACTACAAGAGTGGTCTCAAGTTGCAGTGGAGGAGGTCTAGGTTGGATATTAGGAAAAACTATTTCACTAGGAGAATGGTGAAGCACTGGAATGGGTTACATAGGGAGGTAGTGAAATATCTTATGCTTGGGGATTTTTAAGGCCCATCTTGAGAAAGAGCCATGGGATGATTTAGTTGGGGATTGGTCCTGCCTTGAGCAGGGGGTTGGACTAGATGACCTCCTGACATCTCTTCCATCCCTGATCGTCTATGATTCTAATTCCAATGTTCAGAGAAGAACTAATACTTTGTCAGTGGTTAAATGGAACGGGTATGTAGTTTAATGCACTGGATTAATCACTGTTTAAAATTGGTACTAGAAGTAATATAAATGGTTCTGATCTGATATTTTCTCCTGTTTCTTTTCTATGTAGGAACAATATTTTGCCCTAAGACCTGAACTAAGGGCTAGGAATTATGGAAACATTACTGACCGTGTGGAGTTGAGAAAAAAAATGAACTGCAAGTCATTTAAATGGTATTTAGATAATATCTACCCAGAGATGCAAATATCTGGGCCCAATGCCAAAGCTCAGCAACCAGTTTTTATTAACAGAGGGCAAAAACGACCAAAAGTATTGCAGCGTGGAAGGGTAAGACACTACACTGTTCAACTTCTTTAGAAAATCCTTAGATTCCCCCCGCCATTTTAGGTAGTTTTGAAACTCATTGTGCTGGTTCACATAAAAGTAAGTACAGTTTTCACAATAGGTGGTTTGGTGTATACTGTAATAATTAGTTTTTGTCTTGAAAATGACAAATTTTGTATATTTATCCAGAGGTAAATTGGAAAAGGCCCCTTTGTGTAAGCCTTTGTGTAAGTTCTTTTCAGATGGTACAGTACATAAGCAATGTCTTTCCTGTGTTGAGGGCTTTGCAGCTTGAAAGTCCACGTAGGACACTTTCATGACTGGCCATTGGTTCTGAGAGTAGATTTGGGTTGAGAAGAACCTACCCGAGACTTTCACACTCTGTTTATCACGGATGTGCAATGTAATTAGCTTTCCTTAGTACTTTTATTCAACAGTTTTCACATCTGCCTGAAAATGCCTTTTGCCCTTTACCCATAAGGTGAGGCAAGTAAGAAATCTTACTTTTAGATGTTCAGCGAAAGCATTTGGTGCATTAGTGGAAACCTAGCAATAAACACCACCAAGAAGGATATGGTGATAGACTTTAAAATGGTGCATGTCCACCTCTTACTAAGTAGATCTTGGTTTATGGGTTTGAATGCCAGAATCACTGGAGTTGCACCTGCTTTTGCCAGTGCTGAATCTGACCCAGTACAATTTTTAAACTTTCCAAAAGAGCAGGAATGGCTCCAGATTCCATAGATGTCAATCTTTCTATGTGCAAGAGAGCGGTAGGAGACTCAAGTAATTCTTATTTTAGGTATGGACAGGTGGGAATCTCCCACTGATGATCATAAACCAATTTAATAAGTAATCTGGTTAATACATAATCCTGCTCCCCCTCCTCCCAAAAACATAGCGTGGCCTGCAATATTTATCAGTAAACTTTAAAAAATGGATGCAGCTGTTATGGAGTAGGGCCCCAATTCTGCAGGCTGCTGCATGCTGAACACAAGATTGGACACACTGGGTCAGACCAAAGGTCCATCTAGCCCAGTATCCTGTCTACCGACAGCGGCCAGTGCCAGGGGCCCCAGAGGGAATGAACAGAGCAGGCAATCAAGTGAACACCCGTGCTCATGCAGACTCCCGTTGAAATCGCTAGGATCTCGCTGTAGAAGGCGCCGCAGCGGAGTCCAGCAGTGAAGCAGAGTTAGAATATTTTTATTTTCAGTTCAGTATCTGATTGGGCCGCTGTATGTTTTATAATGAAATGTCTGGTTTGTTCTAAATACAGCAGATGCCCCAAGCACTTAGGCCCCTCTCGTCACTCTTTTTACCTTTGGAGGATAATAATGGCGTTCTGGTTACTCCCAGACGAAGGCTTAGCTGAAGGAATACTGTTGGCTTTGGATGAGGTTATTAAAGGCTTTTGAGCATCTCAGAATGAAGCGAGGGGCCTTCTCCATAGCCAAGGATCTTCTTCCCTTCAGTTTGGAGCGGGGTGGCCAATCTGAGTCAGAATTTACCAATGCACGTTGCCAGAGAACCACAGTAATACGTCAGCAGCCCCCCAACAGCTCTCCCCCTGGCTCCCAATGCCTATTGCCCCCCGGCAGCCCCTGCCAATCAGTGCCTCACCCTCCTTCCCTCCCCGTACCTCCCGATCAGCTGTTTTGTGGTGTGCAGGAGGCTCTGGGAGGGGGGAAAGGATGGGCATGGCAGGCTCAGGGGAGGGGGTGGGAAGGGGTGGAGTGGGGTCAGGGCCTGTGGCAGAGCCAGGGGTTGAGCAATGAGCAGCACCTCCCGGCACATTGGAAAGTTGGTGCCTGTAGCTTCAGCCCTGGAGTCCGTGCCTAAGCAAGGAGCCGCATGTTAACGTCTGAAGAGATCTCATGTGGCTCCGGAGCCAGAGGTTGGCCACCCCTGTTTTAGAGGATAGCCTTGTGTGTCCTTTGAATAAACAGGGCACTGTACTGCCAAATCTAATTAATGTCCTGCGATTGAGTCTTTGGGGTTTGATAAGTGTGCTCAATATTGTGTGGGGCAGTTAGTCAGCTTTGGCTCTAATTCATTGCATAAACTGATTCAAGAGGCCCATGGAACAGAATGATCAGCCAATATCACCACAGCGTGCCAGACGCCGAAGGGTTCAGAATAAATTGCTGCAAATCCCACCTTTTATAATATAAAAACTAATTTGAAAAGGAGCAGTGCTTGTTAGCCTATTGGGGAGGTATCATGAAAATTGTCGAATGCTAGTGGTCCATTACTGATGACACACACACACGTCATTTTAAAACCACGTAAGTTACATAATTTAAGGAGCCGCTGTGCGTGATTAACATTCAAAATTTGATCTTCCCTAAAGTCTTTGATCGAGAATATCCCTCAGAATCCTCTCATTTTAAAGTATGTAATCTATTTGATTTAGATGTGTAGTGTGAATCAGCAAAGGGATAGCAGTTATTTTTATGCTGCAGTGCATAGCATCTTTGGGCATCTGAAGACGCAAATACTGCTTGAGGTGATGTTGAGAGAAAAATGGAATTTAGTTTGTTGTTGTGCTGCCTGATTATTTAGTGTCATGCTACAGAATAGTTATTTTGCTCTGGATTTATGTATCTGTTACAGGTGTCTCGAGTGGTCATAGCAATAATGCCTTTTTGGTTTTATAAATCTAAAGAATAATAAAATATTGATTTTTCAGGAATAGCCTAGTAATGAGACAAGCCAAAGTAACTGCATGCGTTTATCTAAGGCAAAATTGGCTCTTTTTTTCAGGCTGTCTCACTGTTCCAAGGCTGCGAAAGCTTGTCGACATTCAGCTCCAAAATGAAGATCAGCTTTTATTCTGTTGTTGATCATACTGAAGCCAAATAATTCTAGACCAGAAGAAAAGCCTTTGAACATGTTGATCTACTTCATGGGCCCACTGACCGTTAGCAGAATTCAGGGTTGCGTGGGAGGACACACTCTTGTCAAACCAGGAGAGCAGCTGGGCAGCCACTAAGAGCTTTATAATTCATCTCAGTCAGTAGCTTTTCTTCAATATGCAGCCACACATTGAGTGTCTGATCCCAGTCTGGCCAAAAAAACCAAACTCCAGATTACAGTCAGTGCATCAAAACCGGGCTGGGATCTCATCTGAAAGACATGGGAAGTTTTACGCTCTAAATTGGATCCCCACCAGAGGCCTAATTCAATTAAGGTAGTTGAGACCAGGTCGATTTTCAGTTCCTGCGGTTTTTGGAAATCAGGTGGGGCACAGTCACTTGCATTGCGTGAGTCCAAAGAGGAAGGTGGTGGGGGCTGGTGGCAAAAGCATTTTGATGTTTGTAATTGCTGTGAATCCTAGAAAGAAAATCCATAAATATCCAGGAGTGAAAGGATGGAGTTGGTAGGGAATAACTGAATTACCCAAACACACCAGGCAAAATTCTGTCGTGTGTGCACACTACTTCCAAACTGCAGAGAGAGGGGAAGTTGTCAGGTCTGGAAAATAAAATTAAATTGTTTTAAAGTGTGTTTATACTAAAATATTAATTTGAAAAGCAGAATGTCCTATATGTGAAAAGGGAAGAAGGTGTTCCTTTGTGAGCATATGATGGGTTTTAGGAAATATGGATTATCAGAAGACTTGCCAAATGTTCCTTCTGCTATTTGCCTTTTAATGATGGTATAAATTAAGCTGTCATTGTTTCCTTTCACAGCTCTATCACCTTCAAACCAACAAATGTCTGGTTGCCCAGGGTCACCCAAGTCAGAAAGGAGGACTAGTCGTGGTTAGGGAGTGTGACTACAATGATCAAAACCAGGTAAGTGATCGATGTTGGCTTGCTGCCATTAATTCACGTACGGATTTTCCAGACTTTCCAAATTGCCAGCCTGATGCGCTGTTGAGAAGGAGCCTGATGCAAGGCCTAACTTTGATGAAAAGGAGCCAGCTGCAAAGTACTTTTATCTTCAGTGTGCAAGTGGTTCACCATGTAGATTGCAAATCCCACAATGCCACACTTGTGTGTGTCTACACTTAAAACGCTACAGTGGCACAGCTGCTGTAGTCCTTCCATGTGGACACCTGGGAGGTGGTAAGCTAGATTGATGGAAGATATTTCCGTCAACCTAGTGCCGTCTACACAGGGACTCAGGTTGGCTTAACATCACTCGGGAGTGTGGATTATTTACACCCCTGACCAACGTAATTAAAGTGACCTGATTTTCTAGTGTAGACCAGGCCCTAGTCTTATGCGGAGCAGCCAGCTCTGGTCAACGTGGAGCATTGGGTGCAGGGAGCTGTTGGCTTTGTGGGTTACATCTTCGTATTAATATGAACTGCACATGACTCGTGAGCTCCACTTCGGCTACCCCTCGCAGAAAGGCTGACATTCCTTTGATTCTAAGGGCTGGTATTCACTATCCATGCTGCTGGAATTGATGTAGCAGGGATCGATTTAGCAGATCTAGTGAAGACCTGCTAAATTGACAGCTGAGCGCTCTCCAGTTGACTCCGGTAGAAGAGTAAGGGAAGTCAACCGGAGAGAGCGTCCCGTCAACACACTACAATGATGATACCAGAGTAAGTCAACCTAAACTGTGTCAACTCCAGCCATGTTAGTCATGTAGCTGGAGTACTGTAACTTAGGTTGACTTACCCCCGTAGTAAAGAAAAGCCCTAAGAACTGCTACAGTCAGTCAGTAGTTAACTGGTTTTGGGGACTCGCTATATGTATGTACTGCTTCTTTGTCCACTGTCCTCCTTGCACTCTGCCTCTCTTCAGTTGTCTTTTAATTAAGACAAGTATTACATTTTCTGGGTTTCTCATTCTATGGCACCATTACCACATTGTTATTTGGGGGTCTCGTAACTCTAGTTCTCTGAAAAACAGGCTCCTTTGAAGAGTTTGAAGATGGTCACCCCAAAATTAAGGCACCTACTGAGAAACATGGTGCCATTATTTATATGTTAGTCTGGGAAAGTGCTGATGCCTTAAGGCACGGAGAGAGGGGCCGGTGGGTCCACTATAGAGGCAGTGTATGATGCCACCTACTGGAACCAGTGGCTTTAGAGCAGGGGTGGGCAACCTTTTTGGCTCGAGGACCACATCTGGGTGATAAAATTGCATGCATGGGGGCTCAGAGCAGAGGGTGCGAATAGTGTAGCTGAAGTCCATGTATTCAGGTCGATTTACCTCTGCATCTTCATGGCATCGAGTTGACCGCTGCCGTTCCCGTCGACTCTGCCTGCACCTCTTGCCGCGGTGGAGTTCCGGAGTCAACGGGAATGTGCTCAGGGATTGATTTATCGCATCTAGATGAGACGTGATCAATCGATCCCCGAAATCGATCTCTACCCGCCGATATGGCGGGTACTGTACATCTGGCCTTAGATTGGATAAGAATGGCAAATCTCATGGATATGAAGAGGAAAAAAGAGGAGGCTCTGGGGTTCAGTCTCAAATTTTGAAAAAGCAGCTGTAATTTCAGGCACTTGAGAAGACCGGGGACCTTTCAAACAGGGTGAAATTACAGAAAACCTTACTGCTATTTATTACCTTTTTCCAGAGGGGAGAAAGAGCTGCTAGTGGGGTCTCCCTTTCCCCCAAGAGAGGAAATGTGGTGAAGGAACAGACCATGCTGTAGGTGAGGCTGACAAAGGACACTTAGCTCTTCTGCCATCAGATGCTGGTGCTGCTCTACTTATTGGAGGGAATGGTGGGAGGCCCCAAAGTTCCCCATGCATGTATCTGCTGTTGTCACTTCAGATTAAAATGCTTTGTGAGTCCTCACTTAGCTAGCCACAGATGAGGGGAAGCCTTGGGGTATCAGTGTTTCCTCCCGCTAGACCAGGGAATCTGAGCTCTTCGCTCTCGTATTACATGTATCAGAAGTGGTGGCGCTCTTCAGAGCCGACGGCATAATATCTGAAAATCCAAGTGAGTACGTTACCAAAACAGCTCCTGCTCCGGGACAGATGTGAAATAAAGAAATTGGTAACTTAAAGGTAAAAAAACACCAAACAAGAATCCCCCAATATGTAAGATCACAGAGCTCTAATAAAATATACTTGCAGTTTCCAACTGTTGAATTAGTTTTCACAAGATAAAATGTATTTAGATAGCTGATACTGTCCCACAAATAAACTCCATTGGGGCAATCAGTCAGAAAGAATTAATGTTTTCAGAAGTCTCTGCCTCATTAAAGAAAATATGTAACCCTGTGCTATCAACGCTTATTTCGTATTTCAAAGGAGAAAATGGAAAGCAGGTATTTTGCATAGCATCTAATGGTTGAAGTGAGGCGTATGGGGGATACTAGGGAGGGGTTGTGCCTCTGTTGGAAGGACACGTCATACTCCATAGGGAGTAGTTCATCTACTTTGATACCCACCTGCACCCAGCTCTCACTCATGGTTCTAAGTAGCTGTTTGTATGTGACAGCAGCCACACCGCAGTAAATGGCTTAGACAAGTGGGCTAAGCCAGGTGAGAGTAGCCGTTGGGTCTTTTACCCCCAGCAAGATAAGGAAACCGCCTTACTCTAGCAGGCAAAGACTGTTCTGGTGGACTGGGCGGAGGGAATCCATTTGTGATTCAGCAGCCACGAAGGTGGTTCAGCAACCTCTTGTGGGGTGCAGAGAGCAGGAGAAGGCACTGAAGATGCCCTGGTCACCCACTGCAGCTAAGGAAGTCCTCAGCCTTAACTGTTCTTCGTGCCGCTGCTGAGAGAGTGGTGCTGCCCCTGTGCAACAGCTTTCTCGCAACTCTCATCCTATTAACATCATTTTATCAAAGCTCCTCATCTGTCACATTCTATCATTAATCCAAGTCCTGCGGCGATGGGGGTGTGGTGAAGCCATAGTTGGAAATGACCACTGGCATCGTGGCCACAATCCTGCATGTAGGTGGCCTTGGGACTAGTGGCTGTTCAGCTCTGTCCCCGGGGTGGCGGAGGAGTTTGGCAGCATCCTCGGCGACTGAGCAGCCCTTTCTTAGGGTCGTGGCCCAAAAAGTGCCCTAAATATTGCCTGCCCCATAACATCTGGCCAGACTCCTGCAGCTGGCAGATCATCCTACAGCGGGTGAAAAACAATAAAGAAAAGACTCACTCTAGGAGCATGGAATATCCACCCCCTGCTGGATGGAGTGGGTCTGAGAGAAGAACAGCTCTTGTCTCCAGCGAGCATGTCCACTACAATATGCCTATGGCAGCACTGAGTGAGGCTAGAGTGGCTGGAGAAGGTTCCAGCTGTGAGCTAGGAGGTGATTACACTTTCTTTTGAAAAGGAAATGCAGAGGATGAAGCACCTCATTCCAAGGCCTCAGTGCCAGCCATCTTTATCCGAGGCGCACAGCTGAAAAATGTGGATCAGTTCAAGCATTTTTGGCACCACTATCTCAAGTGATGGTTCCCTTGATAAGGAAGCTTCCTCCAGAATTAGTAAAGCCGTCCAGGCCCTTGGCCGACTTCGAACAAAAGTCCTCAACTGACACACAACGTTCATCTCTCCACCAAACTGAAGATCCTGTAGTGCAGTGGTTCCAACATCTCTCCCGTGTGGATTTGAGATGTGGACTCTTTATACATAGGGTGACCAGATGTCCTGTTTTTAAAGGAACAGTCCTGTATTTAAGTCCTCCTGCAGGTTTCCTGACTTTTTCTTAACAGGCAAATTGTCCTGTATTTTCTGCCCCTCCCCTTCCATCAGTACTGGTGCTGGCCGGATCCTTGCTAGCCAACTGCCCGCCCACTAATGGTGAGTATGGGGGTGGGGTCCAGTGGCCGACTTGGGTTAGTGTGCAAAGCTGGTGATAGGGCAAAGCTGCAGCCCTGGGGCTGCTCCCTGTGTTGGTTCATCAGTCTCCCCCCTCACCTCCTGCTTCTCCATATCCTCTATGTGGAGAACCAGCCCCTGGTTGGAGTGCTCAGCTCACCATCAGCCTGGCGGGCAGGCTCCTTTCTTCCCCCACCACCTCTGGCTGAGCCGGCGCCTTGGAAAGGTCCAAGGATCTCCGTCCCAGGAGGAGCTGAGCCCTGCGTGTGCCAATGCCCCTCACAGCACTGACAGGGGGAAGCCTCTCTGCCCCTCAGCTAAGCTCTGGAGTGGTGGTGGAGGGAAGTAGTTGCCATCCTGTTCGAACCCCACCTCTGCAGGCTCCACAGCACCCTCTTCCCCTGCCCAGGGTCCTACCCCGAGGGAGCGTGGGGCTGCTCTGTCCCCTCCCCTGCTGAGCCACCTCTCTGGCTGGGTTCGCTGAAGCCCCTGCAGTCAGGTTCCCTGGGCCCTAGTGCACAATGAATCCTTGGGACTTAACCCCTTACTGCCTGCACTGTAGTTGGGGGTCTGGAGGCAGCTGGGTTATGTCCATGGCCAGCATCATCCTGGAGGTGTTAGCTGCCTTTCAACACTGTGTGAGCAGGAAGGGACTGGAGCGGCTTCCAGCCACAGGGGAAGGGAAGAGATGAGTTCAGCGAAGACACGGGCCAGGTCATCCCTTCCCCACCTCTCCCCCCCACAGCTGGAAGCAGCTCCCGTCACTTCCCTCCCACACAGTGCTGAAAGGCCCATGGCAGAAATCTGGGGAGGGGGAACATGTGACCCTGCATGCCCCGCCATGTGTTGCCTCAGGAAGACTTGGTACCAGTAGAGGCAGGTCCATCCTGGGGGCTCAGGTAGGCAGGGAGAGCACCAGGCAGGGAGAGTTAGGTTGGTTGGATACCACCCTGTGTGAGAGAGGTGTACAGGAGGGTATGGGTGAGGGTGAGGGTTTGTGTCTCTCCCGTCCATGTGTGAACCCTAAAGTCTTAAAGATAAGAAGGTAAATAAAAAGAATCCAACTACACTGTTTCTTTTTTATAGGGACTCAGTCAACTTAATGTTAATTTGAATGTTTGTAGTGCATAGTTCTGATTGCCATTGAATTTGCTTGAATATGAGTAATTTGACCAGGTATCCCATATTTAGCATAGGGAAATGTGATCACCCCAACTGACGGTGCTAGCAACCCCATGGAACATCAGCCCTTTTCTACAATCTCTTCCTGAGCAGGCCTGATTTACCAGATGCAAACAGTGGTCAGCAAGGGAGACACTAAAAACTTCCCTGAAAAAAGAAAGACAATCCTACACAGCATTCAGCAAATCAGACAAGCCACTAAAAACAAGTTCAGTGGGGCGGGAGGAATTCTGCCTAACCCCAGCCAAGGACTAGATTAACATTCACTTTGACAATATGAGCAATTAATTAAACTTTAATTGCAGTCCAACTATTTTTTTGATTTCATCCTGGGCAGTCAGCTGATTTGCCTTAGTTTATTATGGGTACATAGAATGCCCTCAACATGAAGGAGAATAGAGCATGTGAGTGATTAGTTATCAACATCTAGCTGGGGCTACTGGTGTGCTGTGTCTTTTTGTGTTCGTACAGTACCTTGCACAACTTGATCTTGGTCCATGAGGTGGTTTCTAAGAGGTGGTAATGTAAATATCTCTAGAGAGAAGCAACTATAGCTATAGTAAACAGCATGTCCTTCTCCAACAATAGCTGGGATGGAGCACCACTCTTAGAAGGTGAAATGTTCCAGTGCTATCTCTCTAAAGCCAAAGGACAGTGCAATCATAGAAGTGAAAAGAAGCAAGGTAAAGGTGCCCTGTACATTGAAAGTCAGAGTGGAGAGGTAGACCTAGCGTGGACACCTTGCTTGAGCATGAATCCAAACAACAGTTGTTAAAGAATGCAAACAGAAAACTCCCAACTCTCTGCCGTGTCAATCTCCTACCAGAAACTAGCTGCCATAGAAGATTTGCTTCCTGTGCAGTGGGCCTCAGTGTGACCTTTTGAATTAGTAGCTCTGTGAGGCTTTAGTAATGAGCTAGGATCACAGCCAGTCTTCACAGACAGACTAATGATATTAAACATGTAGACTTTAATGTTCAGAATTATTAGTTACTAGTGTAAAAGCCCGTGGACACGGGCCAATGGTAACGGCTCACCCCCCCCCCCCGCTCGCTCAGCCCTCTCCCCCCTCCAAGGCCCTCCCGCTCGCTCAGCCCTCCACTCCAAGGGCCCCCCTTTTCAGCCCCCCTCCCCCCACTCCAGGGCCCCTCCCCCACTCCAACGGCCCCCTCAACCCCTTGTCATGCACCCGACAGCCCAGCCCGCTCCCTCCCATCCCCCCAGCAGCATGGGGAAGGCGACCCGCTCCGGCTAGGCTGGGCGCAGCTGGCTGGGCCGTGCCCGGGCGCCTCCGGCCCAGCACCCCCTTCCCGTGCCCCCCCCCCCCTGGCCAGAGCCCCCTGCCTGTGCCTCCTGCACCCAGCCACCCTCCTGCCTGAGCCCCCTGATCCAGACCCTGCTTCCCTCGCGGCGGCCATGTTGTGCTGCCGAACTACACCTCCCAGCATGCCGTTCATCCGGGCCCTCTCTACTGCAAATGACGGCTTCACACAAACTTCCTTAGCCTTTTATTATATAGGATGTGCAAAACCTATAAGAGCAAAATTAGGGGCTTGTCAGTTGCATCATTTCGCAACTACCTCGGGTTCAAGCTGTAGATCAGGGGTCTCCAAACTACGGCCCGCGGGCCAGATGCGGCCCGCGAGGCCCTCTCATCCGGCCCGCGGCAGGGGTCGGGAACCAGCCGCGGGGCCGGGACGCGCCGCGTGCTCCGCTGCCGCCGCGGGGCCGGGACGCGCCGCGTGCTCCGCTGCCGCCGTCAGCCGCGGGGCCGGGACGCGCCGCGTGCTCCGCTGCCGCCGTCAGCCGCGGGGCCGGGACGCGCCGCGTGCTCCGCTGCCGCCGCCGGCCAGGGACGGCTCAGAGCTGGGGCCGGGACGCGCCGCACCGCCACCCAGTTACAGGCGGCGAAACAAGGAGCCACCCACTGCCAGGCGGCGAAACGGTCTGTGGGGAGAGACCGGGTTGAGCGGGTCAGTTGGGGGGGGGGGAGAGGCGGAAGAGACCGGGTTGAGCGGGTCAGTTGGTGGGGGGGGTTGGAGGAAAGGAGGTTTTGGGGGGAGAGACCTGGCTGGGTGGGTCAGTTGGGGGGGGGGGGTTGGAGGAAAGGAGGTTTTGGGGGGAGAGACCTGGCTGGGTGGGTCAGTTGGGGGGGGGTGTTGGAGGAAAGGAGGTTTTGGGGGGAGAGACCTGGCTGGGTGGGTCAGTGGGGGGGGGGTTGGAGGAAAGGAGGTTTTGGGGGGAGAGACCTGGCTGGGTGGGTCAGTGGGGGGGGGGGGTTGGAGGAAAGGAGGTTTGGGGGGGGAGAGACCTGGCTGGGTGGGTCAGTGGGGGGGGGGGATTGGAGGAAAGGAGGTTTGGGGGGGGGAGAGACCTGGCTGGGTGGGTCAGTTGGGGGGGGGTTGGAGGAAAGGAGGTTTGGGGGGGAGAGACCTGGCTGGGTGGGTCATTTGGGGGGGGGGGTTGGAGGAAAGGAGGTTTTGGGGGGAGAGACCTGGCTGGGTGGGTCAGTTGGGGGGTTGATGTGTAGTGTTCATGTGTAGTGAACAGGTGTTCATGTGTAGTGTATCAATGTGTTATTAAATAATAACTGAATAAAATAATATTAAATAAATAATTAAAAACAACATCCAGGTTTTGATTCTTTTTCATTTGGACCTCGAGTGTGTTGTCGGCCCCCGAACTGCTATTTGATAGTTAATGCGGCCCTCGGGCTGAAAAGTTTGGAGACCCCTGCTGTAGATCATTAATGCTGTTCGAGTCTGAAAATGAAGAACATTCTCTGTTTCTAATCTTTTTCCAGACTATTAATTGAAATGAATTTTAGCTAATTTGTATAAGATCTTTCTAGAGAAGTAATGCCTTGTACATTAGCTAATAAAGGCGGATGAATCATTTTTAGCTTACTTTTTATCTGCCCGTACCCAGTCTTCTCATTTTTTGCTTAAACCTCTCCTCTCTACTGCTTTTCCTCTCAACTTTCATCCCTTTTTTCTGTTGTGTGACTTCTTTTCATCTTTGTCACCCTGTTTAATAATACAGCCCCTGTTGCTATATTTCCATTCTCTCCTCAACTTTAATCTTTCCTTCCTTTCATTCTTATGACAAGGTCTGTGCTGGAAACATTGGAGAGAGAGAGAGAGCAGATCCTATAAAGTTAGGACATTTTTTTTAATGTAAAACCTGCAGCTCGCACTGGGAGCCTCAGCCATATTAAAATAGTCTATGATAATCAGTGAATTGCATATCTCTTACATATGCTATCCAAGTGAGACAAGGTCCTGGGTAATAAGACATTCAGGAAGGCTGTTAGTTTGCCAGAAAAAATAAAGGTAGAATTCATTTAATTTGCCTGGCCTTTAGTGCATTGAATTTGATGTTTCACCCTCTCCCAGTATAAAAACACATGCAGATTCACAGGAGCCTTACATAGAAGGCAGTGTGTGATTGTGGTGCTATGAGCGGCATGAAATCATGCCAATTGGAGAAGAAATAACTCACCTAAGAGCTTAGAACACAAATGGGCTGGTGCCAGTTAGGAGTAATGGAGTTAATGTAAGTTACAGAAGAGAATTAATGGAGTTACTCCTTATATATACACAAAAACTCCTCTGTTTGTTGTCCCGATTAACATTGTTTTGTTACGTTGCTGATCAAGTAGGGAACATGCTTGTTTAAAGTTCTGCAATGCTCCCTTCTAATGTTGTTTGGCAGCTGCCTGCTTTGTCCACTGCTTGCGGGAAGAGCAGTCCATTGCAGCTAGCTACTGGGGGCTTAGAATGAGGGTGCATTGGCAGCCCCCCAGCAGCTCCCCACTCCTCTAAATTCCCTGTTCAGCAGCTGCCCAGCAGGCTATCAATTGCCAGCAATTCAGCTGTCCCTCCCCCCACTGCTATGTACTGCACCTGCCCTCTCTGCCTTGGAGCTGCTCCCCAAGACACTTGCTTCGTACGGGGGAGGGGAGAAAAAGGTAGGCTAATGTCAGGGTGTCCCCCTGCTCTTGCACCCCACTTACCCCATCTTCCATAGAACAGGGGGGGAAAGAGTTTGCTCTGGCAGCAGCTGCAGCTCAGCTTGCTGATCTAATTAACAAGGCAGTGTACTTAAAGGGGAAATGCGCATCTCTCTCTCTCTCAGACACACAGACAGACATACACAGTGTCTCTCTGTGTCCCTTCCCTCTCTTCCTGCTGCCTTGTTGAGTGTGGGAGTTAACCCTTGAGTGCTGAGCCACTTGTTAGTTCATCATTTAGCAGTAAGGTATTCCCTGGGAAATATCCCACCCTCTGACTTGACCACTTCAACCAAGTGTCACAATCATCATCACTGTGTAGCAGTATTAAATTGTTTAAAACTTATAGTGTGTATATATATAAAATCTTTGGTGAAAAAAATTTGGTTAATAAAATCCTGGATAATCACCATCCATAGGAAATATGTGGAGGGAGGGGGTTGGTTCACCAGCCACCCTGTGCTGGGGGGCAGGGGTGTTGGTTCACTCGCTGCCCTGTGCCCTGGTGGGTTTTTTTTCCTTTGTTCTTGGGGCGGAAACAAAGCCAGAGCCGGCCCTGCGAGTTACGTTTATTATTATTTTTTTTGACATTCTGGTTAATCCACATTCTGGTTAACCCAACCCTGGATAATCAAGAGTCTACTGTACAGTAATTCTTATGGGGAAATTAGATTCGCTTAACTTAGTTTTGCTTAAAGCTGCATTTTTCAGGAACATGATGACAACGTTAAGTGAGGAGTTCCTGTACCAGTGTTAGCTGAGACCAGAATCAGGACCATGAACTTTATCACCTGTATGTTTTGCTATTCAAACTCTGAAAGATTCAACCAATAGGAGAAACTAGGGCTGCCAAGCGATTAAAAAAATTAATTGCACAATTAAAAACTCAATGAAATGATTAACCGCACTATTAAACAATATTAGAATACCATTTAGTTACTCCACAGCTGTTAGGGAATCTGATATCAGATCCTAAAGATGCCCAGGGTGGCTGGATTGTGTTTGTGGAGACAGCATGGTTAGAGCTAGCATCTTACTCAGGGCTTCATGGATTTTCTGGCCATGCAGAGCTTTCTGCAGAATAGCTGCTCTCCTTCAAATGTGGCATCCCTGTTTGCTTATCCAATACATCATATCCCATCTTCAGCATGAAGTGTATTGCGGCAGAGAGCAAAACCCAAGGAGGGGCTTGTGCCTAAGGCACTGGACTGAGATCCAGCAGCTGGGGGTTCATTTCCTGTCTTTAGGTGGAGTCCCTGTAAGACATTGGGCAGGCCTGTAGGATGGGTTCCAGGAAGGGATTTAGGTGTTATAATGCTGAGCATCCTCAGAACCTGATTTTTAGGTGCCTAGTAAAATCAGAGGAACAATGCTGTTCTACGAAGGCTAAGTTAGGCAGCTAGAACGGGTGGGAAGAAAGAGGTGCCTGAGACTTCAACCCCCAAAGCCCAGCTGCTAGCTGCCTAAACTCAGGTGCGATGCAGACAGGGGTTAGGGGGTGGAGGCAGGAGCAGGGCCTTGCCCCCAACCCCACTGGGGCAATGGTAGGGGCTGGTAGCCAGGCCCATGGCCAGGTGTTGAGCTGAGGCTGGAGACGGGGGCAGGTGCCAGGGCTGAGTGATGCTCCTGCCCTGCCTCCTCTAGGGGCTGGCCCCAGCCCCCCCCCATTAAATGTTCCTCTGAGGTCCCTTAAAAGGCCTTCCCTTTCTCTGTGTATGTTCCCGCACATGTGCAATTCCTAGCACACCGGATAAAGGAACATAGGTACCGCCAGGTGCATGCTGTAATACCACTAATTAAAAAAAATAATCTATCATTGAGTTTGGATGAGACATGTTGGTCCCATGCAAGTGGAGGGAACATGACAACATCTAGTCCCCCCCATGTCACACTGTCTAGAGGCTCATGATTGTAAGCATCTACCTCAGGGCAGACTGTCAGAAGCAGGGCAGACACCCTGACGGGGGTGGTGTGTTCTATAATTAGATTTCACCAAGCTAGTAACAAACGTGAACTCGTGGATCACTATCCCACTCCCTCTTGGCACCCAAACTCAACTGAGTGATAAATGGTCATTTACACCCAAATCACACCACATTCAGGTTACTTTCTAGTTCCAAGACACCAGTCAGTTGCCCCGGATCAATTGGTACCCTAGATCTTACACCAAAGACAATGCCTATAGCTAATCTTGTATCAAACTAGTTAAAGGTTTTCTTATTTAAGAAAAAGGAATAAGAATTATTTTCAGGTTAAAGCAAGCAAACATACACATACAAATGCGTTACCATCTAAATCCTAACAATGACAGAGCTGCGAGTCGTCGCCCCCCCCCCCCCCCAGTCTCCTCCCCAATCAGCTGCTGCCTGGCACTCCTGAAACATGGCTTTTACGGTGCTAGCTCCTAGGTCTGTCATTTTAGGATGCCATGCAAGGCCTTCGAGGAGCCAGGCTAAGGGCATTTCCCAGACTCACAACAGATAGCCAAAATATCAGAACTCCATATACAAAGCGGATACAGGCATGTCGCGTCTTAGGCGCATTTAACTTATGCAAATTCCTCTTTACATGGTCAGCAAAAAGAAAAAAAAAGAAAGGGAAAAATAAAAACAAAAAAACTTTCTGTAGGGTGGGCGATTTTGCCCGCCCTTAAACTCAATGGGTTTCGGCTATACGCGGTTTCCGCTTTACGCAGTAACCGCCAAACGGAACCCTCGCGCAAGATGCAACATGCATTTTAGCAGGCCAGTAATACTTAGATTATGATGTTCCAGATGATCACTCACAAGGTATACTTTGTACAAAGAATACCAGTGGTGAATATGTGGGTACACAGAGTTACATGGGCTAAACTGCATCCAACAAAGTGGGTATTAGCCCACGAAAACTTATGCTTCAATACTGTTGTTAGTCTTTAAGGTGCCACAGGACTCTTGTTGCTTCTGCAAATCCAGGCTACCTCTCTGATTCTTGAATTATGGGCTACAGTCTGTTATAATGGTCATCCCCTGTGTCTCAGGAAACACCTAGCCTCAAGCAGGGCTTTAGACTGTCTGTCCTGCCCCCAATCCACCCTCCCAACACCACCCCGGAACCCCCTCCCATCCAACCCCCCCCCCCCGTACCCTGACTGCCCCCTCCAGACCCCCCCCAACCATCACCCCTTGAACCCCCGCAACCCTCCTCTGCCCCCTTACCATAGGTGCTCACCCAGTTCTGCGGGAAGGGAGGGAGCCCCCCCCCCCGGTGTGCTGCCTGCACATGCGGCTCCGGGGGAGGAGCTCAGCGCGCAGCCCTTGATCATGTGACTTCCCCAAGGGAGACTTCCTGGAAGGGGATAGACGGTGAAAACTGAGGAAAAGACAAGCAATTGGATTTGGGAGAGGAGATCAAGACAGGATGGGAGGAATGATGAAAATACAGGGTAGGGCCAGGAAGTATCTTTGAAAATTTCTAGCTCCGCTGCTTTATGGATAACCAGAGGATTTAAACCATTCAAGGACACTGAATTCCCCACCAATCCTATGCAAACACCTTTTCTGTTTCCACAGTCAACCTGTGGAACTCCTTACCTGAGGAGGCTGTGAAGGCTAGGACTATAACAGGGTTTAAGAGAGCTGGATAAATTCATGGAGGCTAAGTCCATAAATGGCTATTAGCCGGGATGGGTAATGAATGGTGTCCCTAGCCTCTGTCTGTCAGAGGGGGGTGATGGATGGCAGGAGAGAGATCGCTCGATCATACCTGTTAGGTTCACTCACTCCGGGGCACCTGGCATTGGCCACTGTCGGTAGACTGGATGCTGGGCTAGATGGACCTTTGGTCTGACCCAGTATGGCCGTTCTTATGTTATGTTCTTTTCCAGATATGGATTTATAATGAAGACCACGAGCTGATTTTAAATAACCTCCTCTGCTTGGACGTGTCCGAAACTCGCTCATCAGATCCACCTCGTCTCATGAAATGCCACGGATCTGGAGGGTCACAGCAGTGGACGTTGGGGGTGAGTGGTTTGTGTGGGGTGTACTCAGACCCATCCCTGTGTTTAAGGTGAGGGGCTACCCTGAAAAGTGGCTGGGAGTCCAGGAATGTGGTTTTTGTATCAAATGTGCTCAGTTTAATAGGGGAAATCACATAGCTGCGAGTCCCAGTTTAACTTGTGTGCAGCGTATCCTACAAGTTGTCGCTCAAATGTAAAGAAGGCTTCACAATTTGGACTCTGACTCAAGTCAAGTTCTTTTCCTTTCCCTACAACATCAGCTGTCAAAGGTTTGTCAGGCCAGATTAGATTCATTCCCATCAGTGAGACTGCTCAGGTGTAACTAATGTAGTCACCAATTCTGTGGTGCCCCGGGGGGACTAGATCCCAGGTCACACTGTATTCAGTAGGGATAAGAAACAGTAAAAACATTTGTCAATGGCATAGGCGGGTCTGGCCCTGGACAGCGCAGGGAGCCGATCGGAGGAGTGAGAAGTGCTATTTTTACAGTCACTTCTCCGAGAAGAAGCGCATGTTCAACCAGGCAAACGAAAATGGGCACCTGCGCTTGTTTTTCATGTTGCTTTTAAATGGCCGACTTCACAAAGCAGCTGCTGAGCCAACTTTCACATCCGTATGGAGGCTGCTCCTCTGAGGGTTAATGCAGACTGCCTAGCCTGGATGCAGTGGCAGCAGTAAATTGTCACTCTTTAATATAAGCATTAAAACAAGGGCAGTCGAGCACCAGCAAAACTCCCTCTTGCCCAAGGGAGCAGATAAACTCCCTTGTTGGTGGATCGAGAACAGTGTGCATGGGCCCTTTTCTGGGAACAGACGAGGGCCTCTGGGTGACCAACTCCATTCGGAGCTGCCCCCACATCTCCCCGGACAAGGGTCAGCGTGGGCTTTGGAAGGTGAAGTAAAAAGGGGTTAGCACAGCCTATTTCACACAAACAGCATGCAGCTAACTAGCTTTGAGACTTGCTCCCCTGTGATGGGACCTACTAGCTGTGAAGAGCTCATCTCCTCTCACTCCTGAACATGAGTGCCAAGGCTGGTGTGTCTGATGCATGCACACACAACCCCCCGAGGTCACTGGGAGTCGTGCATGGGTATCTGAGTGCCAGATTTGGGTATTCTTCAATCCTGGGTCACTATGTAAGGTTGTGTCTCCACTGACTGATGGGACCCCGTTCCATGCATTGGTCAACATTTTTTCAAACCATAGTATAGATATAACCTGACCAGGGTCCCTGTACCTGGGCTAAAATCTTCTCACCAGGATTTACACCTAGGTATTGGGATATACTCTACCACATTTAACTCACTGGGTCAGGGGACAGGTGTATTGCCTGGGTCATAGGTGTAGAGTAAACTGGGTCGAAGTGAAGACCATCGCACACGTGCATTGCTTTCGAATGGCCCACTCGCTTTGGCATCACTCATTTCCAGTTTAAGGATGGAGCAAAGGCCTTTATTTTTTTTTTTTTGGTATTTCTTTTTCTATTTCCTTTTATTTTATATAATATTTTGTATTTTCTCTCCAGAAGAACAATCGACTCTACCAGGTCTCTGTGGGGCAGTGCCTGAAGGTCGTTGATCCGCTTAGCCATAAAGGATACGTGACCATGGCTATTTGTGATGGCTCCCTTCCTCAGCAATGGCATCTGGAAAGCTGAACCTGAGAGAAAGCAGCACAGAGAGGCAATTAGCAGAGATCTGACACTCCTCCTTGGCCACTGGTTTCTACGTCATTCTGGAGGGCCTGGAAGCAGCCCTTCGCTGCTATCCCTGACATGGATTATTTTAAGGATTCTGTTATTTAAATGTTCTGCCGTGGCCACCTGTGTGTTTGGAAGGAGATGATTGGATCATTCAAATGCAGCAGGAGCAGCTTAGCTGCACAATATTGACACTTGTAGAAGTGCAATTTATCAACATTTCCTTGGATTATCCTGGATTAATGAATTGTTATTGTTTAAATAAGAGGAAATAATTAGAACAGTATGATTTGAATTTTGTGGTAATATTTTAACTCAGTGGACCTTTTTAAATGACAAAAGACAAAGTAAGGAAGTTCTCTTTCCTGACTGTTTCATGCTAATTTACATTTTTAGTTTATTTTAATGGCTGAATTATTTTAGTTCATCTGGAGAATATTTTAATTTCCTCTTGACTTTCTGAAAATTGTGATTTGTAATATTTAATTTTAGTTTGGTTAATTTACAATTTTAGCCCATTTCATAGTTAAATTTTCAGTTGTCATTTGTCACACAGTATTTAAAACAAAGTTACTATTACAAATTTTATTTTGATGACTCATGATGGTATCTGCATTTAAAATAAAGTATTAATGTTTTTTATTAATCATCGTGGTGGTTTGGTCTGTTGCCTTTGGATTCAGAAATACAGAATGCAAGAGACCAGTGCAAGCAGTGGGTCTGCTTATGGGGGTCTGATAATTCCGATAACATTTGTTAGAAGTGTATTTAAACAGACTGTTTTGTTTTCATAAAGAGGCTTATGAAAACACTAGTATTCGTACAGTTTGGTCTCTCGCTGCAGCGACTGGTGTGGAATCAGTTATGCACCTAACATTTAAGATGATGAAGATGGGAAAGCGAAAGTTGTATTGTTCTAATGGTAGCATCCCTATGGTATATCAGGAGACGGGCGCTCCCTATGCTGAGATATTTCTCAGTAGTGTCTGTGGGTCCCCAAAACGTGCCCTGTGAAGCCTAGGCAGGAGGGACATTTGGTAGCAGACTAGCACTTTACCTGCACATTACAGAAAGATGCCTCCGTAAACGCTTGTCAGTAGCATAGTATCCCTGAAATCATTTGGGAAAGTTTCTCTCTCCTGATCCGTTTTCCCAACTCTTGTCCATATGATGTAACCAAAATACATATGAAAAAAATCAGGTTATTTCCCGTCTCTCCTGCTAGTCTCATTCACTCCTCCCTTGCTCACCTCACTTTCACTCACTGCCATAATTCTTGGGCCTTTTAAAGCTGTTGCCATTAACCTCTGAGTTCTGATGCCCTGCAGGGACACATTGAGAAGGGTAGGAGTTTTCTTGCTTCTCTGAGCTCCTCCTTCTGCCCACTTCTCCTCTCCGTGTTCCCACAACCTCTTCTGGCACCCGCTGGCAGGTTGGCACTGTTGCTAAAATTATGCCAGCTGGCCAGTAGCCTTCTCCGTCCATCCTCAGTCTTCTCTTCAGCCGGATCACTCTTTGACCTCCTGCTGCTTTGAAAGGTTAAGAAAGGTGGCCTGGCGGATGCAGCTTCTTCCCTTCCTTGAAATTTGGTTCTCCCCCTTTCCCAGCTCCATCCTGGACTTCCTTTATTTCATTGCCTCCCACGTTCCAGCCTCCTTGTGTGGCCTTCACGGACCCAACTATTTCCTCAATGCATGGCAGCTGTTGCATAAGGAATGAGAAATTCCTTACCTGATAATTTTCTGTTAACAACTTTTCTCGTCATTCATCACTAATGGCCCCCACCTGTGGAATTGGGAGGCCAGTGTTGATGCTGGAGGGTCCAGGGCTAAGTCCCACCTTTCAGCTCAGGCAACCAGAAGAGTTCTTCGAAAGCTGTGGAAATACTCCAGCAACCAATTATTGTCAGTAAGACAACAACTTGATATCATATGTACATAACATGATAAATATTTATCCAGGAAACATTTCAACTAGCTACAAATCATTGAGCTGAAACATTCCAATTGGTTACAGTCATTTACCAGACTCTAAATGAGAGAAGCTGCTCACGAAAAGAAAATTGTCAGGTAAGAACCATCTCATTCTGCTGCACAACTCTCCTCATTCGTCACTGATGGGAAGTAGTGAGCAGCGACTCATAAAAGTAGGGAGGGAAAGGATAAGCAGAGATTTAATTATCAGAGTAGACAGGAAAAAAGTAGACATCTCACCATCCCTCACCACCCCACGAGTATAGACCAAGAGCTTTGTGACTTAAGGAATTGTTTGGAACCAGCGCAGTAGTGCCTTCCTACCCATGGATGTTTCTGTGGAGGAACGGAAACCTACTTTGGAAATGTTCCTCAGATCACGATTTGCGGACTTCAGTAACTCAACCAGATGTTATGGGTCTATGACAGGAGTTGGTGGGTGAAGTTCTGTGGCTGCAGTGTTGCAGGAGGTCAGACTAGATAATTATGATGGTCCTGTCTTGCCTGAAAGTCTGTGAGGCTCATACACTTTCCCCTCACAATGCCACTAGGAACCTTGTAGCTCTTCACACAGTGCACAGTCAATCTATGTAACTCCTGGCCTGAGGAGGCTGTGAAGGCTAGAACTATAACAGGGTTTAAAAGAGAACTGGATAAATTCATGGAGGTTAAGTCCATTAATGGCTATTAGCCAGGATGGGTAAGGAATGGTGTCCCTAGCCTCTGTTGGTCAGAGGATGGTGATGGATGGCAGGAGAGAGATCACTTGATCATTACCTGTTAGGTTCACTCACTCCGGGGCACCTGGCATTGGCCACTGTCGGTAGACAGGTTACTGGCCTAGATGGACCGTTGGTCTGACCCAGTACGGCCTTTCTTATGTTCTTATGACATACTCCTGAACGGGCTGTGATGGGTTCTCATCTGCATGGGAACCCTCATGCTCCAGGGCAAGGCACTCATGGTTGAGATTTTGGGTGGGATTTGAAGCCCTACGCTCCCGCCCGACACCCAGGGCCGGATCTAACTTTTTTGCCACCCCAAACAAACAAAAAAAAAACCCCCAAAAGGGGATGTCTGGAATGTGCGGCCCCAAGAATGGCCAGAATGCTGCTCATTAGAATGTGCCGCCCCAAGCACATGCTTCCTCGGCTGGTGTCTGGAGCTGGCCCTGCCGACACCCTGCTCTAGGAGAGAGGGTCGGTGTTTGTGGCAGCAGGGCATACACCTCGCCTCCTGAGGCTCTTGTAAAGCTGCCTACAGCACCCCTTGGATGGCTCCAATTTCCAGAGAAGTGGGCATTAAATCGTTAGTGCTGAGAGAAACTGCATTAGAAAGGGGCTCTTCCACCTTCTGCTGATTTTCAGCTGTTACCAGACATCGCTCTGGGGCTCTGCTGAACCAAAGAGAGGCAGCTATCGCATGTCAAGAGAGCAGGCAGAAGCAGCTGGTTGTAGCGGCTCAGAGCAGCGCAGTGGCACTACAGCTCAAGTCCAGGTGACCATATGTCCCACGTCTACAACACGGACATTTCACCAGAACCAGCTGAAAATCCCCAGCTGATTGGGTTGCCATGTGCCCACCAGGACTCAGGCTCATCCCAAATGCTGATGTCACAACATGGGTGGAATAGTTCTCTGACATCCAGTAAGTCTGAGTGGACGGGGGAAGCCCCATTGTATCATTGAGAAAGAAGAGGTGTGCTGGAAGGCTTTTCCCCATTCTTTTTGCTTATGCTTCTCGACGTATAAATCTTGGGCCCTGGAGACCTGTTCTTTGTGTAAAATGAAGGAGAACAGGTTCATGTCCTGACCCTTTATGGAAAAGGGATGCTGGAGGCCTTGGTGTGAAGCGATAGTGAGTTGGGCACTAACTGTGGTGGAGGATGGCTGGCTCTTCTCTTGGCACCTCCTGCAGACTCTTTTCTTCTGGTGGAGGCAATACTTCGCCCCAGGAGCTGAAGTTTAGGACCCCCTAACTTCAAGTGCCCAGATCTGGAGGGTACAGTGGATGCAGCGCATGGGTTTGTAGTTGACAATTCAGGGGATGCTGGATCTGTGCCCACTAACAGAGTTGTGGTGCTCAGTTGTGGAAACAGATAGGGTTACACTGGAACAAAGAGAAAACAGACGCTTCAAAAGGAAAACGTGGAGGCTTCGTTTATAGATGTAAAATATTTTTATTTGTAAATGCTGATCTTCTAAATCTGTTTTCACAAATTCCAAAACCCATAACACTCTGTATACTTCAAAAAAATTTTTTTTTTCTTTTTTCCTTTTTTTTTTTTTGCCAACATTAGATACTATTATACAGAACAGAAAAAACTGTAGGACAAATACTGGTAGGATGTTGGAATATTGTACAAGAGAAGAAAAATATTCAAGAAACAATTTCATACAGCTATTTATCAAGAGAAAAATATATACAATTGATTTATTCTGTAAGATAAAAATACATCATGCCATATACATTACAAGTTCAGAACTGTATTACTGAATATACCAACAGTTTACAGTCCACCTTAATTGTGCACACAAAAAAACTTCATTTTTTTATATTTAAACCTGTGAAGTGTCAGTACCAGAATTTTAAGTACAAAATAAAAAGCTAACCTGGTTCAAAATGCTGATTAAGTTTCTACAAGCAAACACAAAACAGTGTTTATTTTTTTAAAGAAATGTAAACAAAAACAATCCATACAAACACATTTTTAAATTACATTTTCCAAAACCCTATTGCCAGAGTCCTGCAGCTGCAAGCACAATTTACATCTAATTTTTTTCCTTGTTTTTTCTTTTAAAGAAGGCTATTATATTAGACTTAAGCTCCCACTACATGATCCTATTCTGTTTACATGATTTAGTGTAAGCTGAACAGTCACCTAATCGTGACTACTTTTTCTGAAGAAAAAACAATGTTCAGCCTCTATTTTGGGTGGTTTTAGCAGTTATTCACAGTTATCACAAATTGTAAGCACAAAAAAACCTGACTTAAGAAATAGGGATGCAACAATACAATACAAATAAAATAAATCAGTCTAACTTACCCAAGCATCTACAAAAGTCATAGTTGTAATATACAGGCCTTCTACCAGGCTTAAAGATTACTTTAAAAAAAATAAAATAAAAAAAGACTAATAGACCACAGTTGAGCCAGCTTTAAACATTTTAAAAAAATCCTCTCTTTAAACTGAGATTTTGGTTATTCCATAATAATTGTAATGGCGTGGTTAGTAACATGAGATCATATTGTAACATCCCTATTGACATTTTATAATAAGCACCCGAACTGCTGCAGAGTCTGGTAGCATTTGGTCAATAACTATTTTTTATACTGTATTTTTTTCTCAAAATATTTACACTTTTGTACAAAGTAACAGGGTTTGTTAGTTCTGCAGGTAACAGCAGCAGCTTGGCTTTCTTCTAATTTTTTTTTAAAAATAGCTTCATTCACTTATTCAATAATAAATACAAAAAGTTTCTCTTATTTTACAGAAATCAAAAACTACAATAAACTGACTCATGGAATCAAGTATTTTAAATGTATTTTAGTGCAAGTTATTTTTCCCTTAGCTCTATCCCTAAGGAAGTCATTTCAGTACATTCCTTGTTCAGTGGTGTCTACTTTTATTTAAAATTTTTCTTTAATTAGAGGGCCTGCCCCTTTTTCAAATAAGGCTGTGGCCAGCACTTTGGACTTCTCCCTTTCGCTGGTGATTTCAGTCTTACATTCATATACGCCCACCTGCCCTCCAGCAGGTCAGCCATCGGTTCTTTGCCCAAATTAAACAGTTTCTCCGTAGTGAGCTCAAAAAACAAAAGTGCTGGACCATTCTGTAATTCAGTTTAACCTCCAGGCATCTGGGAAGTTAGACAGCTTCAGATTTTGCCGACTTGCTTCTGGTGCTTGTTTTACACTTGAATAGAAATTGAAACTCCCAGAAGTGATTTTATTCCCCCCCTCCCCAGGAAGGCAAGAATTTTCTGTCGACAAAATCCAAATGTAAGTCACTTCTTCTTAGGGACAAGCAACCCTCAAAGACCGCAAGGAATGCATCTAGTTCATCCATTTTCGGCAGTTTACAGCTCCACAGTGACATGGGATCTTGTGCTGGTCATCTTCAAAATCAAACTTATAGTCATAGCAAAGCTGGAAGAAAACCAACGTCGAGAGCCTGGTTATGAAATGTCTGGTCTGTATTCTTCACTCTATCTTTGCTTATATCTATCATTCTATACCAGCAGTTCTCAATCTGTGGGTCGGGACCCCAAAGTGGGTCATGAATGGGGTTGCCAGGGCTGGCTTAGACATGCTGGGGTCCAAGGCTGAAGCCCAAGCCCCATTGCCTGGGGCAGAAGCCCGAGGGCAGCAGGGCTCAGGTTACAGTCCCCCTGCCTGGGGCTGAAGCTCTGGCCTCCTGCCTGGAGCGGTGGAGTTTGGGCTTTCCCCCCTGCCCCAGGGCAGCAGGGCTTGGGCGGGCTCAGGTTTCTGTTTCCCGCTCCTGGGGTCGTGTCGGAATTCTTGTTGTCAGAAGTGAGTTGCGCTGCAATCAAGTTTGAGAACCCCTGGTCTACACTATATACTACACTAGCCAGGATGTTATATACTTTTGGGAACTTTACTTGTTTGTAACAGGAAGGGGATGGGAAATGTTGGACACCAGGATCCGCCCCAAGTCTGAGTAAGCAAGTTGCCTGTGTTAACAATAGCACAACACACATGGTCATTTAGGAAAAAAATAAAATGAATGGGAACAACACAATAAAAGCAAATGAGTAAGGTCTACCTCCTCCCCCTTCTGGATTCTCCTGTTGGAGCTGATGATAATCTTGTGTCCTCTCTCGAAAGTCACCACCTCAGCCACACAGTTCGGTGCACATGAATGGTTAATATACCTACATAAATAAAAAGTTTGCAAAATGATTTTTTTAAAGCTATGTAATTGGACACAAAGCTAAACTCAACTATAGAGTGACTTTAGCTTCTGTGTGAGCTTGAGCGTGCACTTGTTTCTTTACCTAGAAAAATATTTTTTTTAAAAAATCAAAAAGTTTAAAAAGTTACATTTCTTTGTCTACAGCTGTATGTCTGCCATGAAACAGTTAATCAAGGCTATGGAAAGCTAACGAGAAAGATGGCATTGCTTCAGTGGCTTAGTGTGAAGACTGAATTCACCAGCTTAGAGAATAAGGCCATTGAAAAAAAAGCACAAAATGGAATCCCTCCCCACCAGCCCAGCCAAGGGAACATGGCTAATTTCCAAACATGAGTTCACAGCTCTCTGGAGAGCCACCCACCTCGCGGGACCTCCTGTCAATGTAGCATCAATGACATGATCATTGTCAATGCGGAACATGTACACTCCACGATTCTGAAAGAGAGTGGGGAGAAAAGGTGCTATAGATTTCACAAAAAAAATCAGTGATTAAAACAAAGCAGCAACATGGACCATCTCCAAGTATTTTTCTGGATTCACAATTAGCTGTGGCCCATTGGCTCACTAAGGAAGCACCGATTCAAATATTTCACTTAATATCATTAACTCTCCTACCTATGAGGAATGGATGGGCCACAAATATGAGTAGTAACCTCCTGTCATTTTATATCTCCCTCGGCTAATATGCTAAAATGCTTTGTACAGCACCTTTCAGTCTCTCAAAACGCTTTACCAATGGTCTCTCACAACATCCTTGCATTGCACAAAGAGATTAAGCCTTACTTAAAAAGTGGTCCCTAAAAATTGAGGCTCTGACCTTTCTGTGCTTGTACAATTGTACGGTCAGTACATTACCCGACTCACTGGCATTTGTGAGGTTTAATGTATTTGGAAAGCACTCTGAGATCTTTGAATGAAAGGAATTGTAAAGGTCTATGGTAATATTATCATCTCAAGCTCACACAGCAAGTCTGTGGCAGAGTGATGAACAGAATCAAAAGCAGAGTGGCACAGCAAAAGTGTAGGGTCTATAACTGAGAGGTCAATGGATTGAAACCATCTTCTGCTAGTTTCTATGGTCTGTGTTATATAGACGTCAGACTGGAAGGTCACAATTGTCCCTCTGGCCTTGGAATCTATGAATTCAGGAGTCCCAATTCCCAGTCCTTTGCTACAATCACTAGACACAACACTGCCTCCCAGGATTCAAACATTCATCCACATTCACAAGAGTACTTTGACTCAGATTCCTCAGAACGGACGTCTTAAAGTGCTGGCAGCAAATCTCATTCTGTTGCATGAATACTTAAAGGAAAGTAATGGAACAGTAAATAATAATAATAATATACAACACCTGAGATTCATACAGCTTCTCTTTCCTGTTTGCAACCTCATTACGGATGATAGTTCCAATATATTCAATGATCATGGTGTGCTTTTCAATGTCTCTAGCAGCATATAAGCCCAGGCCCTACAAAGGGAATACTGTGTGATTTAGAACTGGAGAATCGATGCATATTTACATTTGATTCCTTTGGTGTGCTCCTAAGCCAGGCTTGGAGAAAATCTCTATCTACACATGCAGAAATGATACATAATGAAAGATAAAAAGTGACACTGTTGAAAAAACACAAAAGGTCAGCAAATGCAAAGAGCAACCTAAGCTCTAGCACATATACACATTCATTGTGTTTAACATAAACAACTGGCAATATATAAGTGACATATTTTCCCAGAAAACAGGAAAAGCAGAGAATATGCGCAACATGGCTGAATTGATATACACTTTTAAAGTTTAAAACGGAGAACTATCTGAGCAATTACATTCTGTGATTTCTTCACTTCTTCATCTCCTGATTTTTTGTGATTTTAACTATACAGCTTTAATGATGCAAAATCAGTTTTCTGCATTTAATTTCCTAGTTTTATTAAAATATGAAAAAATGCTTTGAAATAATTTATCTTGCAGCCAATTGAGCTAGTAGGCTTGTTACTCTAGCACTAGTTGACTTGTGCAGAGATTTTCAATTCCTTGAACAATAAAGAATACTTTCTAGAACCAAAGAATTCAAATGTGTGCTATGGTGTTTTAACCATTTAAATGATCTTCCACAATCCAACCTACAATATACAGCAAATACATACAAGGCATGTTGTACAGATTTGGCAACACGTTCAGTGGAGCTGAACACCTGGGAGGTTTCCATAAGTCAATAAATTGACTATTTAATTGTATTAACATGACAAAGTATTTTACTCAACATCCTGGTCTCACACTTTCTGTTCTCCATCTTTTAGAGAGCTAGCTTGGTCTAAAATTAGCTACTAGATATGCAGATGATACTCCCACTGCTGCTGGTAAAAATAATTTGTATAATTTAGTTTCTTCACAAAACTTACATTTTTTTTTGAGAAAAAAGTTGAGAGGACCTAACTAGTAAAACACCATAACTCAGTTTTAGAAGCTAGGGCTTCAGTCAATTAAATTCAGGAAAAAAAAGATTTAAAATCAATCAACAACTTTTGTTACATACAATAGATGGAAACTGATCACCACGCATATGCCGCAAATTCCTTTCAGACTTTACTAGACTCTACAGACTGTAGGGAATTGTATTTAGGAATAAAATCTCAAAAAAACAGCTATGTTGTAACTGACCTGAATCCGAGAGCGAGCCAGATACACATTGGATTTCCATTCAGTCTTCATTTTACGGTACTGGGAGGACTTGGAATGGACAAACTGCTTACTGTAAGGCGCATTGAGCTCTCCTGTCACTGTGCTCTGAAATGACTTTGAGGTGCTGGTGCTATTCAAGGTGTGAGGCCTGCAGAAATTGGGCATATAACAGAAAAAAATACAAGAAAAACTGAAGATTTCTCCGAATAAAATCAGAAGCTGAATTTTATTAAAACTCCTTTCAGACAAACATACACTTAAAGCCAGCTAGCATAGACAACAAAGCGGTTCCTTTGATTCGGGCATGCACATACACAGCCAAAGACAACAGGGTTTGTAAGCAGCAGACAAAAGCACAAATAACCCTAAGCAGCCTATAAACCCTGGGCTGTACTATGTGAAGTTAAAACAAAATACCTTAACACAAACCTCTTGACATGGGTACTCATTTTAGGCTCAGCCCGGGCACAGCCCGTGGGGTTGATGGCAAGAGGAAGTTCCATTAGAGGGTTTCGGCCATATCGGAAAGCGTAGTTCTCACAAGCCTCAACCCCAGGAAGCTGTAAGAAACAAAGTAATCACATGTTAACACATCAGAAAAACATCCACACAACAGTCTGTCTTTTTAAGCCTGGTACAGGCAAAGCACTCACAGTTGCTCAGACTTAAGAATTAACGCTGCCTTATGATAAATCTTCAGTAGCATTTCCTTGACAAAAAGCTGGGTTTTGACTCTTATCTATATTGCTTCAGACTAACTAATTTGCAAATATAGAAGTATGGAGAGATCCACTGAGTCTTAGCAAAACTCCCTTTTGCTCCTGGCTAATTTTCTCTAAGGAACATGTGGTGAGCACATGGAGTGGCATGTTTCCATTTCACAGCAGACACTTCCCTTGTAATGCACTATTTTTTGTGTTACGAGTAAAGCTGGTAGAAAGTTTTTGTCCAGGAAATTCTCTCACTACACAATGAGGAAATTTCAATTCTAAATGACAAATTTTGATTTTTCCATGGGAAATTTCAAAACAATCTTTTGTTTTATGTCAATTTAATGCTTTAGTTTGGTTTTTGGAAATCACAAAATTTTGGCTTTCAGATGTTCAGTTTTTGGATTTTCAGGTTCTTCTTCCCTGAAAAAGTAAATAAAGTGTAAGAAGGTAGAGAAAAAAACCTCTCTCACACCTTCTTACTGTTTTTCTTCTGCTGTGTATGTGTGATTGATCCATGCATGCAGCACATTCATTTGCTTTCATGTTCTCAATAGAACAAAACAAAACTCCAAATGAAGAATCAAATGGAACCCCTTCATGTTAGGGATAATCACCTGGGGGAAGTGCAGGCTGGATTTTCCCAACTGCCAATCCTCCCCTGGCAGTTAAGTTGGAAGAGGGTAACTTTGGTTTCCCCTGGGGACTACAGGCCTGCTGGCTGAGGTTGCACCAAATCATTCGGTCTTTGGCCACTCTTGCTAATCCTTTCCTGGAGTAGTTCCACCCACTCTTCAGATAGCACTGGCATCCCACAGGCTCCCAGGTGGAGGGGAGGTTGACACTGCCATGTGGAATTTCCCTCCCAGCACACTATTCACCCCAAGAGCCCCTGTGGCCTGTTTCACAATGGCAGAAGCTTCACAAATATTTACGAGATAAATGAATCATTTTCATCTGAGATGTTCTAAATTGTTGTAAACCTTTAATTAGAATAAGAGTCCGAACTGTGGCAGCAATGACTCACTGATTCAGCAATTCTTGCCACTGCAGAGACTGTCAAACCAAAGAGGTCTTCACCCTTCAAATATCCAGGAAAGAGTTGTAGCATTTCAGATTCTTTTCTAACAGCAGCAACAGGCTCCAAGATTTTATCCCACACACCTACATGGAAAAAGATTATAGTGAGCAAATAAAGAAAGCCCATAGACACTGTACTTATACCTAACAAATAAGGAAATTGGAATAGGACACTTGTAATGAAAAAGGCCACAGAGAACCAGATACTTGATTTTATATCTAAAAAGAACAACTCAATGAAATAAAATATCCCCACTTCACCATAGTGTTAAAGTTTGAAATGGAGACTCATTTGAATAGTTATGTTTTGCTGAATACTCTCAGACAGTGTTGTGTCTCCAGGGCCAGCCCACGTTTTGGCACCTGAGGTGGGGAGCTCAAATGATGCCCCGCATGCCCCCTTTGGGCCAAAACTTTCAAAGGTCTCTTGCACCCTCCTTCCCCCAGCATAGCACTCCACCATCTCTGTGCATCTAGAGAGAATATATGTGCACCAGCAGCAGACACAATTTTCTACACTCTGGGTCCCCCCTGTTCCCAGTCTGGCACCTGAGGCAGCCACCTCAGTTCCTTTCTCACCACCCAAGAATTGCTGGGGATACCGTAGAGACAGCATGCTTAGCTGAAGAGAGCTACTTTGGCCAGTTTGCTAGGCAAAAACTCTGGCAAGTTTTCAAGAGAGGTGTTAATAGATTAGGGAGTGCATCTTCAGCTAATGGTGAAGGTAGGACTTAGTGGTGGCAATGTAGCAAGGATTTTCTCAGTTCCAATGATCCCATAACCTCCAAGATCCCTGATGTCACCAATCACATGGCTGACAAATGTGCCCCCTTTCTTCTATCCAGCCAATTCTCATCACTATCATCTGAGCCCAAAAGGGTCCTTTGGGGTCATTCAGAGCCTTAAAAATCCATCAGCTTTCTCTGACATTCATCACCAGTCTTGGGATCCTGCACAGCAGTTCAAGAACAATGAATCAGGCTCCATTCGTATCTTGACAATGCCACTGCAGTTAGTTAAATGATCTCTGTTGAACACCACAATATTTTTACTTTCATCAGGGTCTGAGTGCACTGCTTACGTCTAATGCCTTCATGCCTTGAAAGTGACTAAAACCAGGAGATGGATCCATGTCTCGTACGATACTGCTGAGCTGGCTAAATATACTTTCAAGTATGAGTCTACTCCGAAAAGAGACTATGTAAAAAACAACATCTTTGTAATTTGACAGGTGTGTGTGTATTCAGACTCAATTCTACTTCAGTGACAAAAATATTTATGTTAGCCCTGCAAAGCTAACACAGCTTAGACTGAGTGAGCTGGATTCTATTACAATTTGTAAATCATGCACTGAACAGTTTAGTAAGTTGGAGTTGGTTATGTCTGTGCAAGCCACTGCAGTCATACATCTATATATATAAAAGTCAAGTGGTGTATGTATGAGTGTATGTATGTATGTATGTATGTATGTACGTATGACAGCGAACTCCTCCCGCACCGTTTGAGCCAGAGACTTGAAATTTGGTACAGTGAGGGGTCTTGGGGTCTAGATCTTGGTAAGGGTCGAAAAATTTTCGGATCTCACCTCTGACGCCCCCCAGGGGTGAAAGTCTTTCAGGGCCAATCACATCAGCTGGGCAGTTAGGTGCTGATGATGTCATAATACCCCCTCCAACAGACACCGCACTCGCTCAGCTCGCCCCTCCCTCCTCCAACGGAACCCCGGAGATCCCTCAGCCCACTGCCCCTCCCCCCTCCCAATGGAACCCCGGAGATCACTCAGCTCACTGCCCCTCCCCCCTCCCAACGGAACCCCGGAGATCCCTCAGCTCACTGCCCCTCCCTCCTCCAACGGAACCCCGGAGATCACTCAGCTCACTGCCCCTCCCCCCTCCAACGGAACCCCGGAGATCACTCAGCTCACTGCCCCTCCCTCCTCCCAACGGAACCCCGGAGATCACTCAGCTCACTGCCCCTCCCTCCTCCCAACGGAACCCCGGAGATCCCTCAGCTCACTGCCCCTCCCTCCTCCAACGGAACCCCAGAGATCACTCAGCTCACTGCCCCTCCCCCCTCCAACAGAACCCCGGAGATCACTCAGCTCACTGCCCCTCCCCCCTCCCAACGGAACCCCGGAGATCACTCAGCTCACTGCCCCTCCCCCCTCCCAACGGAAACCCGGAGATCACTCAGCTCACTGCCCCTCCCCCCTCCCAACGGAACCCCGGAGATCACTCAGCTCACTGCCCCTCCCTCCTCCAACGGAACCCTGGAGATCACTCAGCTCACTGCCCCTCCCCCCTCCCAACGGAACCCCGGAGATCACTCAGCTCACTGCCCCTCCCCCCTCCCAACGGAACCCCGGAGATCACTCAGCTCACTGCCCCTCCCCCCTCCCAACGGAACCCCGGAGATCACTCAGCTCACTGCCCCTCCCTCCTCCAACGGAACCCCGGAGATCCCTCAGCTCACTGCCCCTCCCTCCTCCAACGGAACCCCGGAGATCCCTCAGTTCTCTGCCCCTCCCCCCTCCCAATGGAACCCCGGAGATCACTCAGCTCACTGCCCCTCCCCCCTCCCAACGGAACCCCGGAGATCACTCAGCTCACTGCCCCTCCCTCCTCCCAACGGAACCCCGGAGATCCCTCAGCTCACTGCCCCTCCCTCCTCCCAACGGAACCCCGGAGATCCCTCAGCTCACTGCCCCTCCCTCCTCCAACGGAACCCCAGAGATCACTCAGCTCACTGCCCCTCCCCCCTCCAACAGAACCCCGGAGATCACTCAGCTCACTGCCCCTCCCTCCTCCAACGGAACCCCGGAGATCCCTCAGTTCTCTGCCCCTCCCCCCTCCCAATGGAACCCCGGAGATCACTCAGCTCACAGCCCCTCCCCCCTCCCAACGGAACCCCGGAGATCACTCAGCTCACTGCCCCTCCCTCCTCCAACGGAACCCCGGAGATCACTCAGCTCACTGCCCCTCCCCCCTCCCAACGGAACCCCGGAGATCACTCAGCTCACTGCCCCTCCCCCCTCCCAACGGAACCCCGGAGATCACTCAGCTCACTGCCCCTCCCCCCTCCCAACGGAACCCCGGAGATCACTCAGCTCACTGCCCCTCCCCCCTCCCAACGGAACCCCGGAGATCACTCAGCTCACTGCCCCTCCCCCCTCCCAACGGAACCCCGGAGATCACTCAGCTCACTGCCCCTCCCTCCTCCAACGGAACCCCGGAGATCACTCAGCTCACTGCCCCTCCCCCCTCCCAACGGAACCCCAGAGATCCCTCAGTTCTCTGCCCCTCCCCCCTCCCAACGGAACCCCGGACTACATCAGCTCACTGCCCCCCCCCCCCCCACCTGCGAAGGTCCCCGGAATCCCTCGGCTCTGGGCCCCCTCCCCCCCTGCGACGGATCTGAGTTGGGTTTGGTGGGACGGTAAGTGAGGTGGGGGTGTCGGATTCGGTCAGGGGGTGAGGTGGGGGTGTCCGGTTTGCTTGGGGGGTTGGGAAGGTGTTGGGGTGGGTGAGGGGTGAGGGGTGGGTGTTGGGGTTGGTCAGGGGGTGTCAGCTGTCTGCCACCTCCCCACCTCCGACTGACCCGAGCAGCGCCGGGCACTTATGCTAGTTGATAATAACGGGGTTGCACAGATGTAAATAGCAGGTGTTATGTCTGAGAAAAATCAGCTTGGCTCTCAGACCCTAGGATGCGTTTGCACAGCTGGCAGATGGAAAATATATATCTTTTTAGTTGTAGCTTGAACACATCGGATCTGGAGATCATTGAGCCAGAATGAAAACAGAGCCCCAAGAGGTCATATTTAGAAAGTCACTTTTCAGAGCAGAAACACACACAAAGTATTTTTTCTGATTTTGTCCAATGATCATGTTGCCTCGTTTTGGCTTCTTTATGAGCTTGTTGCAAGTATCCTTTCTTCCTCATTTTATTTGTGGTGCACATTATTGTTTTATCCGTCTAGGGCAATTATTCTATAGCTCCCATCACTATTGCATCTCAGAAGTTTCATCTTTGAAATGCACAGTACTGAGTAAGTATAGTACAGCTCACGGTGCTGGAAGTACATTGAATAGAGAATACATTATCATTAAATTATTTAGAGAATACATTATGCAGTAGAATTAGCAAATGATTAGGCACCAGATAAATCATTTTTCAATTCTAGAATGGAAGTCAAAATTGTGAGACCCAAGTCTTGCATTACGGAGCATGAAATAGAAACAAAACAAAGCTATGAAGGAAAACAAGTGCGTGTAACATTAGGGCTGGTATCCACTACGGGGGGGGGGGGGGGAATCGACTGCAGATACGCAACTTTGCATAACTGCAGCCGACTTACCGTCTGTCCTCATGGCGGCGGCAGTCGGCGGCGCGCTCCCCAGTCAACTCCAGCTTGTGCCTCCCGGCAAGCTGGAGTTCCGGAGTCGACGGGGGCGCCGTGAGCGATCGATTTCTCGCGTCTTCATAGGACGCGAGAAATCGATCGCCAGAAGATCGATGGCTACCCGCCGATTCAGCGGGTAGTGAAGACATACCCTTAATCTGAAACATTTACTGTATATACAATGTATAAGGAAACTGAATAGTCATGAAAGCCTTCTGTTGAGTTTACATAATTCTTGTTTACCTTTTGGTGTTGAACCAGTGAGAACCAGATCATCATGACCTTGCTCAACAATCCTGATCACGAACACTGGAAAGCCATCCTTCTTCTCAATAGAACACAGATAGCGACAGCGCCTGTTTGCATATCGCATGCTCCAATACAACCGGCTGGCCTCGTATCCAACAGGGAAGAGAGCTTTCGAAGAGTGGAATGCCTGCATCTGTTGTGGCAGCAGCTGACCAATAGTGTGGAAGATCAGGCTTCCTACACGGAAAGTATGCTCACGTTCTCCACGCTGTACTATACTAGCAATTTGCCGGACCTCATCACGCTGAACGTAGACCCTCCTGAAAACTGCAAAGTAACTCAGTTCTTGCTCATGAGCTCCCTTTGGTTTGTGCATGGGGCAAAGCATGGTTTTGTCTTTAAAAAACATGCATTGTGCTTTAATGGCACAGGTAAAGTGATAAATATTGGTGCATCTTAACCTGTGACAACTGCTGGTGGCACCCATTTTGTGACAGAACATGCATTTCATTTGCAAACCTCTTCGCAGTGCTAGTTCCACGTTAATTAAGGCACCAGCCTGGGTCTCATAGACCTCTGTAGACCAAAGAGCACAGTTCAAATGGACCCAAAGGTCTAAGTCAAGGTTAAGAAGTCTTGCTGGTCCATCTGTTAGTCCATCACCCTCTTCATGACAGAAGCAACATTTTCTGTAGTCTCTAGGCACAGGGTCAGGTTTAAGGGTTGTGCCCAGTTTCTTGAGAAACTCATCTATCTCCTCTTCACCAGGGGGTTTGAATGATCCTTTAGGAATCACAACCTGAATGTTCCATTTTTTCCATTTCATTCCTCTCCATTTTTTACTTAGAGGCCGACAATCATCGAGGTTACTGTGTATTGTTTTTAACCTAGGTTTTAGCTTCACTGTTACTTTAAGCTCATCTGGCTTTGCCTCTACCTTGGCTGCTTCAAATGCAGGAGGGAATGTGATAGGGGGCGATGAAGGTGGAGAAACTTTTTCCTGCAGCTGAGGGAGACAATGTACATCTAAAGTGGAGATGTTGTTGCTGTACTGATGGAATGCTTTAGGTGGCATTTCTTTCATTGGTGACTGTGGGAAAGATGGAATTGAATCCTGAGAAGCAAATAGAAAAAAGTCTGTTAAAAATGTATTACAAATTGAACAACAAATATCCTCTAATAATGTTTTCAGGTTAGACTGAAGAGAAGGGGTGAATTTAGAGCCTTATATGTACATTTGTCAGGTTGTTGTGTCATAGGAAAAAATAAGTTATCTTGACTCATTGGTATCGTGGTTTGCGTTGGGTCACAGAGCAGTATTTTAATAATTTTGCAGCTTTACTTTTGCTTCAGTAAGTCCAGAGTATGTGTCTTCTCCTCTTTCTCTACATTTTTAAAAATGAAATACCAAATGGTTTAGATTGCGGCACCCAATGGATTTACATCATCTTTATTTTTAGGAAGCTTCAGAAAGAGTTGTATAAAAAAATCTCTAAATATGGGTCAGGAGATAAATTATTAACAGATAAGGAACTAGTAAGATGGCAGAGAGAGATAAATGCTGGGAATTAAAGGAGTGTATTTTTCATGGAAGTTGGCGAGGAGTGGAATCCTGCAGGGACAAATACGCTATTAAAAAAGAAAAAGGTCAAATTCTAACACAAGGTCTACATTTGCAGATGGATTTCAAAATAGGGGCAGGATTAAACAGCGAGTGATATGTTTTTTAGGGTCATGTTGAAAAACTAAATGAAAAGATGCAGAGGCAGAATATGAAATTTAATTGTTTAAGAATAAAGTCATGCACTTGGTTAGAAATAATGCCCTTCTTGAGGGAAGACAATTTTACCATGATGTGACTGAAGCTTTATAAAGTGTTTTAACTATTGTCAAATTAATCTAGATAATGTATTTTAGGGTGTTGAATAAAAAAGAACTTGGGGATATATTGAAAACACACATTAAAAAGGGAACACATGCCTGAAGAATTTAAGAAGATATTCTTTTAGGGAGTGTGCTAAAGACTTGAATAAACTTCTATTTAAGTGATGGAGTCGAACACTATTAATGTAGACCAGACATGGGCAAACTACGGCCCGCGGGCCACATACGGCCCGTTAGGCTTTTTAATCCGGCCCGCCGAACTTGTCCAAATTATAGTAAAAACCTCCTTTTTTCCCCCTTTCCCTGCAATGCCCACGTTTCCCCAATAGATGGCGCACTCAAAACACATTGACCGTTGTTGGAGTGGCGCGTATTTCTCTTTATTTCACTTTAATTTTATCCGGCCTGCGAGCTCTCGGCAGGGGAGTGGTGCCAGTGGCCCCCTCCTCCGTGCCCAGGGGCCGAGCAGCGCGGTGAGGGGCGCCGCGCTCCCGCCCGGGGGTGCCGGGCTGAGCTGCCGGGGCCAGGCGAGGAGCCAGATGAGAGCAGCAAGCCGTGGGGCCATGCCCGGTTGAGCAAAGTAAGCAAGAACGGGGGTGAGGGGCGCTCAGGGGGGCTTGGGTGGTGGTTAGGGTGGGGGGGTCTCGGGAGAGGGCAGTCAGGGAACTAAGTGCAGGGGGCTTAGATTGGGGATTCTGGGGGGCAGTTAGAGTGGGGGGTTGCTGGAAGGGGGCAATCAGGGGACAAGGAGCAGGAGGGCTTAGGTACGGGGTAGGGTCCTGCGGGGGGAAGTTAGGGAGGGGGGGGATCTCTGGAGGGGGCAATCGGACAAGGAGCGGGGGGGCTGGATGTCTTGGGAGCTCTGAGGGGGCAGTCAGGGGGTGGGAGGTGAGTGGGAGTCAGATGGGGGGGGCAGGCTATTTGGCGAGGCACAGCCTTCCCTACCTGGCCCTCCACACAATTTTGAACCCCAATGTGGCCCTTGGGCCAAAACGTTTGCCCACCCCTGATGTAGACAGTAAAACTTAGATAACTCTGTGAAATTTAATAAATTAAAGGATTATTTAGTCAGTTCTATGCTTGAAACTGTCTTTTTGTGGGTCAGCAGGGAGGGTTTTTTTTTCCCTTCTGATTATACTTTTTCCCCACAAGGTTGACTACAGGATTTTTTTTTCTTTTTAAAATGTGTGTGGTTTTGCCTTCCTTTGAGGTGTGGGTGGGAGGGAGTAAAGATTGTCAACTATCTGGTAAATTCAGGGCAAAGTACACTGAAATTAAAGCTAAACTATACTTTTCTACTCTTCACATCCAAGAGTTAGAGGTCTGATCCAACTCTCATTGAAGTCAATGGAAAAACTCATATTTATATCTTACAATGCCTATTATCATTACTTTAAATTAAGATTTTGAAGTCAGTGTGCTTGGTGATATACTGGATATTTATCTGCAGCAAGGGACCTCATCCACAAGCATCTTGTTTTTTTCCCTCCAAACTAAGTAGAATGGTACAAGACAAGGAAGTCTGTTCTCCTGAGAGGTGCTGTGCTGCTACTATGAGCTGCTGTAAACCCTTACTAGGGTCCATGAAAAGAAAATGGAATCTTTTGGCTCTTTACAACAGGGGAGGTTGAATGGATGAAATTCAGTTCCAACTACATGTTCTTGTCATCCTGGAGTACACATGTGAAAAACTCCTGGCATGATCACATTTTCCACTGAGCATGTTTCTTAAAACCCTATGTAAAATGGGCTACTTCAGTAATTATAAACTACTTTTGTCTTTCATTGTCACTCACCACAGTCTTCATCAATTGATTTTTTGGTAATTATTTCATTTCTTTAAAACAGCCATTGTGTCCAAATGAAAAGAGAGTGGAGGTTATTTTACTTCCTACCTTTTGTGTCAAGAAAGTAAAGTGTTCCTGCAATCTCCCTATTCAGTTATTTTTTTTTTTTACAGTTGTTAATGATTTCTTACTGCGCATAAAGCAAATGAAAATGCAGAAAATAAAGGAATACACTTAAGGCTTGATGCAATGTTCATCAACTCAACAGAAAGCCTCCCACTGATTTCAATGAGAGTCAGAGATTTGTCCCTAAAGCTCTGTCAGGATAAGACTGCAAGTGCTCTGCCATCCATTTCTCCTAGGTTTAATTTTCTGTAAATACGGATTTTGATTTTAATTCCTGATCCTTTGCTGCTTCAGAATTTTAATATCTTACTGTAGTCTGGACTCACACTTCAATGCCATTAAAACATAACAGTTTATGGTATTATACATGCGGAGTATGCCAAGATCCCTTGGCCCAAAATCTTTACTTAGGACATTTTTCTATTTTATTAGACAAGTAGCAGCAATAATTGCTGCTAATTAGGATGTGACACAGAGCTTGGTACTTACCTTGCTCTCTGAGTTTTTTGCTTGCACAGCTGCTGAATAAAGAACAAAGCAGTTGTTGCTACAAAAGACAACATCCTTTTCCACTCTATCGGGGATCTCTCGGGAATCCTGGGAATGAAAGCCAAAGATTGTTATGAGCCCATTCAAGGGAATAGAATTTTTACAAATCATCATTTTTGTGACACCAATCTATCTTTTTAGGACAAGATCTACCTCCCTTTTGTAGAATACTTAACACGTGGAGGCAGGGAATTCTGCTCAGGCCTCTGGGGACTACTGCAATACAAATATTAAAACTATGGAAATGTAAAGTTAAAACCACCAGTGGCCATATTCTTCAGCATCTTATGACACCAACAGAAGTGCATTAGAATCAATGCAAAGAATCCTCTAGTGTATGCTCTTCTAAATTTTACTTAGACAGTATGTCTATAGGGCATTTTTCTTTTGTCTTTGAACCACTGAAGCTCCTCCTGTTTCAGACTGGTCACAGATAGATCACACAACTTTATCATTAAGTGGTGATCTGTAAAATGTTGCTGTGGATTCAGGCCCATATTTTTTAATGTCTTCAGATGCCCAACTCCCACTGAAGTCAATGGCAGTTAGGCACCTAAATTCTGTAAAAAATCTGATCCTCAGTGTTTTGCCTGGGTGCTCATGCACTTTATGTATAGTTTTGACTATAAAGCACTATTATATAGCAATCATATGATTTCATTATTTAGATAAATGGTGATGACATTTTTGTTGCAGGCCAGATGCATGCTTTTCCAGAAGGTATACGGGTGCAAATATTTTAATATTTATATACAAGAATGAAGATCCAGCAGGGACATTTGGTTTTTTTTTCCCCTACCACAAGAAACAAACAGCAGAAAATATAGAAAAACAAGATTTAAATGTGATTAACTCCTTTCTGCTTGAAAAGATAAAGTATTATTACTCCGCAATGGTTTCCAGAGTCACTCTCCCAGTAGTGCCAGAGTAGTGCCCAAAGTTTACTTTGGGCCAGAGTAGTGCCCAAAGTTAGTACCTTGGAAAGAGAATGCTGCTGAATTTTTTAAGTCCCCTAAAAGTGATATATCATGGTAGCAACCTTTAAATAGCTGTTCCTGATTATACCCTGGAACATATTTAAGGAAACTAACAGAAATATTTATATAAGCAGTATTTCTGAAATTGTTTGCTGGTTTCATTTGCTGACTGAAAATTATGATTAAACAAAACTAAATATCACTTTTCACTACAATACCTGTTTAAGGAAAGACAGATCTTTGAAAGATTTCCGCACTCCACTACCAAGAACTACCACTTTACAATGAGAACACCATTGAGGTCTCAGCGCCGGCCCTTCTGCAATATTTTGATTGCGATCTTTATAACCGGCTAGACCTAAAAAAACCCAGACAAATCTGTTAGAAAATACCATCAAGACATTCATGAATGGTGTGTGTGGTGAAGTTGCAGTATTCTTCAGCAGGTTAATAGTGGGACTCCATCCTCCTAGACAGGATGTTACGCAAGCTTTAAGATAAACACAGATGGGGAGTTTTTTCTGAAATCAGACAAAAATCTTTTGTAGTTCTGGTCTCAATAATAAGGCAAAAAGAGATTATATAATATGAGATGAACAAATAAATCAGAATAAAACAGACATTTAAATACATTAATACTCCTATGTACAAATTTTCCAGTGGAGGAATAATCTCCCAAAATGGTGAAAGACACACCATTTGAGTCATTTAAAATTAGACAGGACAGAAAACCTGAGAATACATGTATTGTTCGAAACAATCCCTCACCAGCAGCTAGATGGACAATATCATAGGTGTTTTCTATTTTTGATTTCCATTAGTCTCGGAGAACATCAGGAACATAGTGTACAGGTACATGTGCTCTGATTGTATAAGAGATAGTATTCTTAAAAACAAGAATCACCTAGTTTATTCTGGAGTTTGAGTTTATAGAGCTGAAAATTCTCCAATGCCAACATGATTAAAAATGTAAAACTAATAATCACAAGAACTAGATATAAACTAACTCACCATTGCCGTTTGGAGGAAATGGCACATTAGGTGGCTTCAGTCCATAAGATCCTATTAGTCTGGTAGGGCCCATGGAGCCTGCCTGAGGAGGACCATGAAGTAAAAAGTGCTGTCTGTATTCCATAGCCGGATTCATTCTGTGACTGTTTAACATTCCCATGGAGGATGGAACATCTGGGGCACTACTAACTTCATAACTGTTGGGAATTCTGACGTGCAGAAGATTGGAAAACGCAGCCACAACGCTACTAATGTTCTAAACCAACAAAAATAAATCTCTGTTTTTATCAATTACAGGAAGTAAACTGCAAAGATGTCAAATACCAGATTATAAAAGCTGCCGTACTATAGTAGCCCACATGCAAATTAAACTGAATAGTCATTATTTATATAATACACTATATAAAGACCATGCTCGAGTTCACATATAAATCATTGAAGTTTATTTCCCTTACCTCTGCAGCTGTGGGATGTAAAGTAATTGCTACAGATATAAGGCCAGATTTCAGACCATTCTGGGATGGCCCAAGCTGAGAGCCAAAGAAGCCGGAACCCGGAAAAGTTCCTGAACTATGTTCTGATTTTACATAATTCCTTTTTGCTTCTGAACCTTAAAATTAAATAAAATGTATATGAAGTTAAGCTGCATGATTTTGAATGGCTAGAAACTAGCAATAAGTACACAACCCATATTACTCGTACCTTTTCCAGTACTGCTGGGTAGGATTGGAATGATGGGGGATGGTACAGGCTCTGGGCTCTCTTCCTTTACCAGAGACAAATCTGGATATCTACTTACTTCCATTCCCACAACACTTTCAGGAGAGGAAGAGGGAACAAAGCTGTCAGGAGTGTCCCGGTCTTCACAGTGATCTTGAACCCTGGCAGGAAAAACATACTACAGCTTTTGAAAATGCCCTGTACAAAAACTAAGTGAAGGAAATGGGTACATTTTTGGTTGCTGCCAACAATTTTTTTTGGCATCCCACCTTACTGCAAGATAAAATTAGCCCTTGGGGAAAAACAGACAACAAAATTGTGATGGTAATCAAGCCATGCCCCACAGAACTCTGCTACCCAATAGTTCACCAACTGATACACTTCATCTGTGTTTGCTAAATATTGGATATTCTCATTCTTATCTGATTATAACTGCACTTCCTCTCTAGTCACTTATTCATCTCATGAACATGAAAGCCAGTGACAAACAGAACTAAAGTTGTCTATTAACACCAGGCTTGTTTTAAATTATCCTCTTCCCTCCCAAACTAAGGCAACGATGATCTACAGTCTGAGATACTTTTAACTCAGCAGATTTGCTGAAGATAGATGTAGATGATAAAGCCACTATTCTGCTCTTGAATGTCTATTAGATGCTAGCTATCCCATTCTTCACAGGTGCAACATGAGAAAGGATTTCACAAAGTTTGATGGCCACACACTTGGGTGCACTCTACTTGAGCGTATCAAATTTAAACTTCTAGAGCGTGTTCAAAATACATGTCATACTGAATGGCCCACAGCCTTCCCCTACTGGATTTATAAAATCCATCCATCCACCATGGTTTGCACGACCATAGTGCCATAAATCTTTAATCTGCACTCATCCTAAAACACTCCTGGTAAGGCAGGTAAGTACTACTATCCTCATTACAAGGATAGGGATGTGATGCAAAGACAGATTAAGTGATTTCTTCAAGGTCACACAGAAAGTCTGTGGAGGAGCAGGGAACTGAATCCGGGTCGCCCAAGTCCCAGGCTAGTGAACTAATCACTGGACCATCCTCTCTCATACACCCAACGGCTGTAGTGCCTCAAACTTGCTGTGCCTCCAATAAGCTTGAGAAAGAGAGGGAGGGAAGTCTTTGCAGAGAATCCTGCTGTGCACCCTGGAGCACCTCTCCACAGTGATTCAATCTGTGTCTACAAGGCAGGAGAATATTTTGGGGTAGGGTGTGGACATTAACAGTGGGATTTATGACTTTGTGGATCCAATGCCCAAAACAATTCTGTGTAGCCATTGATATTAATACACCTGCTGTGCCTCTCCAGCAGCCATTATGCTGCTGGGCGAACCCAATTAGTTTCTGTAACTTGTTTTCATTTTCAGTAGAGCAAACTAATGAATATTTGACAGCTGAATAGGACATATAGTCTAGCAACAGCAAAAGTCTTCCTTTTAGTGGCACGGAAATTGCAGATAGGGAATACAGTAGACTCTCGATTATCCGGAAAAACTTAATCCTGGTTAATAAAATCCCGGATAATCAAGAGTCTACTGTGGGGCCCTCGGGGGAGGGGGTGCACCGGCTGCCCAACGGCGGGGGAGGGGGAGTCCCACCACCTGCACCAGTCAGCACCCGCTGCTAGTCTGGGTGTAGGAAGCCCAGGCTAGCAGCGGGAGCTGAGACTCCGGCTGGCAGGAGCCTGCGGGGAAACTCTAAAACGGGCTGAGCGCTCAGCCTGACGCCGCTTTGGGGTTTCCCCCCAGGCTCCTGCCAGCCTGGGCCTCAGCCCGCTGCCAGCCTGGGCTTCCTACACCCAGGCTGGCAGCGGACTGAGACCCCAGTTTGCAAAGGGCCAGCGGGGGAAACCCCAAAGCAGCGGCAGGCTAAGCACTCAGCCCGCCACCATTTTAGGGCTTCCCCTGCCTAACCTTGTTTTAGATGTCCCATTAATCCGCAGCCCAGTTAACCCGAGCCCAGATAATCGGGAGTCTACTGTACTGAGAGATATCTAGTACAAATAATGCCATTTTCTTCCCATCCCAGTATGGTTGGGGGAGGGTGTATTCCCTAACATCCCTATGGATCTCCAGTTTACTTGGGCTTGCCCGGGGTGGAAGGATCTGAGCCAAAACAAGTAAACTTGAGTATTTAGGGGGGAAAAAAACCTACCTTAATTCTTCCTGATTGTTATGAGGTGGTGTTGGAAGTGAAGCAGGAACATCCACAGTTTTAGGGCCCTGAGCCATAGCTCTTGCTAACAAATCATCTTGTGGTCTGAAAGGTAACTGGAACTGTTTCGGCCCAAGTGCTTTGGTAACTGAAACAGAAAAACACAGCATTCTCAGTCATGTTTATGTCTCTCTCTACTGATACACATTGTAAGAGAGTGCTGGTTGCACTCTAATATAATTAAGGTTGTACACCAGTTTTTAACTCTATTTTCAGTCACTCATAACTCAACATTTCTCAATTTTCACGTTTCAATTGTTTCAATTGTTTATGGGTGGTTTCTGTGTAGGTAAAACTTGAAAAATTGGAGTATAAATGGTTCTGCAATTTTTGACTTCAAGAAAAATATATTTTTCTTAATTAAAAAAAAACCTTCAAGCCTTTTTTCCCCTTCCTCTTTTGTAGCACGTGGTGGCTGAAATTTGAAAGATGGATTTTGTCATGAAAAGGCCTCAGGAGGGCAATGCAAAGTCTTGAAAGAAAATTGATTTTGATTAGACCAATTTATGAGCACTTGAAAATGTTTACTAAGCATGTTCAAAGTTTGCTGAGTGCACAACTATGGAAGGCTGCGCAGTGAAAGCGCATGTAGCTAAGAAAGCTTTAAAACTGTCTCGTCATCTACATTATGCATGCAACTTTCACTTTGTTTTTTTCCTGGATTCTGAGTGTTTAACTGTGCATTGATAGTGCTCTCAGCATAGTTTTTGTATGGAATATGTATAATTGCCCATATATTACCATAAAATAAAGTTGGATAGAAGCAATGACAACCTTCCAGACACAGGAGTCTCATGTTCATTTGTACACAGTAAAGTCAAACTGCATCAAATAAGGTGCAGTATACATTTCATACTTCAGTACCAACATGACTACATTTTTTAAGGAAGCAGCACACTAAAAGCCTACCATCATGTCCGCCCAGCATTCCAGCCTTTCCAGCAAGTTCCTCAGTAGTTGCAAATCCATTTACCATCTTTTGACAAGCCACTGGCGGTGGTGTTGGAGGGAGAGAGGCTGGGGGTGTTGGAGGATTACTCAGATTATTCTGCTGCATGAGACCAAAGGATTTTAAAATTAGCTTTCAACAGGTAAATACAACACAGATGGCACACTTCCAATAAGAGTAAATACTTGTAGGTTTTAATCATACAGAGGCTGCACCGAATACACAAATTAATATTTACTTCCCAAATACACAGGAAAATAGATGACGAAGAGTCCTGTGGCACCTGAATACGACAAAGTGGGTATTAGCCCACGAAAGCTTATGCTTCAATACTTTAGTTAGTCTTTAAGGTGCTACAGGATCCTTTGTCACTTCTGCAATTCCAGACTAACATGTCTACCTCTCTGATTCAGGAAAAGAGATGAAAACACCTGCTAGAAAACTACCTATTATACAAAGACACAACACACATTGTAGTTTCTGGCACGAATTTAGTGTTGTTATTGTAGGGGAAAGGTAGAAGTAGATTCCTAAACCACTTAGACATAACTCTTAAAACATTCTGGGAGTTCTGTTTAAGGAAAAACTGAGTAAAGATTCAAGGATTTGGACTCTTTGGAGCAGTCCCCACAGACATTAAACTTCATTATTGGTTTTCAAGTTCACCAGGTTCCTTTGGTGGGCCAGATTCTTAGCTCAATAACTCTGGTGTAAAACTGAAATATCTTAGATGGTCTTCAGAGAGTCATCCCAGTTTTATACTAGAGTAACTGCGTTACAGATTTGGTCCTCTGTCTGTTGGCATTCTTTCTAGTCTCTCAATATTGCCTTTCAGCCCCCCAAGAACCTGAATTTTAAATTATGGGGGCTACTAGACCTGCAACAAACAATGACCTTGTAAAGCACTGGAAATTCAGCCTTTTCTGCTCCAGAAAGCTTTCATTAAAATTTTCACCAATTAGCATCAGTTTGCAAATGCAGTGCTTGTATTTTTTTAAATTTGTTTACAACAGGGTTTCTATAATTTGATTCCATGTTTCGTAGAGCAAAACAACAAATACTTCACAGCTGAATGCGATATACAATCTAGCAATAGCAAATGTCTTTTTTAGCTGTGCAGGAGAGACCCCTAAGAGATAGTTAATGCAAATAATCCCCTTTACCTTTTTTTTTTTTTTTTAAAACAGAGAATGGACACGGGAAATCTAGATGGAAAAAACCGTACCTTGTAGATCAGTTGGGAATAGTAATCAGAAACCCCATCAAGTGTAGCACTACCAAAACTTCCCATAAGTCTATTTCCACCATTTATCTGGGCACTGCCATAAGGGAGAAAATGTGCAAAGCTCACTCCAATTATTGGTTCCATTAGAGGTAGCAGAGAGAGTTGCTATAGAAAAAAATGAATAGAGATGAATACACCAATTAAAATAAAAGATGCTAACTGGACAGAAAAGTTTCCAGAGTAATATCAGTAGAGTGGTTACCACTAAAAGTCAAATAGTCTCTGAAACACATCAGTATTTCCTTATACTTATTAGAATAGGAAATAAGATTGCAATTTGGCAAAGGATTTATGCAGATGCTTAATTTTAAACACATCCTTAAGCCCCATTGACTTCAATCAGAATTAAGTACATATAATAGGTTAGCTTTAACTTTAAGCATGTACTAAAGTGCTTTGGTGAATTGGAGCAAAATCTCAGATAACACTGTATGTTAAATATGGACCTTTAAACGCCAACCACTATACACAAGCAGAGGAAAATTGGTTTGCATGTTTTGTTAAGCATAGCCTTCCCTATGCCACAGTTTCCCCATTTGTGAGATGGGGATGATACAAATCTTCTTTGCAAAGTGCTTTGAGATCTATGGATGAAAATTACTACAGAAGAGTTAGGTGGTATTATTACAATAAGAACGTTAACATATTTAAAGTCAAGGTGTGGGGAGAGTTTTAATATCGGGGTAATGAGACAGCCACATCATAAGAGGCTCAAAACTAGAGCTGTTAAGAAAATTTCCAGGGAATGTTGTTCCAGTGGGAAAACACTGATTCATCAAAATCAAAACAATTCTCAGGGCTTGTGGGCTGCTGGCCTGTCAATTTCATTTTGAAATTATTGAAAAGAAACATTTGGATTTTTTGAAACATTTTCAGATTTTATAGATAATTTTGAAATTTGTGGGTTTTGTTCTAAATTAGAATGGAAAAAAAATCTTAAAATCCTCCATGAATCGGAATTACTATTCTCCACCCAGCTCAACTCCAAACTCAGCATAACTGTAAATTTCTTTTTTCCCCACTCTAAATCCATTCTCTTAAAGCCACTCCTGATGGACTGTACATTCTCTAAACACGCACCTGTTTTAGTTGGATAAATGTATCTGTGTTAGGATAAAGAGCCTGTTTTTCCTCTTCCTCTTTTTTTCTTTTCTTAGAACGAGGGGCTGCCTTCTCTCCAGTTCTCTGAGTTCGTTTATTTCGTTGTTTCTTTATTTCATGTCCTACATCTGTTCTCTGAACCTGGCTATTACCACATCCAAATGCCCCTTGCATTTGATTCCCCACAGTTGGCTGATGGAAAAAGAAAAGTTAATTAACATGGGATGCATTTGTTCAGATCCATGTTAATTTCACATTATTTTTATAACAAGTTTTGTTGTATATTTCTAATAAATAATGATGATTAAAGAAGATATCTGACACTTGAAAGTTTGATCCCCAAATGTCCTGTGCACTATACTAAGCGATACAGTAGATCTGACAGAAGACAACATCCTGTAGTTTATACTTTGTTCACTTTGCCACCCCACTGACAATTGTAACTGCTGTTTTTGAGTCCACAATACAAAATATAAACTATCATTAACTTCACTGACGCTGAAAATGTCCTTAAAAATTATAGACCAGAAGCATCTTCTGAATGTTTGCTAAAATCTATACCCTTAATTAGGGGTATTCACTAGGGCATAATAAAAGAAGAACTAGCTTCAAGAACAATTAACAAACCTTCATATAATATAAATATATCCTTGGCTGAGCCAAAGGTGGATTTATGGTTAAAACTAACAATTTTGCTTTGTACTGAGAGTACAAAAAAATTATGACAATACTTTTAATGCAATTCTTCATATAAAGAGATAACCGTGTAAAACAGTTAGCATAGGATTTAATGGTGCAAGTGAAAGGGAGAAGTAAAAAAAAAAAAGACTAAAATATTCAGTATTTCAAATGATTGATCTAACCTGCTGTAATCATACTTTACATCAGGGAAACCCCAAATCAGTCCCTCGGTATACCTTTTAATGATGGATCTCTAGCATCTGCTTATACTACCAACCCCTCCCCACCCACTTCCATTTATTTTTATCAGATTTCATTCACTCTGAGCTGACTTTATTTTGATTCCAGGCTGTGTTGAGATTTCATGGAGTCACAACACAACTGGAGGGAAATACTAGGATGACGACAAAAACCAGAAATGCTAACAATAAAGTGATCAGCTGTGAGCAGCTCCTGCTTTTCCTCCCCAACAGGTTTTCTACGTCTATCCTTTTTAAATAATGAAATTATCCAACAGCCATTAACATGATGAATTACTGTTTTTCCCCCATACTAGTAAAACTATTAGCTCTAGCAATGCTACTGAGAAACAGAATTGCCTCAGCTAGAGTGCAGGCATCTCATACCTTCTCTGATGCATAATTGTAGATTTTCCCAAGTTATACATTTCCCTGCATTCTGACTGAGTTTTGCATGTCTGATTTCCATAACTATGTGAATATCTGTACTTTGATTGGCTGACAGCCAATTTTAGCCAGAGTACAGGGATTTCCATATTAATTATTTCTCAATCATACTATGAAGACGCAAATATCTCTTCTCTGATTGGCTATAATAATCTTTCTGCTCTGATTGGTTCTTGTATTCAATTTTTTAACTTCTTTGACAACTGCAAAGACAGTTGCCTCAGCTTCTGACTACTCTTCAACTAAACTAAAAAAATTACAAAATTTACTTAAAAGTAGAAAAAAGTTACCAAAAGGCAAAAAAAAAAAAAAATGGAGCTGGAAAACCGATGAAGGTTTTTTTTTTATTTTTGTCTCTTCTTGTCATACATGTTTACATATATACAGCAATATAAAAATATTATCAGATGTACTCCGCTTCTGTCAATTCACTTTGTAACACAATGTCGTTGTTTTTCTTAGCGTTAGTCCCGCACTATGGCAGGGTCTGCTTTGGTCAGCATATCCGCCTCCATTCGGAGCCCAGACAGGACCAGTGATACAACCGGGGCATACTCCAACCAATGCGTCACGCCACCTGTAGTTGGAGGCATTTTATACCTACTGCCAGGTGTTAGCCTACATTCCAAGGAGGTCCCCCATCCAGGTACTAGCCAGGCCTGACCCTGCTTAGCTTCTGAGATCAGACAGGATCGGGCGTGTCCAGGGCGGTATAGCTGTACGGTACTTTGTAACACAATGTAAACCAATAAATATCAAAGTTACTCTAGAGAGATGAGCTTTTCTCATTAATAATCAGGGCGAGGAAATGGGACTGTATCCAATTAACACAGCAGTTACTATTAAAAAGTCAGCAGTTATCAAAGCCCTTGATCCAAGATACAGCAGTTAATTCCTATGCCAAATATAAGGAAACACTGTTGCATCACAGATTGCAGGGGGAGTGGCAACTGTTGGTAAAGACATTTTTTGAAGATTTTTTTTTTTTTAAATAGCCAGCACTGTAAGACAGAGAAAAGTGGGGAGGCAGAGAAGGTGGATGACTAGGGTGGAAAAGGAGGGCCAAAAGGATTTATATACATTAAGGCAATTAACCTTTCATGAGAAATAGAAAAATTAGGTTTTCCTTTACTGGAATTACAATTTGAATATCACATTTAAAATGTACAATACTAGACATTTGAGGTTGCATTCTAGCAATTAGTCAATATCACTATCCTGGGCTAATAAAGCCTAATGCCAGTATTGTCTTCTGAGTTTACCTTAGCTGTCAGCCTGGTCATTCATTCAGCAAAGATGTGCTTATCTATCTCACAAACAGGGAACACCCTAAATAGTAAACATTATTATTTACAGAGATGCCCAGAGGCCTCAACCTGGATTAGGGTCCCATTGGGCTAGGTGCTGTACAAATGTATAGGAAAAGAGAGTCCCTGACTTGAAGGGTTTGCAAGTTGAAGTCTAAATCTGCAGGCTCATACACGTGAACAGGCCCCTTGTCTGTACAGAGCCCCACTGAAGCCGCCCCAGGGCCTAATTTAAGATAGGAAACAAGTGGGTTTTGCAGACAAATGAAAAGAGCATGGAGATATCCACACAATTAGGAGGTTTGGAATACTTTTTTTCCTCTCCTATATTGCCTAATCGTTTGAGTAGGAATCTTTAGAAAATGGTCAAAAAGTGGAGGTAGTTGATACTTGGAACATTGAGTACAGGAGTCACAGTACAAAGGAAACATACCGATATACAGTTCTGCTGACATGAAAAAACAGAATTTAAACCCCAGCATTACTCTTGGTAAACATTAGAAACGTGCCAGTTTTAAAATAATGACTGTCGATAGATTGCCTTTGTATTATTTTTAGGGATATTCATTTGTGAACAGGCTGAACTATTGTGTTATATTAAAAATGAGTCCTTCTGAAGTGGCTGATTTACTTAGGAGCAGATTGTGGCCTGCCCTGTCTGCTAGTGAGTTGGGAGAGGGTGGGGTTAAAGTGCCCTTACTCCCTTGTACCTGTGCTACCTCTGCAGCATTAAGGACAATAAGGAGGAGTTTCTTAAGCATACTAGAAATAAAAAGAATTCTAACAATGGTACTCGTCCATTACTAGATGGAAATGGTAGAATTATCAGTAATAATACAGAAGAGGCAGAGTGTTCAAAAAAGATTTCTGTTCTATATTTGGGGACTAGGTGACTCTGAAAAAAGGACTTGGGGGCTCTGGTGGATAACCAGGTGAACATGAGCTCCCAGTTCAGTGCGGTGGCCAAAAAGGTAATGCCATCCTTGGATGCATAAATAGGGGAATCTCAAGTAGGATTAGAGATTATTTTCCTCTGTATTTGGCGCTGGTGCAACGGCTACTGGAATACTGTGCCCAGCACCGTTGTTCACAATTCAGTGATACTGTTGGAGAGGGTTCAGAGAAGAAGCATGAGAATGATTAAAAGATTAGAAAACCTGTCTTATAATGACAGACTCAAGGAGCTCAGTCAATCTAGTTTAACAAACAGAAGATCAAGTAGTAATTTGATTACAATCTGCAAGTGCCTACATGGCAACAAATAATTAGTAACGGGCTCTTCAGTATAGCAGATAAAGGTATAACATAATGCAATGGCTGGAAGTTGAAGATAGACAAATTCAGATTGGAAAGAGGCGTATACTTTTAACTGGGAGAGTAATTAACCCTTGGAACAACTTACCAAGAGTCATGGTGGATTCTCCATCACTGACAATTTTTAAACCAAGGCTGAATATTTTTCCAAAAGATCTGCTCTAGCAATTATTTTGGGGAAGTTCTGCCTGTGTTATACAGGAGATCAGACTAGGTGTCACAATGGACCATTCTGGTCTTGGAATCTCTGAGCTGCTAACATCCCACCCTTGTTCAGTTGGGCAGAGCCTTGATTCCACCTCTTCCCCCATTGGCACAGCTGCATGCCGTACTGCAGAGCATACATTGCAACAGATTTACATTCAGCGCAGTTCACCCCTGCTTCAAAGTAGCAGGGAGATTGGGATGGAGATTAGTGATTTAGGGATTCTCCTCTTCTCTGCAATGGGGCTGCTCCAGAGGCATCACAACTTGCTGCCCCTTGCTTGGCACTAAATTGTCACCATCTAGCCCTTTACTATGGACATGCATTTCAAAAACAACCACCTTACCATTCCTTCAGGGGGCTTCTGTTTCTCCACTAGTTTGTTGTCCCCAGCACTTTCTTCCTCTGATCGGCAGCTGTTCTCCGATTTCTGATTTACAAGAGAGGATGATTTTTTATTTTTAAGCAAGTGTTTCAGCAGTTCATTCCCTGACTCCCCTTTTGCTGCTGAGGTGCTGGTTGATTGTGCTGGACTCTGTGCTGAAGAGGCAGGGTGTGGGGTGGCCTTATCATCTTCTATCGTAATACCACTTGGAGTCTCTGTTTTTGGCTCAGCTTGACCAGAACATTGATCAGATTCTGCTTTTTCCAGTTTAATTTCCTGAATGCTGGCAGGCGCATCTGTCTTGACCTTTTCAGTCTCAGGATTTACACTTGATTTCTGAGGCAATTTCTTTTGGAGCAAAGCACTACTGGAATGCTTACATTCCAGCTCTAAAGAAGGCAGGTTCTCCACAGCATTTGTTGTTGATGAGCCTGTTGGCTCCGCTGACTCATCCTGATGATGAGTAAGATCACTGGGTGTGCTAACGGCTGGGGTAGAGGTAGAATCTGAAACAGATGGAGTTGGGGGTGCAGTTATATCGGAATGTGGAGTCGATGGGGCTTTTATTGACTCAGAATCATCATCCTTTTTCTTTTTTCGTGTCCTTTTCTTTTTTCCTTTCTCTTCTGGAATTATATCCGAGTACAGCTGAATGAGAGACTGACCTGATCCAGGGAAATTTGGTGCATGGGTCATGCTGGTGTCTTGACCACATGAAGGACCACTGCCAGCTGCTGGAGGTCCTGCAGGTATACCAGGAGCAAACGGAGGCCTTACTTGGTTCTGCGTGAAGCTGGTCCCAGAGCTACTCCCATGGGATTGTTTTACAGAATGGAAGTTAGGGGATCCACCAGAAATTGAAGGTGGTTCAGGTACAAAAGAGGCAGGCCCCAGTGGTCTTCGCTCACTGTTTTGCATAAAATTTACTGCAGGTGGTGAGTTCACAGGGCCTTGCTGCAAAACTTGCCCCATTTGCTGCTGTTGATGTTGTGGAGATTGCTGAAGGGGTCGCGGAGGCGGCATGAAATCACAGGGTAGGTCAGAGTTAAAGAACGGTATCTGAGACAAGGAAGCTCTGTTGTTTAATTCTGACCCTACCATGCCATGCTGTTCCATTTCCATCCTCTGCTGCAAAGCCCTCTGTCGGTCCACCTCCTGCATAAGCTGTATTCGCTGCCGTTCCTGCTGCTCTCGTAAACGCTCCTTTCGTTCCCGCTCTTGAAAACTTTCACTAAATGGGTTGTTATCATCAAATTCAACTCTTGGTGGTGGTCCTGACTGTGCCTGTGCATTGGAACCTGGCACTGGAGTTGGTGTGCCAGGATTCATTGGCAACTGGGTCATTGGAGGTTGCATCCTTGGAGCATTGGGGGGGAGGTGATTTGGAGGAGCAGTTGCAGGTTGCCACCCAGGTAAATTTGGCATTCTAGCTGGGTTGGATTGCCCAGGAATTACAACGGGGTGCTGCTGATGCTGGAGTTGTTGTGCTACTATGGGGAAATTTTGCTGATTCATTGCTGGTGGTGTTCCTCCTGGAACCAGAGGTGGCTGAGACTGGACTCCTGGCAGTATAGCATGTGGTGTTATCCCACACTGCTGCTGCTGCTTGATTCGATATTCCTCAATGAGCTCTGCATGTTCCTTTTGCTGTTTTCGAATCTGAAATTTAGACAAGTCATTACTCATCTCTACAAGGTTCTACTTAATATACAATAGACCTCAAATATACAAGATATACTACACTGAAATTATTTGATTGGAAAATTAGGCTTGTCCAAGATTACCACTGGAACACATTAAGCTTATTTACATACTTGTCTGATGTCCATTCATTATCTAACCTAAAAGAGTTTAATCCATACTAGTAACTGATTACACAACATACAACCACAACGAACCAGAATAAGGGACAATATTTCAGAAGCAGTGCTGATCTTTAAACTATAGTTTCATTATAGAGCACTATTCAGAACTGCAGAGAACCAGCAAAATATAGGTAAATAAGAAATAAATTCTGCATACACATATATATTACTGCCATTTACCATGCAGAGACTTTTATTTTGGTAGTATTGTTTGTATTTATGTGAAAAAAACATTTAAAGGCTATTTTAAAAAAGCTCTAGAGCACGTGAAGTGCACATTATATAGAGATATACCCTTGGTATTAAATGTACAATGGAAGCTTAATTTAAATGGCAATAGGGACTGGGGTTCGATCCTGGTGCCAGCTAAGCACCCTTCAGCTTTCAGGCCCTTGTTCTGGAAAACATTTAAATTCAAGCATGTTTAAGTTCCACTTGAGCATATGTTTAAGTGGTTGTCCTTAATCAGGGCACCACTGACTTCAAAGGAAGTTGAGGGACCCAGCATCTTCCAGCATCAAATGTAATATAGGCTTATAAAATAATAATTAAAAAAACCCACCTTAACTAACAGTCCACAATTATCTATCATTAATATCATGGCTAACAACTGTAACAGAAGCATAAGATTAGAATGAAGCAGAGTATGTGCAATACATTATTACCAATATTGTATGAAAAAATGTTTCCTTTATCTATAATCTATTGTTAATAAAAAAAATTAATTTAAATTCTATCTGGTTGCTTTATCTTCCCATTACATCTATCTCTACAGAATTGCATCAAGCTCCTTCTAGGAAAATGCTCTTTCTACAAATTGGAAAGAAAAGGCAACAAACATCCTATACTTCACGAATGGAGATCCATTGTAAGAAAATACAACTGACAATTGTTCAATTATGCCTTGCAGAATACTGTGCCCAATGCTGCTGGCCAAAGACATAGGCCTCAGTTCACTAGTGCAAACCCCCCCCCAAAAAACCATGCTTAACTTTAACCCCGTTGACTTAAATGAGACTTAAAAATGTGATCAAAGTTAAGTGCAAGCTTAAGTGCTTTGATGAATCAGGACCTAGGTCAGGTGTGTCAAACATACAGTTTGTGGGCTGGATCCAGAGACATGATGTTACGTGACTTGTATGATGGCCTCACACACTGCAAAATCCTTCACTTTTTAAAAACAAGTCAATTTCTAACCCTCATGGCTGCGAAGATTCTTTTCAAAGGAGCAGTGGTAAACTGATGTCATGATATTTGCCCTAGTCTGCAGCCAAACAACTATATGTAAAATCTGTGACCTCCTCTCTCCGCATTAATCTCATGGGAGTGTCAAGGAATGTCAACACTAAAGTCCAATGATGACTGTCTGTGACAAAATTAACCATTACGCTGCTTATCATTTTAGCACATAAAAGGGAAGAGATTTGGGAGTTGTTGCAGAGAAGGAGATACTGAGGATAGAGCAGAAATGAAAGACAGGAAAGGTAGAGAAACAGAGAAGATGATGAGGAAGAAAGAGAAACAAAAGGCAGAAAAAACAGTGGTTTAAGATGGACCATATCTTCTTACTGAATAAGAGTGACTGCTGTACAAATAATAAATAAAGCTTAGTTATTTCAGAAAGAATTCACTGTTCCCTTAATCTCTGTGGAAACCTCCCACTGACATCAGTGGGATATCTGCTGTGGACTGAGGGTACCATAAAGTCTTTAAATTATATCTCAGTCCACAGATCATAATTTAACATGGAATGCACCCTTCTCCTCTCAATAAATTTGATACCCTGGGCTTAAATTCTAAAGAATAAGGAAGAGACTCCTAAACTGCACTCTGCACAGGTATAGTATCAGATTTCTTCTGAACTGTGACTATTGTATATAGTGAACATGTAACATGATAAGCTCTCTCCTAGTATTCAGTATGAATTTTTTGTTTTTCACAAAACAAAGAAAGATCATACAAAAATACAAAATTAAACTGTAATAAAAGAAGGCATTTGAACAGGAAAATATAAAATAAATGACACAATAACTGGCTATTAAGGGTAGAAGGCTACGAACTGAATCTGATATGAAAGAATCGGAGAGAAAATTCGTAGTTGATGGATACCTTCAGTGGAAATATAACCCTGTATTTCAAGATTTTCCTATTCTTATATAATTGACAGTGCATCTGAATAGACTCTGGATTTCCTTTGCGCTGATGCCATCCAGGCTCTCTCCTCCCAAACTCTAAAAGAAGGTTTTTTTCCACTGCTACTGTAGTATTTTTTCTTGTAGTTCTAGTAATGCTGAGAAATTGAATCTCACATCTGACATCACTCATGTGAAACATGAGGGGTTTTGCGGTTTGTTTTTTACATGAATTGCCCAGTGTTTAATAGTTATAATTAGGGCTGTCAATTAATCACAGTTAACTCAAGCAATTAACTGAAAACAAATTAACTCAATTAAAAAAATTAATCATGATTAAGCGCAGTTTTAATCACAGTTAATAACAATACCAATTTAAATTGATTATAAATAATTGGATTTTTTCTAAATTTTTAAATATATTAATTTCAATTACATATCAAAATACAAAGTGTACAGTGCTCACTCACTTTATATTATTTTTATTGCAAATATTTGTACTGTAAAAAAGGTAAACAAAAGAAAAAGTATTTTTCAATTCACCTCATAAGTACTGCGGAGTAATTTCTTTATCATGAAAGTGAAACTTACAAATGAATAATTTTTTTGGTTACATAACTGGAGTCAAAACCAAAACAATGTAAAACTGTAGAGCCTACAAGTCCAGTAAGTCCTACTTCTCATTCAGTCAACTGCAGGCAAACAGGTTTGTTTCCATTTATGGAAGATAATGCTGCCCGCTACTTATTTACAATGTCACCTAAAAGTGAGAATAAGTGTTCGCATGGCACACTTGTAGCCGGCATTGTAAGGTATTTACATTCCAGATACGTTAAACGTTCATATGCTCCTTCATGCTTTGACTTGTAGATTTCAGTATATTTTATCTTTTTCTACAGTGCAAATATTTGTAATAAAAATAATAATAAAGTGAGCACTGTACACTTTGTATTCTGTATTGTAATTGAAATCAATATATTTGAAAATGTAGAAAAAAAATCCAAAAATATTTATAATAAATTTAAATTGGTACTCTATTATTAACAGTGTGATTAAAACTGTGATTAATTGCAATTAATATTTTTAATCTTCCAATTAATCACAATTAATTTTTAAATCATTTGACAGCCCTAGTTACAATGCATATCTAGCGGATTTAAAGAAACAAGTTATACCTTACTATTAAACAAAAAGATGCTGTCCTGTTATTTCTTTTTTTCTTTTGTTACCTGTTCTAGCTGTTTTTGGACCATACTCTGCTGCTCAGTAACATGCTTAAGCTGTTCTGCATCTTCTTCTGGGAATTCACGGCCAGCTTTTTTGGCAGTGCGTTGTTTTGCTGAGAGCGCTTTTTTTGATTTTCTGTGTGCTCCAATTTGCTCTTCAAGGTATTTCTGTTGCATTTGAAGAAGTTGTTGGGTTTCTTGAAGCCATTCTTCATATTGCTTTCTTTGTGAGTCATCTGGGGGAGGAGAGGAATACAATGAAAGTAACCATGAATATTATATTAAGGACACTTGTTTTAAATGGAGGGGTTATTTATTGTGGCTTTTATACTTTAAAACAAAATTTAAAACAACAGTATCTATCAAAAATGCACCCCCAAAAAAAGCCCTTCTAAAAAAGCCCTTCTTAAACAATATCTAAGCCCCACTAAATCCCCAAAAACATGCTCTATGCCATCATTTCATTTATCTCCCAATCAGCCCCCGACACAGGGGAAGCATAGGTGTACAGGTAAATCTTGTACCATGATTTGGTCATGACCACATTTGGGCTCTAGTGGATCCAGAAGGGAAATTAAAACCCTTCCTGCTTTGCTACCATCCCCTTCCCGTTTAAACTAAACTTAAGAATGTCAAATGATCATAACTACAAAGTGTGTAGGGCATATTAGGGCAAAACACCACCTTACCTTAACTGAAATCAACTGGTAGCCAGTTGAAATCACAGACCACAAGATCGAAAAAAATTACCTAGCTTTTGTAACTGTTGTTCTTTGAGATGTGCTGCTCATGCCCATTCCATTCTAGTTGTGTGCATGCCCACGGGCAGTCATCAGAGATTTTTGCCTTAGCAGTATCTTTAAGGCCAGCTGTGGCGCCCCCTGGAGTGCCGTGCTCATGTGATGATATGATATATCAGGGGCTGACGGCCCTATGCCTTTTTGGTTCCTTCTTGGCGGCAACTCCGAAAGAAGGGTAGGAGGGTGGGTAATGGAATGGACACTTCTTGAAGAACAACAGTTACGAAAGGGAGGTGACCATTTCTTCTTCTTTCAGGGCTTTCTCATGTCGATTCCATTCTAAGTGACTCACGAGCAGTATCAATGGAAGTGGGCTCAGAGTTCATGGTTTGCAGCCCTGCTCTGCTAAAGGCAGCATCATCTCGAGCTTGCTGGGTAAGCACATAAAGATGCAAATATGTGGACAGATGACCAGGTAATGGCCCTGCAGATGTCTTGGATATATACCCGTGTCAGGAAGGCTGCTGACGACACTTGCACCCTAGTCAAGTGTGCAGTCATGCTCGCCGGCAGAGGCACCTTCGCCAGATCATAGCAGGCCATGATCCAGGATGAAATCCTCTTAGCAGACACTGGGAGACCCTTCATTCCATTTGCCACCGCAACGAATAACTGCACTGACTTACGGAATGGCTTTGTTCTAAATACACAGAAGGCCAGTGCCCTCCTGCGCTCCCCTTCTGATGCATGAATCTTTGTAAAGAAGACAGGTAAGCATATATCCTGGCTGGTATGAAACTGGGAAATGACCTTGCACAGAAATGCTGGGTGTGGTCGCAGCTGGACCCTTTCCTTGCAGAAGACTGTATAGGGTGGCTCCAAAGTGAGTGTCCCGATCTTGGACACCGTGTGGACTGACATTATCATGATCAGTAATGAAACCTTCCAGGAGGGAGCAGGAAACCAGAGGCTCAAAGGGAGGCTCCATCATGAGCCTCAACAGCACAAGAACCAGATTCAGGCAGGGGACGGGGAAGAAAATGGGATCCTAGATGTGCATGTAGAGATGCTCCAGACCATTCAAAACCCATGCTGTCGCGCTGTGAGTGAAGATCGACCTGCCTTGGAATGGAGGAGGGAAAGCTGAGCGTGCGGTCAGGTCGACCTTGACTGATGACGGGGACAAATCTTGGAGTTTGAGATGCAGCAGATAATCCAGGACTTTCTGCAATGGGGATTGCTCAGCCTGAATACGCCGTTCCGAGGCCCAGCATGTGGCCTCCAGGAGAGAGCAGGAAACCTGCACAGCAGATCGAGCCAGAGAAGTAGCTTCAGTGCTGCTTAGCTCCCAGGTGGAGATGTGGCCAGGCAGCTCTGCATGCAGCCTGTAGGCACCGCCCCTGCAGTTCTCACTGACTGTGGTTCCCAGCCAATGAGAACAGCGAATCCAGCACTCCTGGCGGAGGCAGCAAGCAGAGTTGCCCCGCCATACCTCCGCCTAGGAGCTGAGGGAAGGGGATGTCACCGCTTCCAGTGAGCCCCCCAGGTAAGTGCCACCCATAGCCTGCCTCCCCACATCCTGTACCCCTGCCCCCTTCCCCACCCAAATTTTGCTGGGGAGAGGAATGGGGGTGATGGCCCAAGACTGCCCCAGCAGTAACTGGTGCCCTTGGTGCAGGGACTGAGCCAGGCACACCAGCCGCTGCAGAAGTCATGGAAAGTTCTGGAATCTGTGAGAAACTCGCAGCCTTAACTATAAAACAATTATTTCCGAGGTCCTAAGGCTCAAAGTCAGAAGAAATGAAACCACTACCCCATGCTATGCAAGGAAAGGCAGGCCCACTAACCACCATGGGTGGTAAGAAGGAACTTAGAGGGCGTTGGGCTGGCAGTGCCTGATATACCGACACGCGAGTGCGGCCACATACAGATACCGCTAAGGCAAAAATCTCTGACGACTACACACATGGGCGCATGCACAGCTAGAATGGAATCAACATGAACAATCACTCGAAGAATATAAAGTTATGTCCAGTAATGTAACAAATCACCTCATCTCTGACCACAGATAGTGTTTAAAATTGAATTCAGTGAGAAGGGAATCTCTTTATATCATTTTTTTAATACAAGACCACTGGAAAATGGAAGAAATATAAGAAATCGCCAAAATATTTGTAATCTCAAGCATCTACAGAATTATTTGCTAAAATACAAACTTTTTAAGAACTATTGAAGTCACTGCAATAAGATCAACTTAAAATGGGTCTCTGTTATTTATTTTAGGAGAGCTTTTTTATTTGTTTTTTACCGTATTTTTCGCCCTATAAGACGCACTTTTTCTTCCCCAAAACGGGGGGGGAAAAGTTAGTGCGTCTTATAGGGCGAATGCAAAAAAAAAAAAAAAAAAGCGCCTCGCTCTCCCGTCCCCGCCGCGCGGGCGGGCTGCCGAGGTTCCCCCCTCCCCGCCGCGGGCGGACTGGGCTGCCGGGAGCGTCCCGGTTCCCCCCTCCCCGCCGCGGGAGAGCGAGGCGCTTTTTTTTTTTTTTTTTGGTCCGGATTTTTTATTAAAAAATGAGGGGGCGTCTTATAGGACGGAGCGTCCTATAAGACGAAAAATACGGTATGTACAATGCACATTTCCCCAGTTCTCAGTCAAGGGCCTCCAGTCCCAAATGGCCTTTTATTACAGAAATTGCTCTGTTTGGCAGATAACTGGGTGTTATTCTTCTCAGAGCTCATAAATGTAGTTTGGTTATCAGGGTCACTACAGAGTAACCCAAGGCTCCTTTACCCGTCTCCTGGGGGCAAATCACGCTATAGAAGATTCTGCTTACTAGCAACCCAGATATTAACATCTGGTTAATAGTAACATTTTGCCATAAAATAATCCCATCCCCTTTATTTTAATGTTAATGGGATCTGGATATTGACAATAGCATGCCTCTTATTACAAACTTTTTTTGGAACAAAGGTTCCAGACACAGGCAAGTTTGCAAAGCTGCAGCCAGGGAAGGAAGGGCTGGGACATGTCAAATGAGGGATTGCTAATAAACCTGCTTACTATTCATTTCAGTTGGGATTATGTTTTCCAATGTGCATTACTTTGCATTTATTAACATTGAATTTCATCTGCCATTTTGTTGCCCAGTTACCCAGCACTGAAGAAATAGAGTGAACATAAAAACTCCATCATAAAAATGTTTTGCAGATATTCTTGTACAATGGTTTCGGCGCAAACAGGTCTTCCCTTGTGCTCCAATACCCACCGCATTCTACCTTAGTTGTCACTGAACTACAGGCATTTGCAGAATCTGGTGTCTCTATTGATTCAATTCTGACAGCTCTCCACACTCCCAACTGACACCTGGATTCCTTCAATGCTGGATTAGATTCTGTATCTAATAATATTGCTCAAAGTGGACAACTGAGTGGAAATATTAGAGGATACCTTTGTGGATGTGGAGAAAAGATGTTTGGCTCAGGAAAGTGAGATTGAACATACTGAAATATTAACATGTCCTAGTTAAGGGTAACTGCTTGTTGCGTCAAAAAAAAAACAACAAAAAAAACAGAGGGTGAGATTTTCAAAAGTGCTCAATATTGGCCCAGATCTGGTCTTATTATAGTTAAATCTATGCTGAATGTTACTGAAAATCCCTCCCAGAAAGTCTAGAAAACTCAAGTAAAGTTTCTAACTGCATTTTGTGCATTGGGCCTCCAATATCTGGAGGGGGGAATCTAGCTACCTTTGCTTTGTTATTAAATACTTGGGGAGACTTTTTGCGGACATAAAAACTTAGGATATGTTAAAAAAAAAAGTTCAGTATTTAAACCTACAGTTAAATCTCTCTCATGATAGAATGTAAGAACTACAGTTTGTTGGGGGTGGAGGGCACTGGGGGAAATGAAATATTAGGTATATGAACTAAACTAGATACAAGTTTCCAAGTATTTCTAAAATCACCAATTCTGGATGAATAAAACTGCTCTCTCTTTAGGTAGAGGTTCCTGCAATTAGTTTTCTGACAAGCTTTGCTTAACTAAATTCCAAAAAATCTTTTTTCTTTTTGACTGACAATGCAAAATTAGTTTTAATTTTTAAATTAAAAATATCTTGTTATTTTGGATAACTATTCCAATAATCCATTATTAGATTTTTGAGATAGTTGACTGCAGTTTATATAATAATATCTATTCTTTTGCCATTGGAGAATACTAATTACTCTATATGATTAATACTATTAGATTCATATTTGTATAAATTTCCATCTTTCCTCACAATGTTTTTGAGGGTTTTTTTTAAGATAAAATGTTAAGATGAACTGTTGATATTGTTTTAATATTTCATATTTTGTTATGAATTAATATCATAATTATGAAATGATACATTTTTAGTAAGCCAGAGAATTAGTGGCTCTAGGAAAATATTTTTTGGCAATTAAGTATTCCTGTGTGACCTTTCCCTTTTTAAAAGAATCTGCAATATGAAACCCCGAGTTCATATATAAGAAATTATATACTTACTGACAAAACCAGGACCAAAATTTGGAGGATTAGGCCTAGAAATCTGAGGGGTCAAACTTCCATCCTAAAAATCAGTAAAATGTATAAGCAAAGTGATTAAATCACAATTCCTTTTAAGAAGAAAATAAAATAGTCATCGTTTATAAACACTTCTGCTGTAACTCTCATATCAAGTTAAGTTACCTGTGTGATTGGTTGCTGCATAAGATTCTGGCCTTCACTAGTCTGCGTTCCCGACATTGGCTGACCCATAAAGGGAAACCTATTGATACATAAAGATCAGCTATAACAGTCTTTTAAAACTAGTGAGCACTTTAGTATAGATGCATTGTGTCATATTATTTTGACCTAAAATAAAAATTCCAAACCTTTTAGAGATATTTGTGAGAACTACTACACCCTAATTACTTGCCAATTTTTGAAAATGATATTTCTTATTCCACCCTTGTAACACTCTGTCCTCAGTTCAACCTGTTGTGCCTTATAATTCACAAAGGCATTAACTAAAAATCATATATATATATATATATAAGTCTTATATCAGGAGCTACCTGGAGTTTCCTAATAGTGATGATTCATAAGGGTAGCTGAACACACACAGATCACTCGAGAAGTTTCTGTGCTTGAATTTTAAATGCTAAGTGACGTAAAAAGTAGGATTCGATGTGCTTAGACATCATACTATAAATACCCGCACAAATCAGGGTAAATAGCATTTTGGGCATAATAAATAGTTTTTTTAAAAGGCCTTGCTGCTGAACTTGGACAACGTAACTCCGGGGAGCAACAACAAATGGAACCCCAAAGAGCTTAACCACGATGACAAGACAGAAGCGGATGGAATTTGTCAAGGGGCTGTGTCCTAGATCATGACTTCTAAATATCACAACCAATTCCTTTTATTGCATTTAGAACCAAAGAGGAAGCCAGTGCTCATGGTTATCCTACCCACTGAGAATGGGTGTCACTACAATCTGCACTAGCACAAGTTTCTAAGTACTCTTCTAGGGCAGTGGTTTTCAATTTTTTTTTTCTGGGGACCCAGCTGAAGAAAATTGTTGATGCCTGTGACCCAATGGAGCTGGGGATGAGGACTTTGGGGTGTCAGAGGAGCTCAAGGCTGGGGTAGAGATGTGGCCGGGAATGAGGGGTTCAGGGTATGGGAGGGGGTCAGGGCTCTGGGCTGAGGTGCAGGTTATGGGATGGGGCCAGAGATGAGAGGTTTGGGGTGCAGGAAGGGCTTCTGGGTTGCGGGGGGGGGGGACTCAGGGATGGGGATAAGGGGTATGGAATGCCAGAGGGGCTCTAGGTTTGGAGGGGGGGCACAGAGGTGCAAGAGGGAATCAGGGCTTTGGGCTAGGGATGAAGGCTCTGGAGTAGGGCTGGGAATGAGGAGTTTGGGGTGCAGGGAGGGGTTCCAGGTTTGGGGGGGGGGCTCAGGGCTGTGGCATGGAATTGGGACATGGGGTTATCTCTGGTAGCTCCCAGTCAGTGGCGCAGTCGGGATGCACCGCGGACCACGCTGCGACCCAGAAGTGGCCAGCAGCACGTCTGGCTCTTAGGTGGAGGCACACAAATGGCTCTGCGTGACCCTTGCCTGCAGGCACCGCTTCCTCCCCTCCTCTCTCCCCCGTTTCCATTGTCCTGGGAGTGCGGAGCCAGTGCTCGGGAGTGGGGGCAGTGCGCAGACCCACATGGCCCCCCTGCCTAGAAGCCAGACCTGCTGCTGGCTGCTTCCGGGGCACAGCATGGTGTCGGAAAAGATAGGCTCTAGCCTGCCTTAGCTGGGCAGCACCACCAATGGGACGTTTAATGCCCCAGTCAGCAATGCTGACCAGAGCAAGGCGACCCAATGCCTTACACACTGCGATCCAGTAGTGGGTCCTGACCCATGGTTTGAAAAACACTGTTCTAGGGTAGCTACAAATAGACACAGTTGCAGTAATGTAGCTTAGGAGTGGCACGGGCATGAACCACCATGGTGAAGTCTTCATTACTAACAGTCAGCTTTATTACACTATGGAGTAGAGCAGCGGTTCTCAACCTTGTGAGAACCGCGACCCATTTTTCACTAGCGGCTTCTCGGCATGACCCTTGTGTGTCCGCCGAAAAGCCGCCGAATTGATTATTTCCGCATTCCGCGGCTTTTCAATGGACATTCCGATCGCTCCCGACTCTCTGCCGAAGTGATTGCTTCCGCTTTCGCAAGCACTTCGGTGGAGAATCGGGAGAGTGGGTATGTCCGCCGAAAAGCCGCCGAATTCGGAAACCCCTCGCGACCCCTCGGGAAGTGCTCGGCAACCCCCATAGGGGTCGCGACCCACAGGTTGAGAACCGCTGGAGTAGAGACTTATGAGGGAAGTGCTAGAAGATCTACTGCTTGGACCATTTAAAATTAGTCTAGATAAAGGCACTAAGAAATGTATGGTAGTAATAACAATCTTGAATAGCAATTTTTGAGTCATAGATCTTTACTACGTAGAAGAAAAATGCTGCTTTTCCTTTATTGTTTTAGTAGCTTATGTTTAACACAGTACTCGGCCTTTTGGCTAAGAAATCATTATCTAAAAAGTTATATTTGCTTTTTTTTTTTTTTGGTCTCAGCTGCTACATGATTGCATACTTCTGGTTCCAAATGCCATGTATAGTCGACCGGTCAATTCATAACTCGGAGGTTCTACTGTATATATCATCACACATTTTACAGATGACAAACTCAGAGAAAGAGAAAGTGGCTTGCCCAAAGTCTTACAAGGAGTCAGTGGTAGAGCTGAAAATGGAACCCGGGTCTTCCGAGTTCCAGTCCAGTGTCCTGCCCACTACATCACATTAGCTTTACCCTAGGGAGCAATGCGGTATTGGCATACAGTATGAGCTAAATCAGGGGTTGGCAACCTTTCAGAAGTGGTGTGCCGAGTCTTCATTTATTCACTCCAATTTAAGGTTTCGCATGCCAGTAATACATTTTAAAGTTTTTAGAAGGTCTCTTTCTAAGTCTTTAATATATAACTAAACTATTGTTGTATGTAAAGTAAATAAGGTTTTAAAAATGTTTAAGAAGCTTCATTTAAATTAAAATGCAGAGCCCCCCGGATCAGTGGCCAGGACGTGGGCAGTGTTCGTGCCACTGAAAATCAGCTCGCATGCCGCCTTTTTCTACATCTTATTACTATGATTCAGTGTGAATAGCTGTGATGGTCTATAATTTGCTGATGCTGAGAATGACTTGTCAGACTCCAGAGAGACAAGGGGGGCGAGCTCATATCTTTTATTGGACCAACTTCTGTTGGTGAGAGAGACAAGCTTTCAAGCCACATAGAGCTCTTCTTCAGGTCTATTGATGCTGGTGGCTAAAAGATAATATTTGGGTCACTTTTACTTTTTTACTTTAAACAATAGTATCATCTTTGCCTACCTGTTCATAACCATCGACGGCATTCCCATATTGCTCTGTGCCATAACTTTATTGATACCTTTAAGAGCTACCATTTTTGCTTTCATTATAGGATCAGTAATTGCATCAAAATCTATGAAATAAAAATAGTTAAAGGTGAATTACACAGCTGAACATTTTGATTTTAATGAACTACCAAAATAATGAATATTTCCAATACCGGCATGTGTACTAATCCCTTTGAGTTTAAAACAACTGCATTACAATCATTTAACCATGTGTATTGCAAATTAATTTTTTTCTTCACTTTATAACTAGAGATTAACATGCAGGTTTCTATATTCTGTAAGAAACTTGCACTTCAACAAACATCTCAGGAATAGAACTGACAGTGACCATTATAGCAAATGGAATAACTTTCACTGCTACAGTGAGCCAAGAAATGCAAAAGAAGGGATATTAGTTGAGAGAGGCTGGAACAGGAGACTTGGCTAGAGGGCGAATCCATTAAATTACAAATATCACCAAGTTAATGGAGGTATTTGAAAAGGCTGCCTTAGTCACCATGAACAGTGACACAGAGGAGGAATTTACTGCTATTATGAAACAGAATTTATATATACATAAAAATCAGGAAAAGGAGTCTGACTTGTACACTTAGTAGACATTATTGATATCGATACATCAGTGACAGCTAGTCAGAAAGCTCCAGTTGTGTCTAGACTCCAGTACCACACGTTGACTCAGTATGTTTTTAGCATTTTCATATTATATTAACGAGCTGTGGATAAAAATACCTGTTTCATACATCTAAATACTATAATTTGATATGCTATGTCATACCAGTAAGAACAGATTGCTACATTCTATTCTGAACTTTCCTTTCTTTAGTACATGTAGAACAATTTTTCCCTAGGTCCAATATGGGTGAATTAATAATTCTACTTTATTCTTATGTATGATAATATATATACACATTTTATTTATAAAGCACTGTTTCCTCTGAGGCAGTTGAAGCAACGCACAATAATGTAATTCATTCATCATAAAACAATAAAGAGATGAAATGTCAAATAATATAATACTTTTCATCTGAGATGCTCTTTAAAAACAAAAACAAAGGCAGCATTACCCCTCCCATCTCACATATGGGAAATTGAAGCATAAAGAGATTAAGAGACTTGCCCAAGATCAAACAGAATTTGAATAGAACTGTGAGTAAAATCCTTGCCCCACTGAAGTGAACAGGATTTTTGCCACTGACTTCATATGGGTGAAATTCAAGTTCTGTAGCTTAATTTCCAGTCTCCTGCTGCAACTACTAGTTAAGCTGCTCTTCCTCATGCCAGCTACAAACTCAGTTTTAAATGCCTTTGTATTTTTGTCAATAGCTAGGTCAGATTTTTTTAATATATTATTTTGGTATTTAGTGAACTAACCAGCACCAAAAAAATATCACATACATACCAATATTGGGGAAAAATGGCTCTGAACGCTGACGAATCATGGCTTGCATCTGTCGCTGCTGCTGCTGCTCCTGCCTTTCCTGATCCAAAAGATCCTGCAGAAGAAGGGGCTGCTCCTCTAGCAAAAGAGGTCTCTCCCGATTTTGCTGCTGGGCTAGAGTCTGAGGGAGCATTATCTGCTGGGGACCAGATATGCCACTGGGACCAGGGCGGTTTGCCAAAGTCACAGCTTGATTACCAGGTTGTCCTGTCCCAAAGCTGTGATTAGTTGACTGATCTTGGATAAATCCTGGATTTACTGTTGCCCCTTGAGAGAAGCTGTGGTTTATTCGTGGAACCACGGTCAGATTAGAATTTAAAGTGTTTTCCAAGACTTGTCCAGCAGGTGTCATTAGTGTTTGTGAAACACCGGATACCTGATTTGTTTGCGTTGCAGGCAAAGACTGAGGTGAAGAGCTTAATGCCCCCATGTCAGAGTTATCTGAACCCTCATTGGCCAGCAGACTTGAAAGGACTGGTGTGGATCCAGAAATACTGCAAGAACTTATAACACCCTGAGCAGGCAGTTGAGCAGGGCCCTGAACAACATTTGGACTAGACACATTTGTTTCCTGATTCGGAGTAATAGTTTTGTCAGGTAATTCTGGATTATTAGGCTGCACGGGAGCTTTTTCTCCATCATTTAACTTTATTTCAGCAGCAAGCTGAGGGCTTGCAGATTCCACATTTCCATCATTTTTTTCATTTTCAGACTTAGTTTCCTCTAATGAGTTTGGAGAAAGCACTTCTGTTTTAATCTCACTTTCCATAGCAGATTTCTTCTGTGGAGAAAGTGCATCAGCAGGGACTGAAGTTTTATCACTTTGTTCTTTTTGTTTTGGTTCTTCTGTCTTGCTCTGGATATCTAATTTCTCATCTATAGGAACACTAAGATCCAGTTCCTCATTAAACATACTTTTTTTATCCTCCAGATCAAGTTCTGGGTCTGTGTATGCAATTATGTCAAATTCTCCTGATCTCAGAAGGTCATCAAGGTGAGGATCATTGGTTTCTAGATTATCTAGAGTGTCTAACTCATCTCCTTTCCCATCCTCTGGATCTAGATTTAGATTTTCAAGATCCTCATCATCTAAGTCCTTGACTTCAACCCCATCCAGGTCTTTGACATCTAAGTCTTTTACAGAGGGATCATCAGGATCAAGCTTCTCTTCTAATCCATCAGTTGGCTGGTTGGGAATATGTAGATTCCCAGGTGCATCAGTGGGTGCAGATGTAGGTAAAGGAGTCCCTGAAAAAGCATCATTAACCAGGGGATGACTTAAAGAACGCATGACAAGCACAGGTGGATGGTCATGATTATCTTGCTGAGATTGTGGCAAATGTTCCAAACTTGGAGACATCTGTAACTGGTTAGTTAGACCTTGAGGATTACGTCTCACTGGATCTGTGTGTCTTGGACCCTGAAAGTCCTGCCTAGGTATAAATCCTGTATGCCGCTGATGCTGGGGTGCTGTCTCTATAACATTAGCAGCAGAGGGATTAAAGGGGAGTCTTGGTCTGCCATCAGGGGCTCTGTGGCGTAACTCAATGAATGCTTGCCCCAGTATATTGTGTTGCTGAACCTGAATACCCTGTGGTGGAAAATGCTGAGACAGCCCCGCTGGACTATTCATGTGTGTATTGCTCAATGGCCTAGGCATATCTATAGACAAAGATCTCCTTAGCTGTGGTGGAACTCCAGCACGTTGCATTTGCTGTTGAGGACCAAGAAAACGTTCTTGACCTGTTGGTGGACCAACTCCTGGAAACCCAAATCTGAAATCAAAAGATTTATTAAAGAATTGGTTCTCTTGATTCATTTGGTCCACCTGATCTGGCATATTTCAGAAAACGACTAATCGTTCAAATGTTTTACATATTATGGTCCTTAGTACTTTTATATAACTATTTTAATTTTGACCAATCTCCAATTTAAGCGAGCTTTCTGAACAGAATAAAAAAAGTAATTAATATAACTGTATTAATTGTGTTTAAATAAACAACTTGTGACATACCTACACCAATAATCTCAGATAAAAATGCTTATTATGGCAAAAACTATCTTGCTAGTCATTCCGTTTTTTAATTAAACTCAGTAAGTGTAAAAAAAAAATGGGGGACCAACCTCCCCCCAATATTTCAATATTTGATATTTTTTTCACATCTTGGCACTACTTTAAAAAGTGACATAGAATACAAGTCGTTTCTTGATTGTGTATACAGTAAAACCTCCATTTAACGGACTAATTCGGGTGAGGGGGTGTCCGTTAAATCAAAAAGTCCGTTATTTAATAAAAATAATAAAAAAAAAAAGTGCTGTCGGAGCAGCAGCCCGCCCGACACAGGGTCGGGGCGGAAGCTCCGCAGCCCGCCTGTTGCTGGGACCCGGGCGGCAGCCAGGACCCGGCAGCCAGCCCGCCCGCTGGCGGGACCCGGCAGCCAGCCAGCCCGCCCGCTGGCGGGACCCGGCAGCCAGCCAGCCCGCCCGCTGGCGGGACTTAGGTGGGAGCCGGGAGCAGGGCGGGAGCCGGCAGCCCGCCCGCAGGCGGGAGCCAGCAGCCAGCCCGCGAGAAATGGACTTTGGATGCATCAGACTTGCTCAGAAATTTTGTCCGTTGCATCCGAAGTCCGTTAAATCGAGGGCTTAATGTACTTCACATGAGGACAATACAATTTCATTGACGCCATATTCATAAATCAGAACTAAATCTGGATTAAATAATTTTCTCTGTAAATGCCTAATAAAGCAGTTTTGTGGTCCTTGTGTACACAGGTGACATAATGCAAGGAAAAAAAATACCATCGTTCATCTCCCTCAAACTGCCAAAAAACCCAACAATGTATTACTAAGTTTTAATTGCCGAACAATTTCCAGTAACATGCAATCAACTAGAGAAAAAATATAGGCTGCAATAACCTCAGATGCTTAGATGAATACTTAACTTTATATATAGACTTCAATTTGATGATACACGTGATTAAAGCTAAACATGTGTATAAATGGTTGCAGGATTGGGGCCATGGTAGATAAATGTTGCACAGGCCATCTTACTGGACATCCCTATAATAGTTTAGAACTCTCAATCACTTATGTTTTAAGAAATCAAAAATCATACCTAAGACCATGAGGCCTCATTCCCATGGCAGTCATATCTCCTGGAAATTGAGGTCTATTAAACTGCCCATCAGTGGGAAATGGTCCACGTTGATCTTTTGGGAATACTGGAAACCTTGGACCACCCAGAGGGATGATGGATGCTCTAATATTCCCAGGGTAGGGAGGAGGAGGTCGGTTAAATATCTGATTTAGATTTTCTTGCTGCCAGTGTTGATGCGGAGCTGCATGGGGAGGTGCGGCAGGATCCTGTAGTGCTTTTTCCTGACGGATAGCATTCTTCTTCTGCTGCTGCTGCTGCAAAATAATTTCACGCAACTTCTGGCGCTGGATTAAAAAAAAAATAGGTTCACTATTGAAATAAATCTACTTTCAAAATGTATATTTGGTAAAGTCCTCCAGACACAAGAATCTTGTACAAACGGAACAATCTCCCCTCCCACTCACTAGGAAAAAAATCCTATAATTCCCTTGCAAACTAATCAAAAACCAGATGACATGATTCAAGGAATTGGTACGAGGCTAGTGAGATCTTTCACCTCAAGGCCTCCGATTCATCAAGGGTCTGTTGATAAATTGTATAGTAAATTGCTTGACCACACTTTAGTTCATTATGAAATATATTCAAGAGATCAAACAACCAATACCAATCAGTTTTATTGCTCAAAGTCAATAACAGTATAGTACTGAAAGAAAGACTCAATATGAGACCAGTTTCTAGAAAGCCTTTGCATGCACTGTTGTTAAATTCACCTTACAAAGAAGGTGCTTCGAAAGTTACAATGCTAAAGCTATTCTTGTTATACTCATCCTGTTTGCATGTAAAAAGGTACTCTGTGCATCATCTGAAACTAGATTTCACTAATCAGCTTTCTATTTTGTTTTTCTGATCTCATAGTACACCCCCTATCTCTATGTTCTCAATACAGGCACCACAGTTACCATAGGGTGTGAGAGCACCTCCTAGGTGTGTATCAGGGTAAAACCATCACTTATCTTGTCCTTTTCCTTTGGGACATTCCAGTACTGGTGTATGAGAGTAGCTCCTTACCTGTTCTGGTAAAACACCCATACGGTATGTCTAGATCCTGACAGTTTTCCTATCTATTTAAGCCAAAGTTTACTTCAACTAATGCAAGATGCTATGGGATACTTGACATAGGTGAACAGAATAGTGGGGAGAGGATAATACATTCTGTTAACATAAGAACCCACACTTACATTAATACTATGCCTAACATGTGTGTCTTGGTTAACAGGCCAGATCACTAAAGTTAGCACAAGGAACTGTCATTTATACTTCTGTGCCCCAATGGTGCCCTTGTGCCATAAGGAAAGGTGCGTTCTGAAGGAGGGCAGGTGATCAGAAGTTCAGCTAGGGAAAACTGATTTTGGTTTAACAGCAGTGGCAGATGTTACTCTGGCTAGGCCTCCTTTCTGGCCAGCACTGTCAATTTTTAGGCTGTATTAAGTTCCTATAGATCCTTCACATAAAAGGAGATTAAACTCCACAACTCTAACCTCAGACCTATCCTCAGGTGGACTTTTTGCCTTCTGATCTTTCCTAGAATCAACACTAGCATAATCCCAGATGGAATGTGATCCAGGACAGCAATGATCAAGAGATCTTACTATCTAATACTTATTTGCTATTTGGTGGTTTGTGTGACATGACTTGGTGTTCTTGGTCCAGTTCCTAATGGTCATGTGGACATCTTGCAGAAACCACCAACATGTCAGCATCCTCAAACAGAGAAAGGACAAATTTGCATGGAAATCAATCTACCGCATAACCTCTAGCAAAAGTCCCTCCATGGAGGACTGCTGGTAAACTCAAACAGCCGATAACCCTGCTGTACCTAACCTGTGGATAAAAAATATTGTAATGATCGAAACTGTTTTTTAGTGTCTTTTTCTTTCCTTTAAAGCTAGGATACATTAATCTTATTAAATGCCTCACAGGTCTGTGCAACTGTTCAAGTTCTTGAAGGTAAAGAAAACTTTTAATCTGTAACATTTAGAAATCTCAAAAAATGACAAAATATTTTTTATCTACATTCGAAAGTCACAATTTTAAGGTCCAATAGCCTGAGATGTGTCAAGGCCAGAAATAATCACATGATAGTGGCTCTGAGCTACTCGGTAAGGGGGCGGGGTTGTGAGCTCCCGTAGTGTAGTGTGTCTAGCTCTGGTGAGCTGTGCGACCGCCAGACACACAGCTCTGAGCGGCATGGTAAGGAGGCCGGGGGTGGTGGTGGTGGTGGTGGTGGATAAGGGGCAGGGAGTCCCAGGGGGCAGTCAGAGGACAGGGAATGGGTGGGTTGGATAGGGCGTGGGAGTCCCAGAGGTCTGTTAGGGGGCAGGGTTGTGGATAGGGGTTGTGGCAGTCAGCAGACAGGGAGCGAGGGGGTGGGCAGGGGTGGAGTCCTGGGGGGGGGGCAGTCAGGGTGGGAGGTCTTGGGCGGGGCAGTCAGGGGACAAGGAGCAGGGGGGGTTAGATGGGTTGAAAGTTCTGAGGGGGGCAGTAAGGGGGAAAGAAGTGGGAGGGAGTCGGATAGGGGGTAGGGTCAGGCTGTTTGGGGAGGCACAGCCTTCCCTACCCGGGCCTCCATACAATTTTGCAACCCCGATGTGGCCCTTGGGCCAAAAAGTTAGCCCACGCCTGATTTATGGTGTAGAAATACCTTTAGAGCTGCTGCTCCAGACTAGACGACACTATCTTAGTCAAAATTTAGAAAATGTTCTTCATAAACATAAGAATTAGATGCTTACTCCTTACAAATATTGAAAGCTCACATTCTGCATATTCTGATTTTGTCAGATGGACCAGGGAAACATGTCAAGTGGCCAAGGGCTGGCCAATGGGTTTTGTGTTTCACACCCCCACTTTATAACAATGTAAAAGGGAAGGGATTCCTCTAATTGGGACATTTTAATAGCACAAACGTTAAATTGTATACTGAGCTCACCTGTCTTAGTTTCTCTGTGTCTGCCTGAGACATGTGCATGGTATTCTGTGTCTCTGTTACTCCTGTAGTTGGTGCTGGGCCAGAAACTTGTGAGACTGTGGAAAACTGCTGCACTTGAGAGCTCATTGGAGAATTTGCAGATGCACTGAAGTTGCCCTCAGATCCAGACCTTTGCTGATCAGCTTCGTGGGCATGCTGACTAGTTCCAAAAGTTTCGGGCTGAGGTCTTGGAGTCATTGGAGGCTGATCATAAGGATCGGGAGCTGCTGGAGCATGGCGAAATGATTCTGTTACAGTAGGTCCTGCTGGTCTTGGCGTTTGAGAACATGGATCTGGTGGTCTTACAAAAGTGCCCTGCAGAATAGTTCCTCTGTTTTGGGATGTCTGCAGGAAAGGATCTCGATTTGGCATTAGTCCTGGTCTTACCGTGGGTCTGTTAAAATTCTCTGGAATCCCTGGCCTTGGAGTTGCTGGTGGCTGAGAATAAGGATCATTAATAACCGGCCGTGGCGTTCCAGGAGGTTGAGCATATGGGTCAGAATGTCTCTGATTTGCTGGAGACTGAACAAATAAATCTGCTGGCTGTGCAGGTCTTGGCGTGGGTGGTTGCTGCATATACGGATCAACAGTGGTAGGTCGAGGTGTTCCTGGAGGTTGGGAATAAGGGTCAGCAGCCGGCCGGGGAGTACCTGGAGATTGGGAATAAGGGTCCTGAGAGGCTGGCCTTGAAATGGGTCCAGACTGAGAGAAAGAGTCACTCTGCTGTCGCATTACCCGGGGTGGATGGGCAAAAGGCTCCTTTATTGCAGGGTGAGGAGTCAGAGGAGGCTGGCTATATGGATCATTAGACTGATTGTGAGAAAAGCTATCTACTGGCCTTGGTGTCAAAACAGGCCTTTCATATGGATCAACAGCAATGCGTCTTGGTGTTGGTGGCATTGATCCATAAGGATCATGTGGAGACTGTGGTGGGCGCATTGGAGTTTTAAAGGGTCCAGGGCTGCCATCCACAATGGGAGTAGGAGTCAGTGGTGATCGTGCATATGGATCAGCAGGAGTTATTCTTTGTCTTTGAAATACATCTGTCCTAGGTGCTGGTTTAGTGAATGCGTCATTGCTTCCAGTTGTTAAAGGAACTTTCCCTGATTGTTCCATAATTATGGGAGATCTTGGTACTCCCAAAGATTTGGGGAACTGATCTGCTGTCATTACAGGTCTGGGTGTATCTGGTGGTTTTGCATAGGGGTCATTGTTAACTGGAGATGAAGAACACGAATCTCTGACTGGTGAAGGCCTGCTTCCTGCTGGTTCATTTACTTGAATGGTCCTGGATACAGATGATGGTGGCGGACAGGTATCCACTGGTGTAATGGTATTTCTTCTAACAAAGTTTTGGTTAACAGGTGGTGGCCGAGGTGTTCCCACCATTTTAGCATATGGATCCATTGGAGAGGGCGGTCTAGAGTTTGTAGTACTTGGAGGAAACATCTGTTGTGATGGAGGCTGAGGCGTCTGAGACTGAACAACAGGGTCCTGTACTGGCATTCGAGTTGGAGTTGCGGGTGGAGGTGGCGCTTGTGGTTTAAGGAACACATCATCTGAGGATACTGAAGTAGGGGTACCAGGTAGTTGTTGTTTTGCAAATAGGTCTTTGTGGAATGTCTGTTGAGCAGGAGACATATTTCCATTGCCAGTTTGAGGCGTTAAGGGGCTCTGTATCCCACTGCTAGGTGTGTCTGAGCCAGACTGGTTCATAAGCTGTTGTGAACCAAACTGTTGCTGCTGTTGCTGCTGCTGCTGCTCATTTTTCACTTGCTCAAGTTTTTGCGTGGCTTCAATTTTGGCTTGCTGCTTACTTTTCTGACGCATTTGCTGGTTTAAGATACGAAGAGAAAAGTTTATTAGTCAAGGGAACATAAGCAAGGACATTTTGATGACTGAGCATCAACAAATTAGGATCTTTAGAGACATATGAGATCAGTTAAGAAAAATTTAAAAGCTTAAGTACAGTGGGGGCAGAATACCGGGTCATTTATGAAACTAAATTACATTGGCATGCTTTCCATTGACTGATTGAGGAAATGTATTTCCCAGATTCCCAGAGGAATAAAGCTGCTTGCCAACCTTCCATACTGAAGAAGTGATGCAGCCTCATGGACAAGAGGTAATGGGCTTTGAAGTAACAGAAAAGCGTCAGCCTCATTTAAAGTGAGAGTCCCCAGGGTGAGGGCCTTTTCTCTGACTTATGACAGAAAAGGTCATATGCCATTGCTCTTGGCTGGCCCCACAGAAATAAAGACAATTTATTATGTTGAAAATCAACCGAAATGGTAAAAAAAAAAAAAGTAAGTCACAAATATTTGTGTATACCTTTTCTACTTATGACCCAAATCTTCACTCAGTGCATGTTATGAATTTATATTTCCTTCCTTGGGTAGATTAAAATTGATTTTAATTCATTATAAGCATAGCAACTACCAATAAAAAAACCTCTCACAGTAATAAATGACCAAATATAACACACCTGTCTGAATTTCCATTCCTGCTCATGTTCCGATTCCCTTTGCTTTAAAGGATCTTTAAAGAGGTCTGAGTCGATTCGAGAGCTATGATCAATGCTATCCTGTTGCTGCTGCCTTTTCATGGAGTCATTTGACATCTGCACTTTATTGATGCGCAGAGCAGCTCTATTATCTCTGGCTTTTTGCTGAGAAAAAATAAAAATACAAGTAATTTTTCTTGTTTTCTTTTGATAGGTGCAAGTACTGCATCTACCCATTCTTCCTACAAAATGTACAACCAAATTATTTATGTGGTCTGATTTAATCGCACACAATCACGAACTGGGCTACTCTCTTGTAATCTGAGCTACTAACTGCACATTTATAGAATCAACAAAGCTGCCGCATGGGATTTGTGTATGACAAACCATGTGGGGGCAAAAGAGTCATTAACAATAGAGGCTTTAAATGTAGGTTAGGAGATTCTATTTTCATGAAGCACAGGGCAAAAGAAATACAAATATATCAAAACACATGTCAAATCTTATATTTGTGCGGTCCCAGATCTGAAGAAAACAGGTGTCTCCCAGGTAAGATGAATCAACAGAGGTTCATTTGGAGAACTTCAGTTCCAGGAGAATAATATGCACTGGTGGACTACATTAAATAGCCTCTATGCATCCCACTCTGAATCAGGCTAGCAGTACAAGCATAGGATTGAGGATTAAGGACAAAGAGAAATTGGACTGCACAATAACAACTCTTCAGATAAGCATTTTCAAGCAATAATGAAGATTTTAAACTTTTAATGGCAGCTTCAGGTAGCTGCTTCTGGCTGACATTTTGAATCTGGCTCCTTCTGAGTATCAAATCCTGACAGTTGCTTTTTCAGATTTATGTTACAATTCTCAAATGGATATTGCACCTTGCAGAAACAAACCTTTTAAAGATTTAAAAAAGCAGTCAAGGATGAGAACCGTAGAGTTATAATGGCAGCTGAATTAATGCCTGCAGCTTCTTACAAAATCCTCGAGTTGCTGTGACATTTTTGTCTCCCTTTTAAAGTGATGGGATGGTACATATTAAAAAGTGATAAGGTAAAGAAAGCTACCATAAGAGGAGGATAGCTGACTTTTGAGCTTCAGTCACTTGGTAGTTTTAATTATCTTATTCAGAATGAAAGCGGTTATTGTGGTTTGTGGTTTCTTCTATGTTGGTACAGTGTTAATCACACTCATAGTGCACAAATAACCATCAGCAGACATCCAGATTTTAAGCATTTTTGGGAAGAGAGTATCTCTTACTATGTGTATGTACAGCACCTCGCATACCAATCTCTATTTGGGCCTCTATGTAATATAAATAAATAAATTGACGTAGTTTATATTAAGAATGAATGGCTGAAAAAATAGCTTTAGAAACAAGTACTAAAATGAGAGGTCTAAAACTGCATTTTCTGGAACCAGTGAACTTTTAGTAGGTTTAAAACCAAATACCCCACAGATTAAATGTCTCCCAAAGTATACAAATGCTAGTTTTAGCTATTGTTACCACATATGGTGCTCTTTCTTGTGAGCTTGCTTTTCTCCACAGTTTAGCAATCTGCTTCACTCTTGTAGTCCAGTCTGCAATCAAAACCAACATATTGTTTTAGTTTGCAGGGTTCTGATGATTTTTGTACTTCTTCGGACAATTTTTAGAAGAAGAAACAGTTAATGCTTTGGTGAAAAAAGGTGCATAACAGAGCTGTTACAAAATAAATCACTCACCTGGGAATTCTTCCTTTAGGTTGGGGAAGTTGATATTTGTGTACAGAACAGGTGCTACTGTTGCCATTTCACCTAGTGCTTCTTCTTTTTCCCACTTCAGAGTGCTTCTTTGAGCATTGGACATTGTATCCCCTTCTCCTTCCATAGGGGGAGCAGATGGTGTCCATGAACTGTTAGGATCATTTACCATTGGATTAAATGCTGGGTTCTTATCCCTGACAAAACAAGAGATGAGATGTTAATTTTTTAATTCCCTTTCAATATAATACATTTTCATATTTTGTAAGCAGTCTGTTCACTACTCCAGCAGTTAGTATCACATCTTTTGAAAAGATTTTAAAGAGCAAAAATTTTTTAAAACATAATTAATATCTGTCAAATAATAAACATTTAAAATGTGCAGTGGCAAGTATGCTTCACTGATACCACTCAAACTAGACTAACTGTTGAGTAATTCCACACTCTTCAGCTTGACCTACCTGGTATCACTGTATGATGGTTGTGTAATAGGAGAAAAAGTGCCTAGCCCACCTCCAGGAGCCAAAGGTGTATGTGGGAGATGGGGGGTAAGTCCAATCAGGCCATTCATAAGTGGTACTCTTGAAAACACACTTTCTCCTGGAAGGCAAAAGTTGAAATGCTCAATGTAAAGAATGGTTTTAGATTAGCAGCCATGTTTGTCTGTAACCGTAAATAAGACGAGGAAGACTTGTAGCACCCCATAGGGTTTCTCAAACTGGGGGTCGCCAAGCATTCCCAGGGGGGTCGCGAGCTCCCGGCGCCGCTTAAAAGCCGCCGAATGAATTACTTCTGCATTCGGTGGCTTTTCGGTGGACACGTCAAGCTATTTCGGGAGCACTCGGCAAGTCTGCTGAAAATAGCCGCTGAATGCAGAAGTAATTCATTCGGCGGCTTTTCGGCGGACATACAAGGGTCGCGCCGCCGGGCAGCTGAAGAAAAAAGGGTCACAGTTCAAGTAAGTTTGAGAACCGCTGCCTTAGAGACTAACCAGTTTATTTCAACATAAGCTTTCGTGGGCTATAATGTAATGTAAAGACTGAGTGTCTGAAGGCTAATTTCAAGGTGTTCAAGACAAACTTTGTTGAGGAATAGGCCTTTAGTCTAATGAGAAACTACTTATTTGTACATTCTGTGGTGCTCGCCATGAACACATTTATGCTGTAAATTAAAAGGTTTCTAACCATCAGAGGCGTGAGGTTCTAGTACAGCTTCCAATAGCAGAAGAAGGAGGAAACAGCCTAACTAGTTTTAACCTGGATCTTGGATATGACAGGATTAAATGATGGAACTGCCCGTGATAAGAGGGGACTTGACTTGATGACTGTGGAGGTCCATTCGAGTCCTATGTGCCAACCGTAACCTTTTGGAGAGGATTTATGAATATATGTCATTCTCCACCACCATAAACTTCAATGAGTCCTTTCCATTGTATCCAATCACTTTGTACATGTTTCTTATGATTTTGGCAAGTCAAAGGATCCTTTGAGAATTTCCCAACTTAATTAATTTTATATCTCAGGTTAGCCTGTGTTATATTATTACATCTCACAGATCTGTATCTTTTGGGGTGAGGAAATAGAAGAGCAATTTTGAGCATTTATTTTTATTTAGGTAGTGATTGGAATATCTGTTAATACTGCTTGGTTTTATATTATTCAATACTTAGAAATGAGTTAATGGAAAATAACCTAAAATTCACCAAAAGGTGCACACAACTCTTCTTTATATGGGTGCACAGCAGGCCCCAAATCCTTTATTTATTTGAACATATTTTTCTTTTACTATTGGCAACTGTGTATCCATGGGGCCTACAGCCAGCAGCTAGGATCTCCTGCTTCTACAACAGAGGTTGTCCAAATATGTAAGGGTCGGGAACACAGTGGGGATTCAGTCCTTATTGGGCCCTAAAGGTGCTACTGTAATAGATAACAATACTAAAAGCTTCAGCTGTAATGTAGCAACTGAGATTGTCTGGTTGGCATCTGGCAAAGACTAGAACATGCATACAGACACGCTACAGTATCCCAGGCGGCCAGCCATTGTAATATTTCTGCCCTTCAAAGTTCTCCGCCAAAGGAGACATAGCAAATACTATGAATTGGCGTTTCAACAATGGCTTTTGTTATTTTCTGATCTCTCAGATTAAATCCAGACGAAGAAGTTACTTATCTTGTGCGGTAACAATGGTTCTTTGAAATGTGTCCCCCCCCCCCCCATGGGTTCTCCACTATAGTTCCCTGCACTGCTGATTGGAGAACTTCAGCAGCAGCGTCCATTGGGCCCACACATGCACTGTTTCCTTGTGCTGCACCATGAGGCTAGAAAGCCGTGTGGGCTAACAGTCCTCAGTTCCTTCTCCATCGTAGAATCATAGTGAGAACTCCAAAGTTGGGGAGGAGGGAGGGTAGTGGAGCAGCCACAGTGGCACTCATCTCGAATAACCATTGTTACTGCACAAGATCAGTAAATTTTTCTTTGAGTAGTGTCTTTGTGGGTGCTCCACTGTGGGTGAGTTTGAGCAGTACCCCCTTTGGAGGGCTGAGACTTCGTGGTCGGTTTAATCACAGATTATAGTACTGTGGAGCCAAAAATGGCATCAGAGGCACAGTTCTTAGCGATCGTATAATGGTCTGTGAAAGTGTGGACTGCCGCTCTGCAGATCTCTGAGATGGGGACATTCTTAAAGAAAATGACTGATGATGAGATAGATCTTTTGGAATGTGTACGGATCAAGCTCATGTTACAAATCTGGTAGCACTGTCTGATGGAGATAGATGAAGCATGGAGGCTGTCGATAAGCTGGTGGTGCGTATCTTAAACCTCCTCCAATGGTAGGAGAAGGGTGTCTGCCGCTCTCTTTGCTAGCTATTGGAACAAGCGGAAGTCATCCACCATGGAAGGTGGTGACAGCATGATTGCTTCGTCCAGCGAAAGAGGTTATGGCCTGGGGTGTGACCTCCTCCTCTGTGTCCACCTTTTGCTCTTCCACTTCTCGGGGTTCTGAAGCCTGTGATGCTGTAGCCAAGGGAGCATGCGTGGGAGATTCTTGGATGATGCTTGGCGCTTTCAAAGCAGGCTGTATGTGCGCTGCCCTGGGGTCCCAGAATAGTCACTGCCATGGCATAGGGTCTGATGGAGGAGCCCATGGGTGACCGTACCCGGATTTGGTATCACCAGTGGCAGTGCCATCTGGTGATACATTCCTGGACCCTGTTGATATTGGGTCCCAAATGGCTCACTGGACATCAGAGGGGCATGGCATGATTGTGGGGAAACACCCCTTGGTCAGCCATGACTCAGAGCTGTGATCTCGGCACCCAGCGATGGAGAGTCAGGAGCGTCCAACATAGCCAGGTCACTGACCTGATGGAATTCTGCTGGTACTGAGCATCCTTGTGTCAGTAATGCTGGGGGAGATGGGGACCTTGCCCGTACTCATCTCTCCGGTGCCAGATGGGGCTGATGCCGCTGGTGATACTGATGACAGCTTGTGTACCAGGAGCATCTTAGGGTGTTTGCCCTTGTCTCTAGGTACCAAAGATTTGATACCCGTGGACCTACTGATGGTACTGGACACCAAGGGTTGCCATGAGGTGTGGGCGCTGGATAAACTTCAGTGGTGCTGAAGATACCAAATGAGATGGTGATTGCTTTCAGTTATTTCTGGGATTGCTGAGGGGACTTCTTGCTCTCTTTTACGACTTGTGAGAGGAGTCCCCGGATCATTTCTTCAACCCTCTATCCTTCAAAGTCAAAGGTTATGGAGAAAAGTCACGCCCGCCGGAGGGCTGGGGTTGGAGAGCAGCCTCCATTAAGATGATTTTCTGGTGGAGCTCTCTGTCCTTGTGGGATCTCGGTCAGAGCTGCTGCAGAGGGAAGATGCAGCTGGATGCAGCCCTCACGGAGGCAGTGAATGCACTGAGAGTGCTTGTCAGCGACCGGGATCGCCTCGCTGCAAGTGCAACACTTCTTGAAGCCTGAAGTGACGGGTATACCCTCGTCCAAGGGGTTGACACAAGAACAAAACCTTTTCTATCTTCTTTTTTAAGGCATGGGCAAATAAAAGTCAAAAAAAGGCTAAAGGGTTTCTAAAAGCTAAAGATTAACCCAAAAAAAGGAGAGTTAATGAGCTACTAATGGGCAGCTAAAGGCTCCAGCTCTAGCCAGGGGCAGTTGAGAAGGAACCGAGGACAGCTAGCCCATGCTTACTGGCTAGCCTCTTCGTGCAGCAGAAGGAGACACAGTGGATGTGCGGGCCCAAAGGACACTGCTACCGAAGTTCTACAATCAGCAGTGCACCTATAGTGGGGCACCCATAAGGACACTACTCGAAGAACCACTCATGCTACATCAAGAAAAAGAAAAGGCAAACATAACCATGATGCCAGATAACAGACACTGAGGCACTGTACACAATCTCCTTTCACGGTTCTTAAATAAATATTAACCATTTAATTAGGAATCTCCTCTTCAGAGACGGTTGGTATACCAGAGTAAAGCTTTCTAATGTATGGTTTCTATATTCTTATCGATGAAATAAATAAATCTAGTCAAATGTACCTCAATATTTCAATAAAATATTCAGTCTAGCAATTTTACACCTCTATTAAGGCAGAGCATTTTATTTGTATCATTAAAATATTGGTGCAGGCATGACACAGGAACAAACTGGCCATGTAATCTATTACATCTTGTTTGCTTTAAATTATCTCATTTTAAAAATGTTTTGAAGTCTTATATTTTTCTAGAAATTCCTTCTGATTAAGAAAAATTATTTTTTTCCTCTCTTAGATATCTGGTTGTTTTAGAATCACTCACTACTGAAGTCAATTTAGACATTGGAATAGATTTCTGAAGCACAAATACATCATAATGGGCTTTCTGCTTGCACCTGAGCTAGTGCCAACTCTACTAGAGATGACGGCTGATGAGAAAAGAGTGCTTTTAACGATGTGCCTGGATATTATGTAAACTACGGGTTCCCAAACTATGGACCGTGACCTAAAAGTGGACCACAACACCGTGCGGGGTGGTCTTCCACCAGTGGGGGGAGGGAGGGATTAGGGGTACGGTAGGAGGATGTTGCTTTCCCAAAAACTATATATGGGTTAGAGGAGCCCAGCATTCCCGGCAGGCAACAGAGGGTGAAGCGGAGCTGCTGGGCAAGGAAAAGGGGCTGGCCAAGAGGTGGCGGCACTTAGGGAGGTTGGAAGGTTTTCAGCCATTCCAACTGTGAGCCAGCCCACCCTACGATCCATGGCTATCAGGACCTCTGGAGTATCAGCCCCCTGACCCTCCCAGGGACCTAGGCTCAGCAGTGCCGCTCTGTTTCCTCCTGGACAATGCTGCGATCAGGACTGTCACAGGTATCAGCCAGGACCAGCTGAGAGCCTGCCTTTGCCCAGCCTCTGGACCCTTGAGCCCCTTCCTTGTTCCTTGGCAGGGGGTGCCTGTGAGGCAGGCCAGGGTGCTGGGTGAGTGACTGGGGCATGGCTGTCAAATGGTGAGCCCAAGGCACTCAGCGGGTTGCTGAGGTGGAGGGTGTCGTCAGAGGCAGGATGTGGCACCTGCCTGGCCCCTTTGCCCTCTTGCTTGCCCTGGTCCCTGCGGAGGTGAGGGGCCACGCACGCCCCATGGTGATACTCTCCCTGACGGAACCGTGTTAATAGTGGGCTGCAGTACATAATGCAGCTGCATAGATGCGCCTCATGGAACAAAGCCTGGAACCCCTCGTGTAAACAACCTGTGAAATACCATTGATGGGGCACTCATTGAAAACCTGGAATTCTAGGATTCCAGCATTTTCTCAGAAAAATCTGTCCAAGATGGTAGAACAAAATAAAGTAAGTCGGATAACCAACCTTCTTCTGGATTCATGGCTTGGGAAACAACAGATTTGATTTTGCAACAACAAAAAAAGGCATCTGTCCCTCCTACAATTAAGGGGCAGATTAACTTCTCCTTCACCCAGAGTGAAGCAACGAGACAAAATGTCATAATAGGAGCCCTGGCTTTATTACAGACCATTTACAGTACTCTACCATAGTCATCCGGTATAACAGCTCCAGTGTTTCACAAAAGGTTTGTCTAACAAAAGATAGCTTTTCCTCTCAGATACCAAAATCCATTCACATATGTATCAGGCACTCAATTTAAAGATGATTTGTGAGAAAAAGCATAAGGGTATTTACCGTACTATACTTTATCTTCATATTTATTCTATGAAAGATACACAAGTGGTTTTGTACAGCCCATTTAAAAAAATCAACAGAAGACCATACCCTGATTGTGTAAAGGCATTAACTGAGGTGGAGGCTGTGGCAAAGGAGTTGGCTGAGTGGTTGCAGGACTCAGTACAGCAGTGAACAAGTCTTCCACATCCTTTCCTCCCAGCTCTGTAAAAATAATATACATAACTTGGCAGGTACTATTATATAAACTACATTTAATAAAAGACAGCAACTCTCAAGAACACATACCTGGAATTTTGTACAGTTTACCAAGAATTGCACCTGTGCAAAGTAAAAATAACACAAAATTAGCAATAATTCATTTCTCTCTTCCAGATAAAACATAATAAAATTAATGCTGTAATTGTAAGTGCAAAGGCTAATTTTAAAATTGCATAGACAGTAATAACAGAAAATAGGAAGCATTGGCTTAAGTATTCTACAAGGTCAAGATGAAGACAAACATTTTACCATCTGTGACCATTTTGTCTAGTTCTGGACTGAGAATTCCATCTAATTGTTCTTCACTCAGGGGCCGTGAACTCTGATTGACACTTGGCTGAGGCAGAGAGGAAGGATCATCAGAGATGGGACCAATATCTAGTCCAGCTGAAGAGATAAGAATATTAAGTCAGCCGTAAACAATGAAGTCTACTGACACAGGAAAAAGTACATAAAACATTTCCAAAATGATTTTTGGTTACAGTTTAGTTGTAAACTAAAGCCATCTGCTAAAATCTAAAAGTTGATTTTCAATGGAAAATAAGACATCAATAAAAAATAGAAAATATCCAATTTAGATTGCTGCATAGTTTGAGGAAGGCATCTAATTTAATGAAATGCATAGCATTAGAAGACTTTGAACCAAATTTTATTGTAATGGGACTTCTAAATTTAGTCACAGAATGTTTTCAAACATTGATTTCTCTTAGAACTTTTTCCTTTGTTCATTTTAAAAACAGGAATTTCCTGCAGCATGTACATGTAAACCTGACTGAAAGTTACCTTTGACCTTAAGTATTCCCCAAAACTCCCATGACTCCTGCTGTGTTAGATTAAAAAGCTACTAAAATACAGCTCATGCCAGTGAATATCTGGTCTATATTAAAAGGGCAGCAGCTTATACTTTCAAAACAGGGCTAAAATATTTTGCATTAAATTAGAAAACACAACGGGGGCGTTGAGAAAATACAATTGTTATTTATTTTGTGACATGTCTAATAATGTCCTTTTAAAAGTTAAGAAAATATCTCAGAAGCAACAGACTCTTGGTAATACTGTACACAATTGACTTTAGTACTCGAAAGGTATTGCAGCACCAAATTCCAACTAAGAGACACCTTTAAAATAATGTAGCATGCTTTTCCTAGTTATCATACATCTGTGTTTTATATAGAAGTTTTATGTAAAAGTGATCAATCATCATCAGTGGTACAAAAAAGACTGATGTTGATCTTTTTATTCATGCTTTATACATTGGCATAATTAAGATGCGTTTTTAAGTTAAAAACAAATATATCACTAATACTACTATATGTAATACTGTCAAATGTGAAAGAAAGCAAGAAAATGCATAGTTTTGCATTGTGAAACACAAAAACAGCAAATTTATTCAAAAATTCAAAAAAAAAAACTATCTAGAATTCTATCAAGTGCACAGTGCAGGTTTTGTAAGTTGTGCTTGGCTCAAACAACACAGAAAGATAGCAAAAAACGAAAGCATGGATTAGTTACACAGAGTAATGAAGCACTAACATCTATGCATGCACAAACAGTTCTTTCAGCTGAAACCACTAGGAAAGATGACTACTTCTAACCACGGGTCATCCACTGTTTAGTTTCTTACCAAATGGGGAGGGTGAGTTCTCAACCTGGAAAGTGCATAAATCAAGACCTACAGGACCCAAACCAGATAAAACGGATGATTATAACAAGAGAAAAAAAAAGAAAAAAGAAAAATAAACTAAGAGCATACACTGCTGCATGCTGAAAAAGGTATGCTGGTATGATAGACAACAGCAGCTGTTTTCATCCCTTACAAGCAGCAAAGCAAAAGACTGAGTAAAATAAAACACTGAAAAGTTTTTGGTTTTTTGTAGAAGAAGAGATAAAAGTCCTTCTGAAATTGGAGTATTCTTAAGATATAACAATTACATAAATATCAAAGCCACACATCACATAACCTGTGAACATAACACATGAAATGTGTCTATAATCAAGAGAACAAAGAAAACAGCAACCAAGGAGCCCTTAAAAGCACATACCTGAATGATCTCCAGACTTTACTAAATCATCAGAAAGTATTCCAAGAATATCATCATCTGTGTTCAAGACCTCTGACAGGTCAGCCAAAGGGTCATCAGAACTACCTATACAAGAGATAAACTAAAAATCAATACAACCATGATACTCACATATTTATTCAATTGTTTGTCCAGTGATTTACAGAGATTTAACAATTTCTCCTAAATTTAGTAAATGTAATGAATGAGCATGTTGTAAGGGAGACTGCCTGGATGACTTTAGGAAAAAACATATAGGGAGAATTTCTAAAAAGAGAGAAAATAATCCCACAAATTTAAACAAGTAAACCAACTCTAACTCAGTATATCATAATATGGAATAATGTCTTAGATAACCATAATGCACCTAAGTACAAGGAAAAAATAAAGGAAAGTCAGGATGGTGAACAAATTTCTGTTTTATGAGAGTGATTTTCTTATTAATTTTATTTTTGAGCAAACATCGCATTTGAAGTTTTTCTTTAGCTATATTTATTATAGCTGGCAAATATCAACTGTATTGTCAACTCAAAGTGTCAAAAAATCATGACTGTTTAAAATTGATAACATTTAACAAAACAAAAACAATGTTTCTATTTTTTTAAACCTTACGGTACACTTGGAATACATTTTAAAGCTTTTCTCTGCAAACTATTTAGAACACAACTTCTTTAAAAAAATTAAGCTTTCTTTCAAAATATCACGACTCCAGGATCTAAGGCTTTACAAAGAAAAATATGATATCACAAGATTCACAATAAAATTGCAAGAGTTGGCAGCACTGAAAACATGAAAGAAAGATTAAATTTAAATTTTTACTACTAATGTAGAAGTTATGTTCACAAGTATCTTCACACTCTGCAATTTATAATCACCTGGCTACCACAGCATTTAGTTCACTGTAATAATTATTTCTTTAAGGTTGCAGTCCTGGAAATATGCATTTGTGAATAAAGTTACGATCATACGAACATGTTTGCAGGACCAGATCCACCCTAGCCTTAACATGAGGTAGTTTACATGTTTATAAACAAATTGATAGTTAAATATCTAGGTAAAAAAATCTGTAGATAAATGCTTAAACACAAATCACTGATTATCATGAAGCACTCCAACAGGATGAGTTCGACAAATAAACCAGAATAATTTAGAAAGTATCAGGGTAAGTAAAGACTACTGAAACGACCTGGAGAAGTACCTCAGGAGTAAAATATGAAGAGTAGACAGTAACATGGACAGAAATGGAGGCAAGTGAAGGTGGGTGGGAGAAAGAGAGACAGCAGTAAGACACAGACTAGACACACCATTAGAATGATAATAACTAGAAATGGGAAAGACGTCTACATAGACTACTGTCCAATTCCTGCCATTGGAGCATTTCTAGTTTTATTCAGTCGAGTTTAACCCGGCTCAAGGGGTTGGGCTTATAGTACTTCTTCTGTGAGGCTACGTCATAGTCTTCTAGACCTCACATGACCTGAAGCTTTTTCAGCTGTTTAGATTAAGAGAAAGATTTCCTTTCTCTAACTTCATCCCACTATTCCTACAGGTTCTTCCCTGAACCATGCTAAAAATCAGAGTAGACTGGACAATGGACTTGACCCTCTTTGTAAAATCACTTGGATCCATGCAAAGTGGCTGCAATATAGTACTGTCTTCATTGGGTAATGTTTTATGCTTTACGCTCACTTTGCAATTTATAGGACAATATATCAGTGAGAATGGCTACTAGATTGAGCTACATTATTGTGCATAGAGAACAGGGACTAATTATAACGAGGACAGTATATTAAGTGCCTCAGAAATATGTCAGTTGTGGATAGTTTTTTATTTAATCAGTAGATCTGGTGCTACAAGAGGCTATGGAATGTAAATACAGTACTGTGAACAAAAGTTGGTTCTGCTTTTGTGATAAAATGTTGCCTTATACATATTAACTTTTGCATTTTGGTGCCAGTGCACTAATCATGCAAATGATTGGGTAATTCATGTAGCACCACAAAGTGATGCCGATTACATAAGATGGTTGGATGGCTTTCTATCTGGCTAGCTTGTTAGCTGGCTAACTAAAAGGAATGATTGGTTTTTATGAAATTCTACCTAAATATGCATACCTAGCCCCTGGCAGACTTATTGAAGCAGCAAATAAAAAAAGTCTCCTAATGTAGCAAATGCAACCAGAATTAGCACCCTTCAGTACTTCTGCAATATTTTTCCTTTGCTGCGGCAGTTTTCCCTATAGCTTCAATAAAGCTACCTGGCCTGGTCCTTAATACTTTAAGCACTTTTTAATTAAAACAAAAATCTTAATCTAAATAGTTGGAAATGGCTCAGGGTGAAAAGATAGAACTGAACAGAGCTTACTACTTACACTGTCTCTCTGCTGGCTAGCTCTGTTCCTGTTGTGTTCATTGTCACTTTTTTATCTCCCTATTTGTTCTAAAATTTGTGAAGTTTTTTGTTCTTTTAGGTTTTTTGGCCTTTTTTTTTTTTTAAGATTACATTAAGCCTTAGCTTGGAAACTGCCAAGTTGCTTTGGTCAGTTGCTTCAGATCAAAGCCAAAGGCTTGGCATCACTTGTCACTTCACTTGGCTGCTCTGGATTGGAGATGAAAACTAATGCCAAGCAAAAAGGAAAAATGACTTACCTGCATTTCCGGGTTCCTGAATGAACACAGTTATATTGCTACCTTGTGGACTTCATTCCTCTGGTGCATTTATTTGTTTTTGTTTATTTAAATTCAAATAATAAAGATGCCTATCTAAGGTTTCAGGCTGTCTCACATAATTAATTACACAATGCATACAATTGAATTAAATCTCAGTAACATTAAAATCAGTTCCAGTGGATTTCTGCCAACCACCTGCCTTACTCATCATCTGGGAAGCATACCCACAGTCATCTCCAGAGACCATATCAAACAGATGCGTTTTGAAGCATGCCCAAATAGTCACCAAACAGGGGATATTTCAGACCAAAGGAGGGTAAGAGGTTGGGGGGACAGAGGGTGGAAGAACAAGTTCCAGAGCCCTCACAGAGGATGTCCTGCCAGCTGTCCCTCTCTTTTACAACAAGGGGGACCCAGCTCACTTAACAGTTAGCTGCAGCAATGGCAGTATGGCCTGGTGCGAGAGAGAACCCCTCAGGGAAGCTGATCCCAGTCTATTTAGGGCTTTATAGGTCATAATCAGCATGTTAAACTCCAGCAATAGGCAGCAAGTGCATATCCTGGTGCTCTGGGGTCATGTGATCCCAATATGAAGCCCTGCTCAGTAATTCAGCTGCTGCATTCTGCACCGGCTTGAGTCTCTGAATGGTTTTAAGGTGTGGCTGAGACAATCTGTACCCCTATATTCACCCCTTTTTCAGGGCTATGATAAATATTGTATAAAGTATGCCTTGTGAGGTATTTTAAAACTCGTAATTTACTGATCATATGTTCTGGTAAAATATGTGTGGCAACAATGCATGTAAAGTTATAAGATTCCACTTATGGTATTACTAAGACATGTCACAAACCACAACAGCCACAAACCATTCCCCAGAGACAAAAGGCTAACCAACGCCTCAACCAGGTGTCAACAAAATCAAACAGACCCTTTTTTTAGCAGGAAAGAGGATATGGGTGGAAATCTGTATCTTCACAAAGAGGAGGCAGTTCCTATCAACAAAGACTTTATGTCTTCTGAACCTGAGTTGGAGATGACTCTTGAAGAGCAGAAAAAAGTATGAGAGGATAAAGTAGGTGCCCCAAATAATTCCTCCCTTTCTCTCTACCTACAGCACCCACAACACCTGAAGAACAGAGGAAACAACTTTGGATTGGGGGAAGAGTCCTGACTGAAAGAAATTCAGCCAGTAAGACTGCTGTAACATAGTGAGAGAGACCTTTACTTTGAATTCACTTCACCTTAAGTAAGGTATTAGTTGTGTTTTACTTTTATTTTCTTGTAACCAATTCTGACTTTGATGCCTCATTACTCACTTAAAATCTATCTTCTGTAATTAATAAACTTGTCTGATCTAAACCAGTGTGTTTGGGAAGTTTCCTTTGGGATAACAGGATTTGTGCATATCATTTTCTATTAATAAAACAACAGACTTTATATGAACATGTATTGTCCAGGAGACAACTGGGCAGTACGAAAATGTACATTTCTGGATGAAGTGTCTGGGGCTGGGAATTTGTTGGTGGCTGGCTATAGCACTCATACACTATCACTGGGAGCATCTCACTTGCTGGAGGCTATGTGAGAGGAGACCAGGAGTGATAAGTCTTTCAGCAAAGCAAGTGATTTGGAGAACCCGGATTGGAGAACTGAGGAGACAACTCAGATTGGAGAACTGAGGAGACAGCTGTTCATTGGTCCGGACTGTACCCTGGGACAGTGGCCCCAGGTAGAGAGTACTGCAATATCTCTGCTTTTGCAAGACCAGGCTAACAGTGGCAAGATCTGCACCCAAAATGAAAGGTTGCAACCACTTACTCAGATGCAGATAAGGAAAAGCTGACTGAGTCACTGTTGTAATATGATCCTCAAACAGCAGCTGGGAGTCTAAAATAACTCTAAATTGTGAACACTAACAACTAATGGCAGTGATACTCCTTGATATCACCTCCACCACTGCCTCTGGCTGCTTCCCCCAACCCATCACCACCACCTCAGTCTTGTCTGAGGTGAGCTTCAGCCACCTCACTCATCTATTACCCAATTTCAACCAGACACAGGCTGAGGTACTGAACCCATCATCCAAGTCAGATGAGACAGACCTACAGATCGGTGTCATCAGCATTCTGAAAACACCTAACCCCGTGGCTCCTTATTAATCCTTCTAAGGGTCCCATATTGAAGAGAAGGGATGACACTGTGGCAACCTGCGGCACCCCAACCTGGAGAACTCTTCAAGAAGACAAGCAATTGCGCACAAATACCCATTAAGATCTGTAATAACAGGGGTTTCTGAGAGTAAAGAACAAGGCCATTGATCAAAGGCAACTGATGCGGATCTAATGCCACCAAAATTGTCTTCATCCCTGACAAGAAGATCAGCCACCAATGCGACTAATTCAGTCTCTGTACCATAGCCAGGTCTATAGCGAGACTGACAAAGGGTCAAGGAGATCAAAGTCTTCCAGATACTGTGAGAACTGTCTCACCACAACCTTCTCCACAACCTTAGTCGAAAAGGGAAAGATGTGATACCGAATGATACTTAGAAAGATTGCAGTGTTTGAGCAAAAGTGGTGCTAATGCTTCCTCCAAGAGAGACATTGACAACCTCCACAAGTATTTCCACTCTGGCCTTCATCAGCCAGGGAGAACATGCATCCAAAGTAAAGGCTGAGGGACAAAATTCTCTCAACACCTCTAGTACCTCAGGGAGCATTACTGTCTGAAATTCCAGGAGTGAAGACAAGGCCCTTGTTCCCTCAAGACCTCGCTCTGTCACCCCAAAAACAGATAGCCCATCTCTAATCTGATCAATATTGTCCACAAAAGAGCAAAACAATTTCCTTACAATGGGAGGGACTCAGACCAGCTACCGAGCTGAGACAGTCCAGATTTACCAGATTATCTACCATCTGAAATAAATCTGCTGTTCAAGATTTTGCAGATGCTGTTGTGGAGGGAAAGAACTGTTTCTTGACCACACACACAGCCATAGCACAAGAGTTTTAAAAAATCTTTATGCTGAAACCAATCAGGATAGGCACCGGACTTCCATCACTGGCACTCCAGCCATCTCATGGTGTATAACAAGATGGAATATGCACAAATCATAGTTCTGACTCACTAAAATCTCAAGAGCAGGGTGGATACATCTGCTGATTTGGCATTCCTATAGACCTGTTGTGGCTGCTGGTAATTAGTGTTATACTTATGTTTACAAAAGTTTAAACTAAGATTACCTGGCTTTCTTTTGCTCAGAATTTACTCTTTGAAACATTTTTGTTTTGGAGTGAACTTTTCCACATTTTGTCTCAGTTTAAGCAATTTTTGTTTGTTTGTTTTAAAGTTCCTGGGCTCTCAGACTTTGTTCCCTGAAATAGATTGAGACTTCTAGAGTCCAGAAAATCAGAAAGATGTGCATGAGGAATGAGTCTTCTAACCCCTCTTCCTGGGGAACAGGTCTCCAAGGCCCTCTGGTTCTTAAGGTACCAAGGAATAAGCACTGGCTACATGGTCATAGAGGAGAGTGGATGCAAAAGCTTCTCCCTTGTTGTTATTTTGGCGATGCTATGGTTATTCATGTAACACTGCACTATGCCCTTGTGAAATGTATATATATTAATGGGCTATGAGAGAACATACTTCAATAACTAAAACATTAGGTACCTGTACCAGCAGGAGTAAAGTATGCAATTGTGTGGCTTTATATTTTCCCCTAGTATTTCCTATTTTGTTTTTCCTCCCAAACTTTAAAAAAACAGAAATTAAATTCATAACATGACATGAAGGCAGCAGTAAGGCTGCACAGTTCAAAATTTCTATCCCATTGGCTTAATATATTAGTGCTTATGGCCCCAATCCTGCAAGTAGATGCACCAGCATGGAGCTTTGTTTGCATCCACAGAGCATTTCAGTGGAGCTCCTCATGGCTAAAGAGATCTGTGTGAGTGCATCTAACTTGCAGAGTTGCGACTTCTTATAAAATGTTCACTAGAAAATGTGCAGTGGAGGCTGTGATAACATTACTGTAGGGTTATTGATCTTTGCATTCCTTGATTCTTGGGATTTTAATTGTGCAACATTAAAGCTGTAGTCTTTTGAGTTTAACTACCGTTTTCCACTGGCAACAAGACAGCTAAGTAATCTCCTCTTTTGCAAAGGTACAAGTTATAATAGATGCCCATTCTGTGCACATTCAAAAACGCCAGGAACATGTGGGTACAAAATTATTGGGTAACAGTACAAAAACTATTTTCAATAAGGCACAGACAAGCTATGAGTTACAAAATAACCATACAGCATAATACAAACTGTTAAAATACATAATGTAGAGGGGATAAGATACCTCTAAACAATGACACATAACTATGAGATATTGAGAAAAAGAATTCTTGAAGTAGCAGGATAGTTGGGAAAAAGAGAGATTGTTCCCTTGAGCAAAGCTGGCCTTTCAGGAGCACTTTGTGGTGCTCCAGACATGTTCAAGACTCACTATCCATCAAGTTAAAATAACATTCCCAGTTTAGCTTTTGTAGTAGAAAATGAAAGGTGAAAGCTGCCTTTTGGCTACAAACTGCATCCTGAAAGAGCATGCAGGCTGATGGGGTACAATATAAAACAAAAAGAATCCCCAAAAGTCTGAGGAGTCTGGGAACTTCAAATAATCAATACTAACAATTAGACAATAATAACTTTAAAATAAATATTCACCAAAGAACAGGTTTTTAATGTTGACTTTCCAGTTAGTCTACCTTAGCCTTCCATCATGAAGGATTTGTTTTCCTAAAACAGGATCCACCTTCTACCCTGTTTCTAAGTGTTCTGAAAACATGCAAATTAAAATCAAGGAGTCTTATTAGAACATGTATAAGGCAAGTCAGTGGAAGGCCTGAAGCTGTGTATTAGCATCTCCAAGATGAACACGCAATATAATGTTAACTAGTTTTGTAATACTAAAGAATGTTAGAAAGTGTATATGTTAAAAATGAAAACACAAAAGCATGGGAAAGCTCCTATAACAACAAAACCAAACATGACTGAATTATCACTAACTTTAGTTTGGTATACCTTGAGCTCCCAGTTTTGCTTGAGCTGGAGTAGAGGCTGAACTAAGCAGTGGGTCGGAAGATGGATCCAGGAAATTGGTGGTCTGATTAGTTTTACATGACATCAGAAGTGATTCTTCAGATAAATTATCTAGGCTCATCTTACTTTGTCTACTAGTATCGAGGAGATCTTTTCCAAAGAAAGCTTCCTACAATGAAGACAAACATACATTAACGTCAGTCTATGTAGGAAAATTTGTATATCTATCTGTCTACATGAGAAAGTTTTTCTAGTTATACCAATACAGAGTGTCCACCCTGGAAGGGTGAAGGGAGAGGTGTGTGTCACCGGTGGAGGGTGTTAGTGGTTATACTAGTACAACCACATCACATTTTAGTTTACATAGGAAAAAAACAAAACAAAAACTTTTCTTAGGTACCAACATAGCCCCGCTTGTATCTGAGCAAAACAATCTTTCATGTATTTATCTTCACACAAACATCACTGTGAGGCAAAGAAATACTAATGACTGACTTGACCAAAGCCACACAAGACGTTTGTGGCAGAGTAGGGAACAGAACATGGGTCTCCTGAATCCCAATCTAGTGTTCTAACTACCGACCGTCCATCTTTTCTGAACAGTTAACAGTTAGCATAAATCACCACATTGTGGAGCTGAATCAACACAAAACCTCTTTCTTCATGGAGCATAAAGTTGATCATCTTCATTAGAAGACTTGCATACAACGTATAATAGCTGTCATTCACTTGCAGCTGACTCATGAAAAGTACATCAGGAACTCACTGACTGGTCAACAGAGGACACAATCTTCAAGCCAACTGGTCAGTTGCAGTCTTTTAAATTTATTTATTATCACCTTCTCACTTGGCCCTAGAAACCCAAATCATTTTAAGTTCTAATTGTTAGAAATGTAATTTAAATTATTTTTAAATTTCAGTTATTCTCTGCTTTAATGAAGTTGGAACCTACACAGACAGAAAAGCTAAAGAACTATTCTATGTTTCACAAGAATCAGATTAAGTTAAAAAAGGGGGGGGGGAGGGAGGAACAACCAAACATCTCTGCTATTAAAAGGAAGTCTTCATTCATGGATTTTCTACCCCTCCTCCCCTTGAATACAGGGTATTTTTTTCTCATCAAATAATATTCTGTGATCTTTCTGTAAAGAAAATGTAATAATATCAAGAAGAAATGACAAGATCTGACTAAGGCTTTTGACAGTATTCAAGATATGCAAGTATGCAAAGTGAAGGTGTAATGTTTCAGTGTATTGGGAGGAAAAAATAAAGAATGTAGTTAAGATGAGGAATACTTTTGGCACCTTAGAGACTAACCAGTTTATTTCAGTATAAGCTTTCATGGGCTATAGCCCACTTCATCAGATGCATAGAATGAAAAAGAAGTAAGATGTATTTATATACACAGAAAGAAAAAAAAATTGAAAACTAATTCCAGTTCCTAAGCTTCTCATTGGAGTCTGTTTTGGAAGTATTTCTGTTTTAAAATTGACACCTTCAAGTCTTTAATGGAATGGCCAGGGAGGTTGAAGTGTTCTCCTACTGGTTTTTGAATGTTATGATTCCTGATGTCAGATTTGTGTCCATTTATTCTTTTGCATAGAGACTGTCTGGTTTGGCCAATGTACATAGCAGAAGAGTGTTGCTGGCACATGATGGCATATATCACATTGGTAGATGTGTATTATATAAATACATCTTACTTCTGTTCCATTCTATGCATCCAATGCTATAGCCCACGAAAGCTTATGCTGAAATAAACTGGTTAGTCTCTAAGGTGCCACAAGTATTCCTCGTCTTATTTACGGATTCAGACTAACACAGTTGCTAATCTTAAACCTGTCACAGAACGTAATGTGTGTTATTGATCAATAGCAAGTAAAGGACTGGAAGATGGAGAGAGTTGGCCAAGCTTGTGAAAGCCTTGTATTCAATGAGGCAGCATTTTTCTCTCTGCCTGCATGTAACTCAATAACTTTTAAATTAAATACTGTGTCCAATCAATTTCAGAGTTTCACAGGGCATATTCTAGGCATCAATGGCCAGAATCTTTTGATGGGAAAATCAGGGGGAAAGCTGTTTAGGACAGTTAGAGCTTCCAACCACCTCTGCAATTGTCTATAGACTAGTCAGCTGGTTGATAGCACCTATTCGAACTTTCCAGCACAACAATCTCATCTGTCTACCATTCCAATAGAGTGTAACATGTTCACACCCTGAATGATTTATTTCCCAGACTATGCTCTTGAATGAACTCACACTGAAAAATGATAAGACAAAAACACTATATCCCCTGTGGGTGAACACTTCACAAAGCCATCACTACGTCTGATCTCTCAGACCTTATCCTCAAAATAAACCTGCATAAAACCTTCAAATTGCAGAGGGATGACACACAGAGCCACTGGGGTGTGTGGAAGAGGGGAACCTTGCCTGTGGCTAAATGGACAATGGAAGAAAAAGAGATGTCCAGGCATGAGGGAGGGAGGGATGGGGGAAGTTGCACAGAGTCTTCAAAATAGAGGGAGGTGGGAAGGTGGTACACAGGAAGCTTGTGGGAGGGGGAATGAAGGGAGTCCCCAGTGTGTGCATTCAACATATGCAAACATTAGCACATAATGGATAGCAATGGCTGTACCTGCAAGTATGCAGGGAAGATTTCTTCAAGTTTATTTTTCTTTTTCCTGTAACGCTTTTTTATTTTCTCAGTATTTTCGGAAACAGGAGTAGACTCATCAACTGGTGTATCTGGCAGCTGTTCAGTCCAACCTAAAAACAACATTCATGCACAAATACATTAAAATTCTCTTTATATCTCTGGCCCACTATACACATCTGATGTTTATTATTTAAGAGAAACGATATGTACTATGCAGCCTAACTCGCTGAAGTACAGTTCTACTCTGAAAAGGGTCTCTGTAAAAATGGTATTGTGTGGTTGCAACTTTGTTGTCTCAATTTCCATCCTGAATTTGCGGATTCAAAATAAAACATAATTAAATAAAGCTGAGAAGTGACAATTCTCTTAATGACCTTGCCAATGCTTGTGGTGGAGGGCAGGGTGCATGTAGGTACATGCTGCATCCACATTCACTGTGGTGTGTAGCTACATGTGGCAGTGAAAGGCTCTGGCAGGGAGGAGTCTGCAGGCTTTGGTTCCAAGGATTCTTTCCTCACTGCTTCTCCTGTCCAGAGCCTCTTTTACTTGCCAGAGTTTTTCACTGTGGCACAGAAAGGCTCCAGCAGCTGGGAGACAGTGGGACTCTATATTGCTAAAAATAGCAGCATAGATGGGGAGTGTCATTCCTTGGGCATGTAGACATCCATGCAGGCTACGTACTCTGGGGGTCAGGCAGGGCCGTCTTTACCCATACGCAAAGTATGCAGCTGCAGAGGGCACCAGGAGATTTGGGGCACCAAATTTCCTGGTGCCCTGCATACCTGCATCCTGCTCCAGCCCCTGCTCCGCCTCTTCCTCATGGCCCCCGCCCCTGTTCTGCCCCTGCCCAATCCCACCCCTGCTCCGCCTCCACTCTCCTGAGGACTGAAGCAGGGCCAGGCCTGCACTCCCCGGCAGTGGGAAGTGCAGTGGCCCAGCCCCAGTCATGCCACCGGTGAGTGCTGCGGGATGGTTCCCTCTTGCCCCCCAAGCCAGCCCACTGTCCTCCCACAGAAGCCTGCAGCCAGATCCCACCCCCCGCCCATGGAGGCCTGCCCCCTCCCACATGGGGGGGCTGCATAGGGCCCCAGAATAGCTAGGGATGACCTTGGGGTCAGGCATGTAATCTTCTCTCTTAAGCAGTGCCTCACCTTCTATACTGCTATTTATACGCAGGCTGGCTGGGCATGCAGAGTCTGCATTCACCACCCTAAGTGTAGACCTACCACATGATGCATAAGCCAGAAAAGCGTCCAGCTCAGGTTCTCCTAGTTGTGCTAATTTGGTAGTGGTAACACGGTAAGAAATCAAGCAGTGCTGACCTGGAATGCCTGCAGGGAATAGGTCCATTGCAAAAGGATGTGCCATTTTTATAGTCACTTTTCTGACCATAACCATACATTACAGTTCATAGATCTCAGAAAAAGAAGGGACGTCCTAAAACCTCTTTGGATATGTCTACACAGCAAAGAAAAAACCAGGCCTGGCCTGTGTCAGATGACTAGGGCTCAGGGCTTGGGCTGTTTCATTGCTGTGTAGACTTCCAGGTAGGACCCTGTGGGGTGGGAGAGTCCCAGAGCCAGGGCTCCAGTCTGACCCTGAAAGTCTACACGGCAATGAAAAACACCACAGCCCGAGCCCCACAAGCCTGGGTTGGCTGTCAAGGGCCAGTCATGGGCTTTTCTTTGCTTTGTAGACATATCTTTAGACCAGCCTCCTCCACAAGAATAGTAGTAGTAGTACTCCATTCCACTAAGGGGTTTATCCTCCCCCGTTGATGTGTGTTTAACTCCAATAGGATGCTTCCACAATTTGTTGGAAATAAAGTGCATTAATGCTTCCTTTCTCTGCTAACTGTTCCAGAATTCTGTGGTGAAATTTGTGGGTTCAGATAATTTACCTGCCTATCATTCTGAAGTGCTTGTTCTCTTGCCTCTTATCTATCTCTAGGGCAGGCTTTTCCCTGTAATCTATGCTACTTAATTTATTTTTTGAATACCTCTGGAGCTCTGTGCTGAAGTCTCTACTAAAAACACAGAGGACCTTGAAGCAATCAAAATATTTTCTGAATAAATTCAGCTATTGTATGCCAAAGCACAATAATTATTTTTGTAACAAACACAAAGATTTTTCTGCAAAACTGCGGAATAACAAATATCCCACTGAATTGTTTATTTTAGACAAAGAAGTGGAGTCACTGCAACTCACTGAAATACTTTAAAAAAAGAATGTTTTGCACTTGTGTGGTGCCCAGCCTAACTGCAGAAGTTACTTAGGAAAATCACTAAACCAACTACATTGTTAGATAAGAAAATGTATTATACTGTACTGCAGATGCACTGCTAACAAAACTGCTACAACCAAATCCTATAGTTATGTCTTAGTGTTGTACAGTCATGGTTTATGGATTTTATGACAAATTTTGAACTCTTAAGATAACAACATGAGAGAGAGGGTCTCAGAAGGCAGTAAAAGGAGTCTATCCTATGAGTGAGCTTAACAATCAAGGAAGTGACCAGAAGTTATTCTGCATTCCTCCGGGACCTTCTCTCCCATTAGTATGGTCTTGCCAACATCAGTGATGTTTTATGCTATTTCTCTGCACTTTAGTTGTCTAAATCCTGTATTGTTCCCCAATTCTGTATTGCCTGAATTATTCTACTTCTCTCCCGTTCGTCTCTTCCATTGCAATTGATTTTTATCGTCTGTCTTATATTCTTCTTACATTGACTTGTCTCTCTGTGTTTTTGTATGGTCTCTACCTCTTTGTATTCTCTCTCTCCCCCCTATCCTGTTCTTGTTTAACTGTCCATGCCCTGTGCTGTTCTGCTGTACTGTTATTCTGAGCAGACTGAAATTTACTAATACCCCGATCTCAAAATTGCGTGAGTGTGTGTTTTTGCTGCCTGCGCACAAGAGGGAATGAAACAGGAGAATGCATCAAATGATACGCTAAGAGATCAACATGAGTGTGAAATATCCACACCCCTGGACGACGTAGTTATAACGACCTTACACCCCCAATGTAGACAGCACTACGTCGTCTGGCGAAGCTCTCCTGCTGACGTAGCTGCTGCCTCTCATGGAGAGCTCTCTCCTGTCAGCTTAGAGCTTCTTCACCAGAAGTGCTGCAGCTGCACCGATGCAAGTTTGTAATGTAGACCTGCCCTAAGGGACAGACTCAGCTGGTATAAACCTGCATGACACCACGGACTTTGATTCAGCTATGCTGATTTAAACTAGCTGAGGATCTGTCTCAGTATTCCAAAACTGATTTTTCCTAACAAGTAAATTCATCACACTTAGACCCTGCCCCGTCATCAGAATCACAGGGCTAGGAGGAACCGCAAGGGTCATCTAGTCTAACCCCCTGCGAAGATGCAGGATTTGCTACATCTAAAGCATACCAGACAGGTCCAGCTTCCTTTTGTAAACCTCCAGTTCAGGAGTTTCCACAACCTCCCTATGCAGTTAACCAAAAACTGCGGTTGCTTTTTGCATATACAGTGAAACCTCGATTTAACGGACTAATTGGGGCGAGGGGGTGTCCGTTAAAGCCAAAAGTCCGTTATTTAATAATTTTTAAAAATCATTAAATAATAGGACTTTTGGCTTTAACGGACACCCCCTCACACGAATTAGTCCGTTATATAGAGGTTTTAGGAGCTGTCAAACGCCCCCCCCACCTGCCTGGCTCCCCGCAACGGGGAGCCGGGCGGGTGGGCTGAGAGCTCCCGCCTGGCTCCCCGCTGCAGGGAGCCAGGTGGGAACTGTCAGCCCGCCCGCCCAGCTCCCGCTGCGGGGAGCCAGGCGGGAGCTGTCAGCCCGCCCGCCCGGCTCCCGGCAGCGGGGAGCCCGGCGGGAACTTTCAGCCCGCCCGCCCGGCTCCCCGCTGCGGTGAGGGGGGGGTTGACAGTTCCCGCCAGGCCCTCCGCTGCGGGGCCGGGCAGGAGCTGTCAAACCGGCCGCCCAGATCTCGCTGCGGGGAGCCAGGCGGGAACTGTCAAACTCCCCCGCCCGGCTCCCGGCAGTGGGGAACCCGGCGGGCACTGTCAACCCCCCCGCCCGGCTCCCTGCTGCGGGGAGGGGGGGGGGGGTTGACAGCTTCCGCCCGGCTCAAAACCCCCCCGTCCGTCCGTCTCCCCGCTGCGAGGAGCCGGGCGGGGGGGTTGACAGCTCCCGCTCTGCTCTCCCCAGCGAGAGCTGGGCGGCCGGTTTGACAAACAAGCTGTCAAACCCCCCGCCCGGCTTCCCGCTGCGGGGAGCCGGGCGGGAGCTCTCAAACGCCCCCCCCCCGCCCGGCTCCCCGCTGCGGGGAGCCGAGCGGGGGATCTCAAACGCCCCCCCCCTGCTCCCCGCTGCGGGGAGCCGAGCGGAGGCTCTCAAACGCCCCCCCCCCCCCGCCCGGCTCCCCGTTGCGGGGAGCCGGGCGGGGGGGTTGACAGCTCCCGCTCTGCTCCCCCCAGCCGGGAGCCGGGCTGGAGCTCTCAAACCCCCCCCCCCCCGGCTCCCGGGGGGTTGACAGCTCCTGCCCGGCTCCCCCCAGCGGGAAGCCCGGCGGGAGCTCTCAAACCCCCCCCCCCCCGGCTTCCCGCTGCGGGGAGCCGGGCGGGGGGGTTGACAGCTCCCCGCCCGGCTCCCCGCAGAGGGGAGCCGGGCGGGGGGACGGGGGGTTTGACAGCTCCCGCAGGGGTCCCTGCTGCGGGGAGCCGGGCGGGAGCTGTCAACATATAACGGATTTCCCCCAATAACGGATTTCGGATTCATCGGAAATTTTGTCCGTTGCATCCGAAGTCCGTTAAATCGGGGTCCGTTAAATCGAGGGTTTACTGTATATTGCTCTCACGTTGAGGTTGTGATCTATCACCATTCCCAGATCTTTCTCAGAAATGCTGCTGCCATCCAGTTTCCCCTCATTCTGTATTTGTACACTTGTTTTTTCTTTCCTACATGTAGCACTTTACATTTGTCTTTATTGAATTTCATTTTGTTGTCTATGGCCCAGTTCTCCAATTTTTCAAGATCCCTGAGTTTTAGCTCTACCCTCCAAAGTGTTGGCAACCTCCCACCCCCCAGCTGTGTGTCATCTGCAAATTTGATCTGTATGCTCTCTATTCTTTTTTTCATCATTTTTATCATTAAAAAAATGTTAAAGACCACCAGACAGTCCACATGTCTCCAATTTACTTACCAGAATGTCATGTGTGACTACGTCAAAAGCTTTGCTGAAGTCCACCCTTCTTTTCCACTCCCATTCTTGGCATATCCTCACTTTTTTTGTTTTTGGCAAGTTCATCACCTAGGCCATGTCTAAACTAAAAAGTTAGGTCAACCCAGTTACGCTGCTCGGGGTCTGAAAAATCCACTCCCCTAAGTAACGTAAGAATGCTGACCTAACCTCCGGTGCAGACAGCCTAGCTACCACATCTTGAGGAAGTGGATTAACTACAGCACCGGGAGAACCCCTCCCATTGCTGTAGTGAGTGGCTACACAGAAGTGGTACAGCGGTACAACTGCATCTGTGCCACTGTAGTGCTTCTACTAAGGCCATAGCCTTAAGGCTAGTCTTAGGATGACCAGATGTCCTGATTTTAAAGGAACAGTTCAAATTTTTGGGTCTTTTTCTTATATAGGCTCCAATTACCCCCCACCCTCTATCTCGATTTTTCACACTTACTATCTGGTTACCCTAGCTAGTCTCCACTGGCAACGTTTTAACGTGGCAGAGCACTGAGAGAGAGAGCTCTCTCAGAGTTCTAAAAATAACCCACCTCCACACTGGGGGTGTTTTTTCACATCCCTGAGTGAGAAAGTTGCAGCGCTGTAAAGTGCCAATGTAGACAAGCCCTGAAGATCAGATTCTAATACTCAGTTTGTAGAAGTTTCGCATCTGTGCTCTACAAGCAGTCACACGGACTTCAGTTCAAGGCTATCTATATATATAAATCAAATGGTGTATGCGTGCGTGTATGTACGTTCCCTTACTCCTTCCACACCGTTTGAGCTAGAGACTTGAAATTTGGTACAGTTATAGGCTTTAGGGTCCTAATCAGGGTAAGAATCGAAAATTTTTCAAATCTCACCTCTGACGCCCCCTAGGGGTGAAATTCTTTAAAGCCCATTAACATCAGCTGGGCAGCAGGTTAACAGCTGCTGTTCTCTGTGACAGTTATGATGTAATAATACCCCCCTCCAACAGACCCCGCACTCGCTCAGCTCTCTGCCCCCCCACTCGCTCAGCTCTCCCCCCTCCCCCCTCCAACGGACCCCGCACTCTCTCAGCTCTCTCCCCCCTCCCACGGCCCCCGCACTCGCTCAGCTCTCTCCCCCCTCCAACGGCCCCCGCACTCGCTCAGCTCTCTCCCCCCTCCCCCCTCCAACGGCCCCCGCACTCGCTCAGCTCTCTCCCCACTCTCTCTGCTTACCCCTAGCTGAGAATTACTGGGCTAGATTATACAGCCCTTTCTCACATTAGTGAACTGTTACTCAAGTCCTACAGTCCATGTATTTATACATTTATACAAAAAAAACACTCTCAGAAAAGATGGTATCCCAACCACAGAAGGGGTCTGGAAAAGTGTTTATGATATGCAAACAGATGCAAATACCATACTTTTTTATAAACATATAAATGACAAATGCAACTGTTAAATGAATAAAACTAGGATAATTAACCCCCTTCCACACACACACTTAGGGACCCATTTATTCTCATGGAATAATCAGTTTTTTTTATTAGCCAGGTTGTGGAGTGCCCTTTGTCAGGCATTGCTGATAAGGTGTGAAAACTACAGAAGTGCCACCTGAATGCAGTTAGCACCTCCTCAGGTGTTAAAGCAAAGTCTGAAGGTTATAAAAGAGGACCCCATATGCTACAGTGTGTAAGGAACAGGCAAAGGAAGTTTTTCACAGCAGACTGAGCAGATATCCTGTTCCAAAAGAGAAAATTTGCAAGCAGACACCCATGGTATAGCAACATTGCTTAGGGGTGTGAAAAAATCCATACTCCCCGAGTGACGTAGCTATTCTAACCCTACCCCTGGGCACACCAGTACTACGTTGATGGAAAAGGTGGATTACCGGTGCCAATGGGAAAAGCTCTCCTGTGGGTGACAGGTAGCATCTACACGGAAGCACTACAGTGGCGCAACTGCACCACCATAGCATTTTAAACGTAGACAAACCTATATATGCAATACAAATATCATACAAACTGAACCATTTCTAAGTAGGGGGTCCAAGCTAGAACAGTAGGTCAGTAGTTGAGCTGGGAATGGAACCTAGGTCTTCTGAGTCCCAGTACAGTGCCCACTCTACTAGAGCACACTGTTTCTCTTAGCTGTGTCTTAGGGTACGTCTTCACTACCCACCGGATCGGTCTATCGGGGATTGGTTTATCATGTCTGTTTTCAACTCCTGTCATCCACCAAGATGAGAGGCAGAAGTGGAGCTGATGGGGGAGCGGCGGCAGCTGACCCCGCACTGTGAGGACATGAGGTAAGTTGACCTAAGATACGTCGACGTCAGCTACGCTATTCTCGTAGCTGAAGTTGCGTATCTTAGGTCAACACCCTCCTCTCTTCCCAGTGTAGACCAGGGCTTAGTAACAAACATTTTGTTAGTGTTTCAGGACATTTTTAGTTCTGTCTCTGTGAATTTTAGAAACTGCGATGAATTAGTAGAACAGCCAAATTCATAAAATGAGGTGACAATAAACATGAATAATATAACTATTTTTCCACTGCAATAATCTCCTGATAGCCGCAGATAAACTAATTCCATCATTTTTCTAAATTAAATATTGGCAATAATTTACAAACAAATGAACGTTAGTACATACCATCTTCTCTGCTAGGCAACTGCTCAGAAACAGAGCCGGAAGAATCTTTCCTTGAGAGAGATCTCTTAGTTTTACCCTGCCCAGTACGACTTCTCTGGCGTACCATGAATCCGCCAATACCTATCAAAGAAACAAAAATACGATAAGCAGATACAGATTATATTCCCAGATAAAAATGGAAACAAAGAAAAAAGTCATTAGGACATTTTTTGGTTGCCTACCTACAAGGACTTCAAAGCACAGAAATATTTTCCTTAAGGCCTGGTCTACACACACAGTTTGTATGGCTATAGCTACATTGGTTATGGGTGTGAACTTTTTATTGCTATACTAGTACAACTCATTAATGTGGAAACTGTTACACTGGTATAAAATGCATCTTTTACTGGTATGGATTATTCTCTTTCCCAAATGGCTATACGTAAATTACACCAATATAAGCACATTTATATTAGTACTGGTGATGATGTGTAGCTATGTTTTTCAGATAAGCATAAGTGAGAGTTGGTGAATGTGTGTGTTATGCTGACAGAGTTGTGTTGATTTACGTGAGGGTTGTTTTGTGCTGGGAGGCCTGGACTGATTTGCGTGAGGCTTGTGTTGTGTTAGAAGATTTGTGTGGGTGGCAAAATGAGGGATGTGTGCTGCAATGAGTGGTAATGTGTATTTGGTGGTTTTGAAGAACTGTGTCAGTTGGACACAGTAATTCATCATCTGTGCAGTGTACCTCAGACAACCATAAAACTGCTGTGTGCAAATTAGCTGTAGAGTAATGGTGGCCATTGGCTGAGTTACCTCTGATATCACAATAGTCTAGGACAGCAGTCTTCAAAAGTTTTTCCGACGCGGACCCTTTTCACTCTCCTGCCTCTACTCGCGGCCCCAGGGGTATGTCCACCGAAATGGCGCTGAATAGAAAGCTTCCGCTTTCTGCGGTGGCATTTCGGCGGGACAAAAACAGACCACTTGCGAGTTCAGTGGTTACCTGGGTGGGATCGGTGCCGGAGTCTCGCGCACCCCTAGGGGTGGTCTCGCATGAATATGTATTTAAAAACAGCAAAATATACAAATATAAAGCCCTTAAATCAGCATTTCTCAAACGGGGGTGTCCCAACTCAAGTAGGGGTCACAAGGTTATTGTAGGGACAGTCACAGTATTGCCACCCTTACTTCTGAGCTGCAGCTGTCCAGGCACCCAGCTCTGAAGGCTGCGCCACCACCACCAGCTGCAACACAGACATAAGGGTGGCAATACACCATGCCATGCCACCTTTACCTCTGTGCTGCTGCTGGTGGGGTGCTGCCTTCAGAGCAGGGCACCCAGCCAGCAACCGCCACTCTCCAGCCGCCCAGCTCTGCAGTGCAGAGGGAAGAGTGGCAATATCACGACCTCCACTCCCCCCCCCCATACACACACAATAGCCTTGCAGTCTCCTTTGGGTCAAGACCCCCAGTTTGAGAAACACTATGTACTTTTGCATACTTTCACCCTCTACTATAGTAGAGAGTAAACATACACAAAAGGATACATTTCATGGGGGAGACCAGATTTCACGGTCCGTGATGCGTTTTTCACTGGCAAGAATTCGGTAGGGCCCTCCCTATGACACACTTCAGAAAATAGGTAGTAGAGACCTACAAAAGTATTCTCTTTAAAGAAGCAAAAGCCTCACACATAATTCACTGAGCCACAGATACACATTTTTATACAATACAGCACATACATATGTTTACCTGCAACATACACATCCAACTAGAAACGCATGGTGCTTTCTTTACTCAAGTTAAATAATCCAGAACTGGCTGCAAATCTGAATTGTGAACCAGCACTTCAAGCAGAAGGGCAGGACTGTTGCTGTGCAGCAACCTGGGAAAGCATATCTGGATAATCAGACTGTAAATGACCTTTAATCATAATAGAGGAAACTACTACATTGCACAATGAGGAATGAACCACCCAAAGAAGCCCTTCCTAAATCTGCTGTTTAGTCTTCCTATTTCTAAATTAATAGAATATTTACAGAGTAGAAAACTTAAATGTGACAAACAAATTGATACAAAATGGTCCACACTATGTACCCTACCAGGTCTGTATGGTTTTCTCTTTCTCTTTTTGACCCCATCAGCTCCTTCAGTCACCTTAGTATCATCATCCACAATTTCTCTTTCTGGGCTGGAATCTGATTTCCCATCACAGTCCATAACATCAGCTTCTGGAGAAAAGAGAGAATTATAAACTAAACCAAAAAGGAGGAGAAAAATGCTTGCGTATAGCCTACAAAGAGATGTTTTTGAAAATCCCACTAAGGGATCCCAGTGTCGCTGCAAATACTGCAAATGTGGCCATGCTGCTCACATTAACTCACAGCGCTTTAGATCTATAAGTGTAGCCATGCCCTTAGTGGGATAAGGACAATAATGGGATCAAAGTGTTAAATGTATCTCAGAGGAGTGAGCTACATGTCCTTAGTTTCTTAATTATCAACCATTATTATAAAGGGTGGGGAAAGTAAATGGTGTGCATGAGCTGGTTACATTTCATGGTAATTTTGCAATGTTGCTTTAATACATGCATACAATATTAAATATACATACATTGAAAAGTAAATAAATACTTTTTAAATAAATGCATATATTTATGCTGCTGAGTAATTAAGGCATCTAAGATTCTCTCATCATTTCTAGCAAACATATGCCTTGCTCCCAAAGGCTGAACCCCATACCAGACCTTTTAACTCAGCGGTTCTCAAACTTCCTGAGACCGCAACCCTTTTTTCTTCTCCAGCGGCGCGGCGTGACACTTCTATGTCTGCTGAAAAGCCTCCGAATGCAGAACTAATCAACTTGGCTGCTCTTCGGCCGCGGCAGGAGCTCGCGACCCCCCTGGGAGCGCTCGGATACCCCCCAGAGGGGCGCAACCCCCAGTTTGAGAAACCCCGTTTTAACTGGATAGGACTCCTTCTGAAGTCTATCAGCTCTACTTTTGAACTGGCCAGGAAGTCTCCACTGAGTAACATGTAGTGATTTTCTCTACACTTTAGAGGATAAACAAGTCCTCTCAGCTAAACTTCCAGTCCCAGCATGGAGCCAAGTTTTCTTGGGTACACAAAAGATCCTCTGTACAGTATGTTCAGCGTGCTATCTTAGTCCAAGGGTTTCTTAGTTTCTTTTTAAAGCACGGACCTACAAATATTAATACTAAAGAGCCATTCTGAGGCTTTTAATGTACCTAAAGCCAGGCCAGTTTTGAAATACATTTAAACATTTTATCATAATCACGTAATGAAAAAATATAGCTAAGGGGATAAGAATTTAAATCAAAACAAAAAGTTAGATCCCCTATTTCATCTTGTTATCTTATCAAAAATAAGATTGAGAGGTGAGTTGATTACAGTGCCTTGACCAGGAGAAAATACTAAAACACTAAAGGTGTTTAATGTAACAAAAAAAGGCATAACAAGAACCAGTGTCTGGAAGCTGAATCCAGACAAATTTTGAATTGGTATTAAGATACAAAATTTAAAAAAACAGCCAGGGTGATTAACCATTGCAACAAATTACTAATGGAAGTGATGGATTTTCTCTCTCTCGAAATCTTCAGATCAAGACTGAATGTATTTCTGGGAGATATGTTTTAATCAAACACAAGTTGTTGGGCTCAATACAGGGACCAGTGGGTGAATTTAAGGTATTCTGATATACTGGAGGTCAGACTAGATGATCTAACAGATCATAAGAGGGAAGAACCTCTCACAGATTGTTTCCTATCTTTTAACCAGTTATCAAAGGGCAGGAATAAATGGTCACTTTTCAGAATGAAGAGAGGTAAATAGTGGTGTCTATGTCCTATTTAAAATGATCTGGAAAAAGGGTTAAACAGTGAGGTGGCAAAATTTGCAAATAATACCAAACCATTCAAGATAGTTAAGTACCAAGCAGACTGTGAAGAGCTACAAAAGGATCTTACAAAACTGGGTGACTGGGCAACAAAATGGCAGATGAAATTCAGTGTTGATAAATGCAAAGTAATGTATATTGGAAAACATAATTCCAACTACACAAATAAAATGATGGGGCTTAAATTAGCTTTACCACTCAAGAACGAGATCTTGGCATCATTGTGGCCTTAAACTCTATGAATCTATTAATTACAAACAAAGCAAGAGAAAAGTGATTACTCCATCATTTAAAAGTAACAAACAAATAAAACAAACACATCATAAAAATACACATTTTTTTCAGCCAACAACAGATCACGATTAAGGATTGGCAGAGGCCTTGGGGGTTTTTTTTGCCTTCCTCTGCAGCATGGGGCATGGTTCACTTGCTGGAGGATTCTCAACACCTTTGAGTCTTTAAACCATGACTTGAGGACTTCAATAGCTCAGACATAGGTGAGAGGTTTATTGCAGGAGTGGGTGGGTAAGATTCTGTGGCCTGCATTGTGCGGGAGGTCAGACTAGATGATAATATTGGTCCCATCTGACCTTAAAGTCTATGAGATGCCAATCAAGCAACTGCCACACTACTTATATCAACAACTTAACATGAAACCATACTACAGTTAAATCACTCGATCTCAAGAATACTCTATATCCACAAAAAGCCTCTTATATTTAATCCCATTAACAGCGAGACAATGCTGTGTAAAGAGAAAGCATTTCAGAGTGTGGTGAGGTGGGGTGTCTGCATTCCACTTTTAATAGACACTTGTGTAATTTATGTCCTGACTTTCCCATTTGTATTTAATTAGCCTTTCCTCAGGTTTAGGATTAGCATGATAACTGTATTGTAGACTATCAGTATGTATAAGGGACTCCACTTAAACCAGATACAGATTAAGTATGTGATCCATTTTCTGTCCTTTCTGGGATTATGGAGTCAAACAAAAGCTCATTTGGCCAGGGAAGTAACAGGATGCGTTGCTTCAGACTGGGGTCAACAACTTCTTCGCTGTCAGAAATGGCAATTCCATGCTCTCCCCAAACCAGATGTTTCTTTGTTAAGCCCTGGGGCTACAACTTTCTAAGAGAATTTGGTCAGGGTCTGAGAGTCTCAGAGTGCGCTGCGTACTCCCCATAGTGTGAACAATTTTCAGTAGTGCTGGTGTTCTATGGAAGGGCAGCCAGACTTTCTATGCTGCTCCTGTTGTAGTCTTAAAGACATGGTTTCTATATGGGATGGATGACACAAACAAAAGTAATAGGAAGGTCCATCTCCTTGAAATGGACAGCTACAAACACTTACAATCATGTTTTGCAGTTAGTCCATCTTAACCATTTAGCACTAGAGCAAAACAGAAGCAGCTATATGAGTAGTAAACAATATATTTAAAATTTGATTACATGTACAAATATATGCATGTATTACAACAAATATAAAACTGAAAATATGCCACATACTGACCATTACCTCTACTGTCATCCATCTCTCCATCTCTGGAATGCTCTGATTGGATATCTGGTGGTGTCTGTAGCACAGCTACACTGTTCTGATTTATAATCTTCAATTTAAGCTTTGGTTTTGTCCGTTTTCTTCTTGGTACTGTAACAGTGAGGCTCTGTAACTGAGACATCCCCAATTCTGTCAAACAGACTCCATCTTGGGTATATGTCTTCGGTGGGTCTATACAAATTACATGAATCATAAGAGGAATATAAAACTCTTTATACTTTGACTCAAGTATTGGATGAATTATTTAAACACTTCTTTAAAGAGTTAACCATTCACATATATGTCAAAGCATGACAGATTCTAAGCACTAGAGCTTGAAGGATATCAGTATAAATAATACAGAGGTACCTGACACTATCTTATAAATTACAGACAAAGCTTTAGAATTTGCAGTGTAATGCCAAATACAGTAACACAACATGACACACTGCAAGAACTCATAAAAAAGAATGTTTGCATTACAGCAACTGATGTCTTCGAAAGGTGTCCAGAGCTGGACTTCTACCTGGCATAATCATATAACGATGTAAGTATTATATTTTTGGTCTTTGCTACTTGCCTATCTAGATATTTATGTGGTCTTCAAGCATGGTAGTATTGGAATGTTTCATGACTGTTAGATTTTATCTTCACAAAACCCTTGTGAGGTAGGGAAGAATTATCACCATTTTGCAGAAGGGGAGCTGAAGTTCAGGATAGATTAAGTTACTTTCCCAAAGTCACGTAGGAAGTTTGTGGGATAGGCCTGGTCTACACTAAAAAGTTAGGTCGACCTAGCTACATTGTTTGTGGGGGGTGAAAAAGTGACATAGTTAAACTGACCTAATCCCTTGTGCAGACAGTGGCAGGTCATGGAAGAATTCTATTGACCAAGCTACTACTTATCAGGGATGTGGATTAATTAATCCAATGGAAGTAGGTAGTGTCTACACTGAGGAGCTACAGTGGTACAACCACACTGTAGCATTTCAACTGTAGACAAACTATTAGCCAGGAATTGAACCCAGGTTTCTTGAGACCCGTGAGACTGCCTCTCTCCAGTGACGTGACAAGGCTATTGAGGTGTGGTGATAAGCATGTGGTGACAGTCCCTAGTTCTCAATGTAGGTAGGGATCCTTGACTCAAATTCATTTCCTCTGTCAATCAGCAGAGTCCCCGTTTTGATAACCTTCTTTCAGGGGTGATACAAAGGCAAACAGCACAATAATGGTAATCACCAGTGAGGCTAATTAAATACCGTCTGGATAACAGCTTTTACAGATATTTCAGTATCACAAACAGTAACATTCACTCCTTTTTAACAAATGAACAAAAAAGTCTTCTTACACAGAATCCCAAAAGGGCACATCTACAGGTGGTTTGTACATATAATCATTTATTAAAGAGATATTTCTCCAGTGAAGAAATAACCCAAACATTTACAGCAACGTTTTTATTCATTGTATTGTACAATTTTGTTGCATCATAATTTTTTTGGTATAGATTGAAAACTCTTTTTAAGACAGGAAATTCCTTGCAATAGGTACCGACTGTTAGTATATGTCAGTACAGCATCAAACATAATGGAGCTTGATTGAGACCTCCGGGTGCTAGTATACAGAAACAACAGTAATTGCTGTGGCACTCACAGGCCCCAGTCAAGATTGGGCCCACCTCCTACTAGGCACTTTACAAACACAGGAAGCCCTGAAGAGTTTACAGGCTAAGGTCCTGGGTTCTTCAATCACTTATGGACATGCTGAATTTTAAAGCACATGAATAGCCCCAATGATTTAAATGAGATTACTTGTTATCAATGGGATTATTTGTTGTTTACTCATGAGCTTCAAGCTACTGCATGTGCTTACAATCTTGCAGGCTCAGTGCCTAATTTAAGATAATTGTAAAAAACTGGGTGTGACAAATAATAGAAAATAAAGAGAGGGGAGGAGAAGGGAAACAGTAAATGTTCTACAGAGATAAAGGATTCTTAGTGGTGGCATCTATGATAAAATCATAGAGAAGAAAACAATTTCTATGTTCCAAATAAGAATATCACCTAAAATTATTCTAGATAATCAAAAGATTAAGCATTTTTTTTAAATTACCTAGTTCTTTTACTTTTGAAACAATCTGAGCTGCAATTGATGGGTCACAGCAGTCTGAGGAAGGTACTGAAAAATAAAATTAAGTGAATTTAAATAAAATCAAGTAACTCACTTACTGGGATTGTCACCTTAAATCAGTTCTGCACTATGCCAACTAATTTTCTTTTAAATGTTTTTTTTATACTCACTCTTTTATACTATTTGCAACACATGCCTAGAACCTTAAAAATAAAATGATTACTCTGGTTTGATTCCCAACACCATTGAAAAGATGGCTAACAAGCAAACCTGGGGTCACCTAGAGCACTCAGATTTCCCAGACCTAAGTACGGTATGGACTCTACATTGGTTATGATCTACTAATGGACAATGAGCAGGTGAGTACACTGGATCTTTTACATTGTCAAGCAGTTGACTGGTGACAGCAAGGTTTTGCCAACCTGATCATGCATTATGGCTGGGCTGGATGGTATCACAGAGCAGTGATTACTTTCCTTCCAAAGAATTCCCAGAGGACTGCACTGGACAATCCTTCATTGTTCCCAACGGCTCCCACATGTGGGATTTCAGAGGGTTCTCTCCTGTCAGCCTTACTGTACAATGTGTATGTAAGGCCATTGTGAGAGAAAGTGAGGCTCTAATGTAGAGAACATGCTACTCTAGGTCTCTTGTAAAACTCAGAGGGAGCAGTTAGACCATTTTTCAAGCAAGGAACATGAATATAAGTGAATTGAAAGAAACTCAACCTGGAAGTGGTGCTAGGGGGTTGAGGGAAACATCTATCTACTAAGTGTGGCAGAGATAGTGTCTGCTCTTGTGATTGATTTAGATCAGGGGTCTCCAAACTACGGCCCGCGGGCCGGATGCGGCCCGCGAGGCCCTCTCATCCGGCCCGCGGAGATCTTTTTGGCTATTTAGGGAATTTTTGGCTCTTTTGAGCTTTTCGCTGGGACGGCTCCGCGCTGGGGCCTGGAAGCGCCGCGCGGGCTGCCAGCCGCGGGGCCGGGACGCGCCGCGTGCTCGGCTGCCGCCGCGGGGCCGGGACGCGCCGCGTGCTCGGCTGCCGCCCCGGGGCCGGGACGCGCCGCGTGCTCGGCTGCCGCCCCGGGGCCGGGACCCGCCGCGTGCTCGGCTGCCGCCCCGGGGCCGGGACCCGCCGCGTGCTCGGCTGCCGCCCCGGGGCCGGGACCCGCCGCGTGCTCGGCTGCCGCCGCGGGGCCGGGACCCGCCGCGTGCTCGGCTGCCGCCGCGGGGCCGGGACCCGCCGCGTGCTCGGCTGCCGCCGCGGGGCCGGGATCCGCCGCGTGCTCGGCTGCCGCCCCGGGGCCGGGACGCGCCGCGTGCTCGGCTGCCACCGCCGGCCGGGGCGCGCCACGTGCTCGGCTGCCGCCGCCGGCCAGGGACGGCTCAGAGCTGGGGCCGGGACGTGCCGCACCGCCACCCAGTTACAGGGGGCGAAACAAGGAGCCACCCACTGCCAGGCGGCGAACCGGTCTGTGGGGAGAGACCGGGTTGAGCGGGTCAGTTGGGGGGGGTGAGACCGGGCTGGGTGGGTCAGTTGGGAGGTGGGTGGGAGGGAAGGAGGTTTTGGGGTGAGAGACCTGGCTGGGTGGGTCATTTGGGGGGGGGGTTGGAGGAAAGGAGGTTTTGGGGTGAGAGACCTGGCTGGGTGGGTCATTTGGGGGGGGGGGTTGGAGGAAAGGAGGTTTTGGGGTGAGAGACCGGGGCTGGGTGGGTCAGTTGGGGGGTGGGTGGGAGGGAAGGAGGTTTTGGGGTGAGAGACCTGGCTGGGTGGGTCATTTCGGGGGGGGGGGTTGGAGGAAAGGAGGTTTTGGGGTGAGAGACCTGGCTGGGTGGGTCAGTTGGGGGGTGGGTGGGAGGGAAGGAGGTTTTGGGGTGAGAGACCTGGCTGGGTGGGTCATTTGGGGGGGGGGTTGGAGGAAAGTAGGTTTTGGGGTGAGAGACCTGGCTGGGTGGGTCATTTGGGGGGGGGTGGAGGAAAGTAGGTTTTGGGGTGAGAGACCTGGCTGGGTGGGTCAGTTGGGGGGTGGGTGGGAGGGAAGGAGGTTTTGGGGTGAGAGACCTGGCTGGGTGGGTCATTTGGGGGGGGGGGAGTTGGAGGAAAGGAGGTTTTGGGGGGAGAGACCTGGCTGGGTGGGTCAGTTGGGGGGTTGATGTGTAGTGTTCATGTGTAATGTTCATGTGTAGTGAACAGGTGTTCATGTGTAGTGTTCATGTGTAGTGAACAGGTGTTCATGTGTAGTGTTCATGTGTAATGTTCATGTGTAGTGAACAGGTGTTCATGTGTAGTGTTCATGTGTAATGAACAGGTGTTCATGTGTAGTGTTCATGTGTAGTGTTCATGTGTAGTGAACAGGTGTTCATGTGTAGTGTTCATGTGTAGTGAACAGGTGTTCATGTGTAGTGAACAGGTGTTCATGTGTAGTGTTCATGTGTAGTGTTCAGGTGTTCATGTGCAGTGTTCATGTGTAGTGTTCATGTGTAGTGAACAGGTGTTCATGTGTAGTGTTCATGTGTAGTGAACAGGTGTTCATGTGTAGTGTTCATGTGTAGTGAACAGGTGTTCATGTGTGGTGAACAGGTGTTATTAAATAATAACTGAATAAAATAATATTAAATAAATAATAAAAAACAACATCCATGTTTTGATTCTTTTTTATTTGGACCTCGAGTGTGTTGTCGGCCCCCGAACTGCTATTTGATAGCTAATGCGGCCCTCGGGCTGAAAAGTTTGGAGACCCCTGATTTAGATTGTAGGCAACTCAGACCATGGATTGTAAATCACCATGCACACCTATGGTGTTGTATAAACAATAAACAAGGAGATCCACAGTTATGGCATACTATTTTGGGACTTGGAAGTACTTTCCCCCCATGCTATTTTAATAAAATAATTATGACCACTCCTTTCCTGTTATCTAAGTTTCTATGACCTCCAGACTGAAATGTTACATGAGGCAACCCTAGGCAGCCATGCAGAAGGAATAGCTGGAGGAGAATGTAGTTGCCTCTATTTGATTTGGGACCTACTGTATTTTTCGCCATATAGGACGCTCCGGCCTATAAGACGCCCCTGAGTTTTTAAATGAAAAAGCCGGACACACAAAAAAAAAAAAAAAAAAAAAAAAAACCACCCCACCACCACACACAAAAAGCGCCTCGCTCTCCCGTCAGTCCGCCGCGCGGGCGGGCTGCCGGGAGCGTCCCGGTTCCCCCCTCCCCGCCGCGGGCGGGCTGCCGGGAGCGTCCCGGTTCCCCCCTCCCCGCCGCGGGCGGGCTGCCGGGAACCGGGACGCTCCCGGCAGCCCGCCTGCGGCGGGGAGGGGGGAACCGGGGCGCACATTCGCCCTATAAGACGCACCAACTTTTTCCCCCCCGTTTGGGGGAAGAAAAAGTGCGTCTTATAGGGCGAAAAATACGGTAGCTTCACAAGAAACCACCTATCTCTGTATACACACGATTATGGAACTTGAAGTCGGCTTATGTGTTTATATATAGGTTGCTGAAATAGCTTTTAGTTTTTATTTTCTTATCAAAATAGAGAATAGATAAATAAAAAGGAAAATATTTAGAACCTAGAGAATAAACCCCATAGAAAATACTCAAAAAATTAAGACCAGTTAGTTAGGCCTGAACATATTAACAAGACTCCCTTAAAAAATATTACAAAATAATACACTTATGCAACACAACTTTATTTTATGTCAGTGTCATTTACACAAGTAGTAATTTATATTATGCAAGAATTACAAACCATCTGAGAATTCTATATGGTACAAATCACTAAATAATTAGCTAAGCACTTTGATTAATAACGTAATCATTCACCAAGCCCACAACAGTGGGAGGAAGAAATTAAGTGACATACACAAAAGTCAGAAAAGAACAGGAGAAAGTAAGGAAGAAAAGATACATTTGAAGATGAAATTTGGAAATAGGTTTTGAAATGATGAGCTAGTGGGAAAACAGGAAAGCTGCAGAAGGAATGGTAGTAGCAGCTCCAGTGAGACTACAGGAAAGGACAGGAGCAGGCAGATACTAATGAGTGCAGTGGGAAGGTCAGTAGAGTCAGACTTCACATATGAGCTCAATTGATGTAATCCACAGAGTGTTTTAAAACAAAAAGGGCAATTTTGAACTGGAACTGAAGTAAACATGAAACCAATAGAGGTGATTTAGGATGGGGTGATTTGGTATGTTTCACTGATAAGCAAGACAGTGGTATTCACGTACACGCTGCAGTGTGGAGACTTGGGGCTTGTGGAGGTCAATTAGGAAAGAGGTGTAATAGTCAAACAGTTAATGATGGCAAAGGTGAAGTCTCTAGAGGTGAAGTCAAGGAAGTTGCACAAACAAATTATGTTTTGACAGTGGCAACAGACAGATTTACAGATATCCGAGATAAGAAGATTAATACACACAATAGAGAGAAATGGCAGATCTGAATTGAGGATGGAGACAGCAATGGAATTGTGTTCAAGGATATTCTTCTTGTCAAAGGGGAGAACTGCAGCAAGCTTAGCCAAAAACCACAAATTTATTTGGATAAAACAGACAAAGAAGGTGTTTAGGGAGGAGTCTTTAAAGGTGGTGAAAGATATGCAGACTTGAGTATCAATGGAAAAAAGGTAATTAAGCTCAGAGTACAGATGGATGACAGAGAGAGCAGTTAGGCTATGTCTACACTGCAGAGTTCTGTTGCCAAAAGCAATGCCGCTTTAATCAAGCGCTGTAAAACAAACACTATTACATGTATACATTATGCTCCTTGTGTTGGCAGAGCCATTGCACACTAACACCTTTTGCATTGACAGAGAATAGTGCACTGTGGGTAGCTATCCCACTCTGCAATGGGCCACAAGGCTTTGGGAAGAGTTTGCAATGGGGTAGGTACAGCATCACATGATGCAGGTTTCTCAGTCCTATCATCCCACAGCCACCCTACTCGATTGCCAGCCGCTTTTCAACTCGGGCTGGGGAGAGGGAATGGAGGAGGAGAGGGTGAGACAGGGAGCAGGTATGGAAGAAACAAACAGAGAGTGTGTTGGAGAAGAGTGAGCGTGTTGTCATGCTGTTGTTACCGTATTTTTCGTCCTATAGGACGCTCCGGCCTATAAGACGCCCCCTCGTTTTACAATAAAAAAGCCGGACCAAAAAAAAAAAAAAAAAAAAAAAGCGCCTCGCTCTCCCGTCCCTGCCGCGCGGGCGGGCTGCCGGGAGCATCCCGGTCCCGGGGAACCGGGATGCTCCCGGCAGCCCGCCCGCGGCGGGGAGGGGGGAACCGGGACGCTCCCGGCAGCCTGCCCGCGGCGGGGAGGGGGGAACCGGGACGCTCCCGGCAGCCCGCCCGCGCGGCGGGGACGGAGGAACCGGGACCGCTCCCGGCAGCCCGCCCGCGGTGGGGAGGGGGGAACCGGGACGCTCCCGGCAGCCCGCCCGCGGCGGGGAGGGGGGAACCGAGGCGCACATTCGCCCTATAAGACGCACCAACTTTCCCCCCCCCCCCCCCCCCCCCCCCCTGTTTTGGGGAAGAAAAAGTGCGTCTTATAGGGCGAAAAATACGGTAAGTTCAGACAGCTGCTGGAAGCAAGTTCTGAGGCAGGGGGAGGATGACACCCCCAACATCAGCCCCGGCCTCCCTCCCTGGCTCTGCCAGCAGAGCAGTCTTTCACATACACACACATCTGTCCTTGCTTCTTTGTTTGGAGTAGGGGAGAGAGCAGGAGCATTCCATGTTAATGATTTAATGATTTGCTCTTTGTTGCTGGCGCTGAGCAGCACACTCAGCTGTCAGAATGTCCAGGAGCTTTGAAAGGAAAAGGGCACCCGCCGCACAGGGCAGCTGAGTTCAAAACAGTAAGCAGAGTGATTACGGTGAGCATTGTGGGACACTGGGGGAGGCCAATACTGGTGATATAAAGAATGGCAGCATCTACACTGACATTTTGCTGCTTTAAGTTTGCCACAAGAAGCTCATCAAGGTGGCGTTATTCTTTTGCCACAACTGAAGAGTTTTGTTGCCAAAAGTGGCATTGCAACACGTGCACCTCCACTGTTTTGTGTCCAAAACCTGCCTTTTACCAACCAAACTCTGCAGCATAGGCACCGACTCTGTGGGTGCTCTGGGGCTGCAGCACCCATGGGGAAAAGTTGGTGGGTGCTCTGCACTCACCAGCAGCCAAGCTCACCCGCCTGCCCCACCTCACCTCCGCCTCCTCAGATCTTCCTGAGATTACCACGTCCCTGCTTCTCCTCCCAGCACTTGCCATTGCAAAACAGCTGTTTCAAGGCATAAAAAGCTCTGGGAGGGAGAGGGGAGGAATGGGAATGCAGCACATTCAGGAGAGGAGGCAGGGAAGAGGTGGGAGCGGGAATTTGGGGAAGGAGTTGGAATAGGGGCAGGGATGGGGTGGAGTTGAGGCAGGGACTTTGGGGAAGGGGCTGGAATTGGGGTGGGGCAGGCGCGGAGTCAGGGGGCCGGGGGCAGAGGGGGAGCGAACACTCACTGGCACCGGCAGAAGTTGGCGCCTATGTTCTGCAGTATAGACAAAGCCTTCGACTGAACAAGGCAGGAAGTTGAAAATTTAACCTTCCAGAAGTGCAGTGTTAGGGCTCATCTTCATTGCTAAAAGAACCCTGTACTTTTTACCTCGGGGTAACTAACACATTTGAGATACCCCAAGATAAAAACATAGTGAAGATAAGGCACTTTAGTTTTACCGTGAGGTACGCTTTCTGCGGTCAACTCCAGGTGGGCATATAGGCCTAACTTTGGCAAGTTTCTCTCATGGTAAAATTGATGTGCCTTGTCTTCACTGTTTTTTTACCTTGGGATAGCGGACATGCGACAGTTATCCTGAAATAAAATCATAGCTTTTTTTTTTAGCCATGAAAACAAGCTCTCAGGCCGAGGTTTCATTACCACGATGGACAGATGAAAAATGGTTGAATATATAGGAATACCATGGAAGGAGAGAAGCAGAGACACTTGCACAACTATGGAGGCGGTTCTAGAAGACAGAATGCTTTCCCACAATGCCAAAGGCTACAGTGTGGTCAAGGAGAACAAAGGAAGAGAAGAACCATCAGCAGCAGAAATCAGTCAGTCCTATAAAAGAATGGGCAATAAGACAATAGTGTGGCCAACTTGTGCAATTTTTTCACATAATATAATTGTGGCTGGGACTAGAGCCAGTCCTGAGGTAACATGTGGAGCTATACCCCTCTAGCGAATATGAGCCCTCTGACTGGCTCTCTGACTCACTTGCCAACCTGCAGAGGCAGAATAACCAATCAGTGCTGCTGCAGGCAGAGCTCTCTCCTCCATCCCCTCAGTACCCCAAAGCTATTAAGAGGGCAGGGGGAAGGATGTAAAGAGCCCAGGACAGCTTCACTCCCTTCATCCCCTCTCACCTGTGAGTGACAGGAGGGCACCTCTGCTCCTCCCCGCACCTGCAAACCCAGCCTAGGAAGGAGTTGCTCCTTCCCTGCCTAGAAGGGGAAGTAGGGGACCCGCTGCAGCTCCCCAAGGCCTGAGAAAAGAGGCTGAAGAACCCCTGTAAAAGCACAGGTGAAGCTGGGGGGGCAGACCTAAGAGGGGGGAGATGAGCTGATGGGAGGCAGAACTGAGGGACAGGGGCTAGGGGAATGAAGAGAGGTAGAACTGAACTGATGGGGTGCAGTCTGGACTGAGGGGGGCAGAATGAATCGCTGGACTGGGGATGGGCAGATGTGGAGGTGAGAGCTCCTTCAGCAGAGACCAAAATCACTTTCCCAATAAATTTAAGAGATTAAATCTTGACAATATTGTCTCACTCGCTCATGCACACAGGGGAGGGGCGGAGGGAGGGGTTAAAAAAAAATCAAATGACAGACAATTCATTTTTTTTTTAAATAATCATTTTTGGAACAGTCTCATGATTTTTGGGGATTGGACTCATGACTTTTGATCTCCTAGGAGAGTCTGACTCATGATTTTTCATTTCTTCAGGTTGGCAATACAGTAACAGGGAGAGAACATGGCTGCAGCTGTTTAATGATTTGGATGCTACTCCTGCAGAGGGTTCTTTCACTCATGGTAGTCAAGAAGGAACTAGCTACAAAGTTCTGAGAGCGGAAGTAGTGGCGTTAGCAATGTATGATTGTCTAAGATAGAGGAAAGGTCATGCACAAGTTGGATACCACTACCGCTGCCTCAGAAGACCTGAAAGTGTTATGTTTAGAGAGGTTGCCCTGTCTGGAACGGGAAGCTGAGATTCTTGTGCAAATATCTTTAAGGAGTCGGAATTTCTTCCCCCACCTGACAGCTGGGAAGTTGAGCGGTGTTTCACCTTCCCGACAACACGATTTGAAACAGATCTCCAGCTCACACAGGTTTTACGAGTATTTACCCAACCCCATCTTCAATAAATTGTTCATATTCCCCCTCTATATCACATAATTCAACCACTGACATTCTGCTCAATCTTTCCCGATGCTGCAATGACTCTCCTGCAGCCAGTCATTATGGAGTGCTCAAGAACTAGCCTTTAAAAATGGAAAAGCCTCTGTTCTGCAACGATCCAAGACTTTACCAACCATAGGACAGAATCATAAAAACATTCCCAAGCCTACTGTATAGCACTGTGCAGTGCTGCCAAGTCATTGGTTTCAAAAGTCCTCTTACCATTTGTTGGTGGTATGTACGGCCTACACATGGTACAGTCAAAACCAATATCAGCTATGTTTTCCACTTCTTCTTCTGTGTTTAAATTTTGACAGATTGCATGCATCCATCTAGAATTAAAAGGGGAGGGGGAGAAATACATTTTAAAGGAAATGGCTAACATCTTAAGAGACCCAAATATCAGTATATGGATTTTGAGGTAATAAGTAAAGGGAAATGTTTATATAATTTGATTATTTTAGGAAGAAACAATGATAATCTATGTTCTCTATGTATGCTTTTTCCTGTACATGTGTTTAAATACTGTATATGCTTCCTCACATTATCCATCACCCTTAAGGAGAAGGAAAACTATATTTATGTTCAGACACTTTTTAGCATTACTTTGCCTGTATATGTGATGGTCTATTTTCTTCTTATCTATTTATATGACACTCTGCCAAGTACTTGTAGATTTATACTCATAACAACCCTGTGAGATAAGCAAATATCACTTTGAAAGACAAAGAACCAAGACACAGAGAAATTTAGTAATTTGCCCAAACTTGCACAGGAAATCTGTGGCAAAACTGGGAAATGAATGAATGTATTCTGAGTCCCATTTCAGCTGGCTTCACCACATGACAACCCTTGCTCCGATCCTTACTATGTTACATCATTAGGGTAAAATGTGACTCATGGAAAATAATTTTACAAAATATTAAAAAACTCTTACCTATCACATTGCCGACACTGAAGAATGAGCTCTTCTTCCCTATAATTGCGAAAGCAGACTGGGCAATTAGATAAACTTGCACAAGGAGCACACTGCGTGTAATTGTTTTGCCATTCACATCTTAGACCAGGAGAAGTTGCTCCGCAGTGTCTGCACCAAACACACCTGCAAAACACAAACAAGAATGTCTTTATTGTCCTGGGTTCAAAGTAAGATTGTTTGCATTCGCAGCATCCTTGGCACGATACACAGTATTAATGGGAGACATTAAATTCTGTCTGATCCAATAAGAAATCTGGGTAGGGGTTTTTGTTGAATATACGCCTGCCCTCAAACATTATTTGAATTCAATGAGAAATTATGGTTAAATGAAGATTGGAAATACTTAAGGGAAATATTTCAATAATAGTTTTAAATACAGTAAAATGAAAAAGGGATAACAGTAAACATTTCTGACACCGGAACCAAACACACCATTTGCACTTCCAGCCTCCTTTGGGAACTGTCTGCAGCGGGGGATCTAGGCAGTAAGTGTGGTAGCTGATGTCACAGTCATCACAGAGAAGCAGTCTTCCTGGATCTGTAGCTTTCCCGCAGGCTTCACACACTGTGCACTCCAGGCACCTCCAGCCTTTACTGAGCACCACTTTAGTAATCTGCAGATAGGAAGGCAGTGTGCAATTTATCCCCAACAGCTGCACAGACTTTAAATGTTGTATACATTCATTTCAATATAGTAAACATTGGGCCAAATGCTGATCTGGCTAGGTAGAGGTGTAAAGGGATGCTGCACCTGTGCTGATTATCTGCATCACTGGTGGTAATGCAGGAAGGGAAGCATGCTTTGCAAAGCTGCTATCTATTCCCTACTTGCGCAAGTGGGTGGGGAAAGTAGCAAAATGGGAAGGGACTGGGTGGAGTGTAGGTTTTGACACCACAGTGTGACAGCCTGTGTAGATCAGCGGCATGTCAAGGAACACGTGTTGTACGGGGTCTATACCCAGGGCAATTTACTCCCTTCTTGGAGCAACAGGGGAGTTGCAAGCTCTTTCTCAGGCTCCTCATGGGGAACTGCAACAACACGTTTGCTTGTAGCAAAGCCAAGATGGAACTCATTAAAAAATCCTGTTTCATTCCAAATTCTTTGTGAGGCCTAACACTGGGGTTTTAGTGAGTAGAACCAAATCATCTATTTAAAGTTATTTAAAATGTAATTTAAGAGCATCATCTGAATGCAAAACCAAATTATATTCTCATGAAAAATGCACACAGCATTTCATAAAGCACATGTAAAAGCAAAGTAAAACCCAGTGGTATCTTAAAAATACCCACATTTAACATAACTACACTTATATAATGAACAACAGACAGTTTATAGTTTATATGCTGCAGTAAACAGCTTATTATGTGCTTGCTAAGTCATCTCATACCATTCAAATTTAATTTTCTCACATTCTCTCCTAGACTAATGAATCTGAAATGTATTAACTACACCAGTTGCTGTCAATTCTGACAGCCAACAGACAAATTGAATCAACTAAACCTGACACCCTAGCAAATGAAGTTGAATTATAATTTCTTAAAAAATTCTGCTTATATTAAGATTTTACATTTCAACATGTTATTTTAACCAACTGTTAGATTAATAAGTGCTATTTATGACTGTGAAATTAGAAAAAAAGGTTAATTTCTCTTGAGGCAGTGCATACTATAAAATGACATTTAATTAAAAGTCTTTCACAAGTTGCATACAAATAATGGTCATATTAGCTGAAGAATATTTAACAAGTTAATGACTCTCCTAATTATGACAAAACTGGAAGCAATGAGATGCTATTCAAGTACAATATGCAAACAAGATTGTCAAATAATTTTAATGTAACAAAACACTTACCTTAATACTGACACAGTAGGGATGGTAACACTGACCACACTGAGAGCATGCAAGCAACCTGCCCTCTGCACCCTGACCAAAACTCCCGCAAACTACACACATATCCTAGAATAACAGAAAGAAAAGTTTTCAAAGATGGGCCAATACACTAACATCCAAAACTATGCAGCTGCTCTAAAGCAAAACCCCACCCATATACTGGATAATTCAACTTATAATGAAGACATTAATTCCTTTTTCATTACAACAGTCAGAGTAATTGGTATCCCAACCTGATGTAAAGTGAACTTGTCACTGCTAGAAAATAGTACAACTGTATTATGCATCGAGTTTTCTTCCTCATCTTTGTTAGATGAAACATCCATGGCTGTGACCTACAAAAAACAACATCATATAAACATATTTTCACAGCTGAAGATACAAACTTTTCACTCTGTTTACTACTGTCCTTCTGGAACTGAACAAGAAGTACAGTTTTTCAGAATATAAATACATACAGACTGTCAGAAACGGTAAAAAAAAACATTGGCTGGTTTCAAGATCTTATTTCTGGGTATTAATCAGGAAACCGTGCAACTGTTTATTAATACAAAGTAATCACCAGTAAAATCCACATTTGCCAGAAGTTACACACCGGTGGCCATATTGTACCATTTTAATTTTTTTAATCATGTGGAGGGTCCCTTCCGCTTAACTTTCGCTCACCACAAAGAAGGATGTCAAATGTTTCTGCAGCAGTCTCTCTTCCCCCTTCCTCCAGATAGTACTCTCATGCATCTTGGGATCCATATGGGGGAAATGGGAAGGCAGTGAATAGGTTGTGAGAAATGCACTTTGTGCTTAACAGAGGTTTATCTGAATATGTTAAATTTGATGTTTTTCTTGTTCATTAATAAACAAAGTCCATTTAATAGCATATTTTAATATTAAAAGTATAGTATATACCCATAACTGAAGAACAATGAAGCTGAAGCAAATTATATATTGCCTATTTCTTTTTAATACTTGATTTAGCTAAGTACTCCAGTTATATTAAAGAAATGATGGATAGCGGTTAAGGTTGTGCAGCTGTTCCCATTCATGGGTTTCTATAGGGCAGAGGTGGGAAACCTGTGGCCCGCGGGCCAGATCCAGCCCATGGCGCCATTGCATCCAGCCCCCGGTGGCTGCCCCCGTCCCATCCCCCCAAAGCTGCCGCTGCGGGCAGCACTCCGGGGGCCGGGGCTGCGTGCTACCCCCACCCCTGGAGTTGCGCCGTGGGGCCAGCGCTCCGGGGGAGGGGGCAGCTCCTCTCCCTCGGAACTGCGGCTGCGTGCTACCCCCTTTCCCAGAGCTGCCACTGCGGGCAGCGCTCCGGGTAGCCAGCACTGCTGCTTCTCCCTCCCCCTGAGCTGTGTCGCATGGCCAGTGCTGCGGGTTGTGTGTGGGGGGGGGAGGGGGAGCGCAGCTGCGCGCTACCCCGGATCCCCCCCGCTGCAGAGCGGGGGGGCCTTGGAGTGGGGGGGCTGAGCGGGGGGCGCGCTTGGAGAGGGGGGCTGAGCGGGGGGCGCACTTGGAGAGGGGGGCTGAGCGGGGGGCGCACTTGGAGAGGGGGGCTGAGCGGGGGCGCACTTGGAGAGGGGGGCTGAGCGGGGGCGCACTTGGAGTGGGGGGGGCTGAGCGGGGGGAGGGGGGTTTTACTGTTGGCCCTTGTCCACGGGCTTTTACACTAGTTACATATATTATACTGATTCAATAATTAGATACAATTATTTACATAAATAAACAATCAAACTAGGCTTCAAAAATAAGCCAAGGATACTAACAAACTTTCACTAGAGGACTATGTCTGGGAAATAAAACCCAGAAAAGGAAGACAATTCACTGTTTTCTGACTTAAAATCCAACACATAGAGTTGTTACTTTCCTGCGCCATATCAGAGCAAAACATAGGAGACCAAAGACAACTAACACCTGACAAATACACAATACTATGACTGGATTTCTCAAATGCATAAGCTTGAACAATAATTTCTAACTACATTTTTTTCTATGGTCAATCATATCTTGTATAGCACTAAATAGAATGCTTGAATTACCAACTTCTGATGATAGAGCTTTTAAAAAAAATATAGAGAAGGAGAGGGCAAAAACACAGTGATATTCCAGTCCCTTGTTTTTTTTATTTGAATGAAGGGGTCTACTACAATAAGTTCCTTTGATTAAGAGTACAGTAAAACCTCGATATAATGTTCCCTACACACAGGCTGGCAGCGGGAGCTGACTGGGGCAGGCGGCAGGAGCCTGGGGAGAGAGCCCAAAGAGGTGGCGGGCTGAGCACTCAGCCGGCTGCCGCTTTAGAGTTTCCCCACAGGCTCCTGCTAGCCGGGGTCTCAGCCTGCTGCCAGCCTGGGCTTCCTACACCCAGGCTGGCAGCAAGTTGAGACCCTGGCTGGCAAGGATCCACCGAGGGAAACCCCAAAGCGGCGGCAGGCTGACTGCTCAGCCCGCCGCCGCTTTGGGCTCTCTCCCCAGTCTCCTGCCAGCTGGGGTCCTGCTGCCTGCCCCAGTCAGCTCCTGCTGCCAGCCTGGGTGTAGGAAGCCCAGGCTGGCAGCGGGAGCTGAGACCCCCCGCTGACAGGAGCCTGCGGGGAAAGTCTAAAGCGGCAGAGAGCTGAGAAGCGGCAGAGCTCTCAGCCCGCTGTTGCTTTCGAGTTTCCCCGCAGGCTCCTGCTAGCTGTGGTCTCAGCTCCCGCTGCCAGCCTGGGCTTCCTACACCCAGGCTGGCTGCAGGATGAGACCCCAGCTGGCAAGGGGCCAGCGGGGGAAACCCCAAAGCAACGGCAGGCTAAGCGCTCAGCCCACCGCCACTTTGGGCTTTCCCTGGCTGGCGCCTTGCCAGCCGGGGTCCTGCCTCCTGCCCCAGTCTGCACCCAGGCTGGCAGTGGGAGCTGAGTGGGGCAGGTGGCAGGAGCCTGGGGAGAGAGCTCAAAGCGGCGGCGGGCTCAGCACTCAGCCTGCTGCCACTTTGGGCTTTCCCCCCAGGCTCCTGCCAACTGGGGTCTCAGCCCGCTGCCAGCCTGGGTTTCCTACACCCAGGCTGGAAGCAGGCTGAGACCCCAGCTTGTAAGGGGCCAGTGGGAGAAGCCCCAAAGCAGCGGCAGGCTAAGGCTGAGCCTGCTGCCGCTTTGGGGCTTACCCTACCGACCCGTTTAGACATCCCAGTTAATCCGCAGCCCGGTTAACCCGTGCCCGGATAATCGGGAGTCTACTGTAACAGTGAATTAATAACAAAAAATAACCTGTTAATTTAATTATATGCAAATCTTGGTTAAAAGCATTTTAAAATTAACAGGGTGTTAATTTTCACATATGACATACGGACCGGAAATTTTGTCTTTTAAATCCGAAGTACGTTAAATCGTGGTCCGCAAAATCGAGGGTTTACTGTAGCACTATTTTGCCCAGTATTCATGAATTAGATGTGTATTTCCCCTGCCTCTTGGTTGAACAAAATAATTATCATAATTTTTCAAGATTGAGGCGGAAACATAAATGATCAGCTAAACCGTTTTGACTGTAGGTAAACCTCCCTACGTATGATGTTTCGCTGGTTTAGATGATCCAACCAGGGCTCTTTTGCTATGATCCAATAGAGACTGAGAGAGTTTGGAAGATGAAGAAGATAGTCCTAGAAACGAAAACATTTTGCGTGACTCAGTGTCATCTCCTTCAGGAATACTACTTACGGCATCTTCTCCAAAAGGATTCTATAAAACCCTTTGAGAAAAATAATCCTTTTCTTTTCCTGCCAATCTTCCCCACTATCAATTGAGTAGACAAATGTGGATTTTTTGAAGTGCATTCTTCATAAACCTATGCCGTTTCTGCTTAAACAGTATTTTTAACCCATGAAGCAGCTCACCAGTCAAACATCGTTCTGAGGCAATGCTGACTGATGTCAACATAGCTACAAGTATCATTATTTTTTGTTAACTGTTGCTGGCAAGTCCTACTAACTTAATGGGAGCTACTTCTGTGCACTAGAGGGCAGAATTTGAGCTTTAGAATTTGGAGGATCCAACTGTCACAACTTTGAGGCAATCCAAAATTTTAGGACCTAAAATCCTTGGCTAATTATACCCTTCGGAACAAAAAGTAGTCAAAGTAGTACAGTGGGAACCAAGAAACTCTAAGTTTTCCTATATGGAGTTACCAACTACTCATCCCTCCACAGTGGCTGGAGGGGTATGATCTCTTAATGCTATAAATTCCCATCTGTGGGGTGCAGGAGATGGCTGGTGCCTTTGCACTGCTACTTTCCCCCTTGCTACCACTGTATAGGCACCACATCTCAGTGCAAAATCTATCTTCTCTAAGGCCTGGGCTACACTGGGAGGCGGGGTGGTTTCAAACTAAGATATGCAACTTCAGCTACTCTATTCACATAGCTGAAGTCAAAGTATCTTAGTTCGACTTACCTGGCCGTCCTCGCAGCAGCGAGTCGACCACAACGGCTCCCCTGTCAACTCCACTTACTCCTCTTGCGGAGCTGGAGTTCCAGACTCTACAGGGAGCGCGTTCGGGGATTGATTTGTTGCATCTAGATGAGAGGTGATAAATCAATCCCTGATACATTGAACACTACCCGCTGATCCAGCGGGTAGTATAGACGTACTCTAAGAGTCTGATCTGGTGCTCTCTGAAGTAAACTGAAAGGCTGCCATTAACTTCAAGGGGCATAGAATAAAGCTTTAGGCCTTTATGGAAAAATTCTATACCATTTAGTAGCAAATGTTCACCTTTCTATGTTTAGATCCACCTACAGAATTAGACAAAAAGGATACCATATTTTCTACTAAATTTTATGTTTTTAGTAATTATTTCTATAAAATCTATTGGTTGCACTCCTATTAAAATATTAGGCTTTTCTATAAGTGTAAATTAGTGCTTTGTAGCATTAAGATAGTTATGGATATGAAAGTTGATATGAACAGCTATGCCCCTATTCAGCAAGGTATGTAAGCACATGTCTAACTTTAAACATGAGTACTTCCAGGAAGCCAGTGGGACAACTCACATAACTGAGGGCTTGTCTTCACTACGCTGGGGAGGGATCGATCGCCAGCGGTGCCCCCATCGACTCCGGAACTCCAGCTCGCCAAAAGGCACAAGCTGGAGTCGATGGGGCAATGCGCTGCCACCATGAGGACGGCAGGTAAGTCGGCTCTAGATACGCCGATTTCAGCTATGTTATTAACATAGCTGAAATTGTGTATCTACAGCCGATCTCCCCCTGCTAGTGAAGACCAGCCCTAAACTTATGCTCTTTGCTGAACTGGGGCCCTAAGAAGGAGCAAAGGTTTCCCATGGACAACTCCTCATCAAAGACTCCCAATACCCTTGGAGTACCCTCAGGAGAATTATAATGGGGTTGAGAGAAGGTGATACAATCCAGTATAGGTCTTGTTTTTCCCACATCTACTGTGCCCAGTGAAAGCTCCCTAAATTAGTGTCACTTCCACATGTGGAAGTGGAAAGAATGACCTGGATCCTCAACAGTGTCATTTTAAAGGGGAATGTAGATGATGTAAAATTGTTCTGGATCCATTAGCTACAGGTTAGCCCCTATTTTTAACTAACATATATTACATTTAATGAAAACTAGAATGTTATCAAAACTATTTCTCATTGCTTATTTTGTTTAGATACAAAATTTCTCTAAAAAATTGAGAGGTAGAATAATGAAGTTACACACCAAACTACATACTTGATTAAAAAGATATGTTCTTACCCCTGGAGTGATAACAGCCCCAATCCCATTCTTCAGTTTTGATCTCCCTCTGCCACCTCGTCCTGAAAGACCTGCACCACGTGGTCTCCGCTTCCCTGGGAATCCTGATCCACGACCCTATTTAATATAAGAGAGCAATTTAAATGCAACCCAGATCTCTTTTAGTGTAGGGACTTCCTTGCAACTATAAATGAGAAGAAACATGGTTTCAAGTGGATATTGGCAAGCCAGATCACCATTAGTAAAGTCACTGCATAAATTGTAATAGAACACCTTTAACTTCAGACTAAAACCTTTTCCTCGGTCTGTGGTCTTCAACCATTATAAACAGGATTACCTTCAGTAAAAGTACTTAAAAACCTGTAACACACTAATTTTTACTACAGGCACATCTGGTAAAATTGAAATAAATTTTCTGCTTCTTGCCTAGTACTTCAGCTAAACACTACCTCTTGTTTGATTCTTTAAGGACATGCAGTTCAGACACAACGAGGTGTGTTCTGACTATTGCTTTGGCACTTTATTGCCATGAGCCTGACGACTGTTGCATGAGTACTTTATACTGGTTTAGATACACTTCTTTGCTGTAATAGTCACGCAGACATTAAAAGTTGTTAGGGCTTGATCCTGCTCCCACAGAGGTCAGTGACTAAACTCCCACTGATTCAATTGGAACAAGAACAATATTTTAGTGTTTAATTTGTTTAATACTCTAAAGAAAGTATTATTTATAATACTAAAATTATATTTTTATTTGTAATATTTATACTTATTGCTAGTGGTTTCTTCTTTTTCCCCACCCTTGTTTAACCTGTAGATGCTTGGTGTGAATGCTGAGTTGGGATCCCGTAACTGTTTAGGTGAATTTAGATACAGTGAATTGGGAGGAGAAGGGGGGACAGGGAGTAAATTTAATACTTTTTCAATGTTAATTACCTGACATTATTATTGTTAATTAATTTGGCTTTCACAAATAAGATTTTTTATTTCACACTGAACTGGAAAAACAAAATGAAACAAAGCAAAGGAAAACTCAAAAACCTCACTGATCACTTCCAAAAGAGGAAAACATTATTATTGGTGATATCTTTATAGAATTGTGGCTGATATTTTTCAGACCAGATTAGAACAGATTACATATACCTTAGACATTTTGTTCTGTTCTTATACAATGAGAGTTAAGGTATATATTCAACACAGCAGATTCCCTACTATGCTCGTCTACTACTAGATAAATAGCATTTATCTAGTTTTAAATGCATTTTAAGAAATCTATATTAATAGCTATTCTACTCTAACTTAATTTTGCTGTCCACAAAACGTCTAGAAGTCTACAATCTCTGACTGTTTGTTCCAAACTATTTTAAAATGCCAAAAATACCAAGACAAAACAATTCACTCAATAAAAGGCACATACTGCCTTTGAACTATGACACTCTCCTTAATGTCAATGGAAGATGCTCTAGACCAGGGGTTCTCAAACTTCATTGCTCCGTGACCCCCTTCGGATTTATTACATGACCCTGCCACCCAAGCCCCGCCACCACACGTGGTGGGAAAGGGGGCCAGAGTCTGAGCCCTACCACCCCAAGTGGGAGTGGAACTTGGGCTACAGCTTCAGCCCTAGATCCCAGCAAGTCTAATGCTAGCCCTGGCAACCCCATAAAAATGGAGTTGCAACCCACTTTGGGGTCCCAATGCACAGTTTGAGAACCGCTGCTCTAGACCAGTGGTCTTCAAAGTGGGGCGCGTGCACCCCCAGGGGTGGGTGAGACCACCCCCGGGGGTGCGTGAGACCCCGGCGCCACCTCCGATCCCGCTCAGGAGACCGCTGAATCATAGTCTATTTTTGTCTCACGGAAATGCCGCCGAAAGACAGCGGAAGCTTTCTATTCGGCGGCATTTTGGCGGATATACCCCGGGGGCCGCCAGTGGAGGCAGGACCGGGAAAGGGGCTGCGGCGCAAAAAGATTGAAGAATGCTGCTAGACTAATGGTCTTCAACCTTTTTATGTCCAAGATCACTTTCTGAATTTAAGGCCAACCCGGGATCACCACTGCTCTAGACCCATGTAGACAGCTTCTGTTGGTATTAATAAGGAGTTTCATGGATTGAAGATAACATTATGGCCTCAATAGGGCCCATAGTATTTTCAGATATACCATCCCCTATTTTCATAGAAGGTACAGAACAGTGGTTCTCAACCAGGTGTCCTGGGCCTCCCGGGGGCCATGAGCAGGTTTCATGGGGTCCACCAAGCAGAGGCAGCATTAGACTTGCTGGGGTTCAGGGCAGAAAGTCGAAGCCCCAACCCTTGGGGCTGAAGCCCAGTGCTCTGAGCCCCGCCTCCCAGAGCTGAAGCCTGAGCGACTTAGTTTCATGGGGTCCCCTGTGGTGTGGGGCCTAAGGCAGTTGCCCTGCTTGCTACTTTCTAACGCTGATCCTGGCTTTTATATGCAGAAAGACCGTTGTTGCAGCACAAGTCGACTGTGGAGTTTTTATAGCATGTTGTGAGCGCGGCAGAAAGAAAAAGGTTGAGAACTCCTAGTATCGAAATTTGTGGTGATAGTTATTGCGAGGTAGAATTCAATTATTCCACCAGTAACAATATTATTGGAACTATAAAATAAAGTAACTGTGCACTATCAGGCAATGCAATCATACAGCATTTTAGAAATAAGAATAAGGAAGGAGGTGTTGATGGGTCAAAGTTTCTTTGAGTAGCCAAGTGAAAAGTTTAATTTCTTCCCCTCTTTGCATAGAGTGTAAAATATATACACACTGCATCGAAGATTGACTTTCTTTAGAAGTAAAATGCTCAAATTCAGAACATTTTGTGTTTTATTGCACATCAGTATTTTTATTTTCACAAGACTAACAATGTGACAGGAATAGCATAAAATGGTATCAATGTTAATGCTGGACATTATGCTAAAAATTAAGGTTTCAAGCAGCAATAGCTAAGCTAATATCAAATTAAAATAAAGCAAATTAGCATGATAATTAAAGTGAGATGAAAATAAATCAATTGAAATCAACAGCAACCTACTTATGGTTTTATATTTTTTCATTAAGTCTTTTTTCTCTCTCTTTTTAGTGTTGTAATAATCCCAATAAAGACATGTCTACACAGTGCGGCAACGTACACTTTTATTTAGGGGTGGGGGTGGTGTGATCTCCAAAGTATGTCAACGTGTTGTGTGTTAACTGGTCCATGTAGACTCTGCTGGTGTGCACTAAAAGATCTCTAGTGTGCTTTAATGTGGTGCTTTTTGAAACAGCATTATGCTAAAGCACACTAGGGAACTTTTAGTGCACGGCAGCAGGGTCTACACTGACAAATTACTAGGGTTGCCAACTTTCTAAACACACAAAACTGAACACCCCTGACCCACTTCCTGCCCTGCCCCTCCTTGAGGCCCTGCCCCTGTTCCAAGGCCCCGCCCCTCACTCTGTTGCTTGCTCTTCCCCCACCCTCACTCACTTGCTCATTTTCACCATGCTGCAGAAGGGTTGAGATGTGGGAGGGGGCGAGAGCTGTGGATGAGGGTGCAGGCTCTGTGGTAGGGCGAGAGGGCTCTGGGCTGGGGGGTTTGGTGTGTGGAAGTGGCTCAGGGCTGGGGCAGGGGTTTGGTGTGCGGGAGGGGGTGAGGGCTTTGACTGGGTGTGCGGGCTCTGGGGTGAGGCAGCGTGCAGAGCCACCTGGCCCCTCTGCCTAGGAGCCGAGGGATGTGTCACCGCTTCCAGGAGCTGTGGTTCCTGGTCAATGGTGCTGTGGAGCCGGCGCTTGGAGTGAGGGCAGTGTGCAGAACCCCGGTGATTACCCCTGCACCTAGGAGCTGAGGGACATGTTGCCTCCTCCAGGAGTCATACGGAGCCAGGTAGAGAGCCTGCCAGCCCCACGCCCACTGGAGTTTTAATGGCCCGGTCAGAAGTGATGACCAGAGCCACCAGAGTCCCTTTTCAAACCAGTGTTCCAGTCAAAAACTGGACACCTAGCAACCCTACAATTAATGCACATTAGTGTGCTATAGAAATCACGCCCCCTAAAGTGTGCATTACTGTTCTGTATAGACAAGCCCTTGGTTTCTTTATGTGTTTCTTTTGATAGTAGCTATCAGTGGGACAGTAGCCTGGCTCCTTCTAAAACAGTCAAATAGTTGCTTTTTTCTAAGTTTAAACATATGTCAATCACTATGAATGCCTTTTGCAAGATGTCTCTACAGCAACACACTTTGCAACAGCCCAGAGCTCAGTTCTTTTCAGTCTGGCTCTCCTTACTGCCAGCAGTCTTCAGAACACACAAACATACACACTCTCTTTCTCACTCAAGTAACTCCCTTGACAGCTATTTACCATCAATAGCCAAAAAATAGTGAATTACTAAAACATAGTTCATTAAAAATTGGTAATGCAAATTATCTTGCCATATAAAATTCAAAATTTATGCAATGCCGTCACATTCTGTGTATGCTCTAATAAATTCATATTTTTGTAATTTAAAAGCTCCAGACTTCAACAGTTTCCTTAAAAAGCCAAAGCTAACAGTGATAAAATGGAAGATTAATTCAGTTGATCTATACATAATTTTTATTAGTAGCCTCTATAGGAAAAAGATAGCAATGGATATATGAATATAAATACAAATTATTTACCACTTTGATGCTCCAAATGGCACTGCCAGGAAGCTGTCTGGATTTAAAAATGTCCCGACCTTCTGAAATATCTGGGGACCAGGAAGGTGGGCTCACTGTATTATTGGTACTCCAAGCCCCCTAGGATACGGCAGGTGAGAAAATAGATGTATAAAACTCAGCAACATAAAAATAAAGAAATAAAAAAAAATAAAGCAAGCAACTAAAAGTTTCTGAAAAGCAAAGCACGTGCAGGCATAGGCAATTTCTCCTAAATTTACTTAACTGCTAAACTAGTTTATATGGGGAAAATTTCAACCCATCACTGAAATTTATGCAGAGAAAATTTCAACCCTCAGTGAGGTTAAAAGGTCTGCAAAGTGACTTAATAAAACTACAAAGTGAAAATGTGAGAAAAGAGGGTTGACTGACATAATCATGTCATCGACAGCAATCATAGCAACACAGTAAGTCTCTAAATTTTGGATCACCATGCCAAGAAGATACTATTTTGATATCATAGATGGGTTTTGAGAGTACATTCCCTTCTACATCTCAATCCACATCTTTGAAGGAAGAGACGGCGTTGGATCACTTTTTAAATATAAAATTATTGATAATCAAAATAACATGTAGGCTGAGAAGCATGTAAGACAGAGATAAAAATAAAACTAAAACATGAAAAAAATGAAAAATAAATGTGAGCAGTTAACAAAATAATCTCTGACCTGCAAGTACACCACAAACGTACAATTATAAAAGCTGACACCTATAAATCTTAACTCAATTTTTTAAATATTATAACTATATCAAACAATGTCTAACACAATACAGGATATATAAAGCTGAATTTTAAAAAAAAAATCTGTTTTATTTCAATTTGTATTTATACAATGTCCAGCACAATGGGGTTCCAATCTCACTGGGGTATTTGTATACTACCATAATATAAACAGTAAAACAACAAGAAGAGGATTAGCAATATGGTGCTAATTTGAGGGTGGGTGGAGAAGCCTGCTGATGTTCCTGAAGTTCTTACTCAGACAACGCTGTTATTTATTGAAGGCAGTATAATAAGTTTTGCTTGAACTCTGTGTAAGGACTTCAGGATTAAGGCACAAATGATTTACTAAAGTAATTTCATCCTAAATTTACAATTTAGCATGCCTAAAGAGTAATAAATTATACTAATTTTAACACTTCTTTGGAATTAAAGAAAAACATAGCTAAGATTAAGATTTAAATGGTACAAGGAAAAATTGGTTAATTTCCAAAAAAGCTACATTCAGCAACAATTTAGGCCCCCTAATCCAGCATGTGAATAGTCACAACTATTCACATATGTAAAATAGCTACACACAAAAGTGTTTGCAGGATTGAGGCCTTAGAACATTGTCCTTTGTGACAATAAGCATAAAGAAACATACATTGGCTTCACACATCACAAGTTTTTAAAATGAAATATAAAACAATGTCAAGCAAAATAAAGTGATTTGGGAAACAGTTTCTTTTGAATCCAATAGTTGATTAAAACTTTTACTACTGTCAGCATTAGTCTACATACAGAAATTGTAGCACTTTAACGTTACCAATATAGTTAAAAGCTATACAAGTCCCCTAGTTTGGACACAGCCACAATAGTATAAAAGTGCTTTATATGAGTATTGTATACGTATTTCTGCATAGGATGGGGAGTAATTTATACTGGTATAACCGCATTCACCGTAGGGGTTATAGTGGCATAACAATATTAATTTTAAAAGGAAAAAAGCACACACTGACTGAAATAATTATACTAGTACAAAAACTGTGTATGGACCAGGCCTCAGTAAAAATAAATCCCTGTCACCTTGTGTGTGTAACAACTCCCAGTGAACTCAATGGAAATGGAAAGACTACCAATGAAGCTAAATCTCTCTATGTTGAAAATATTGTAGTTTTACCAATCAGTATTTTTGTTGAATGATAATTAGTATTTTTATCAATAACATTGTCAGAATAACATTGTCCAAGATTATGTTAGCAGATCAGGAGCTACAGGAAATTTAAGATTTCAAGTCTTGGTGACTATTCAGCCTTCTCTTTATCATCAAGGCAGATAGAACATTAGCTTCCAGTTTGGGCAAGAACAAGATAATTTTCCAGAAAATTAAATTAAAAATCTTTCTGGCATTTCAGATTTGTTTTTCCCCTAAAGAAATAATGTTCATTATCTGTCAGGTATTTGTTCTTTATCCATAACAAAATAATGGACATATTCTGCATATCAAAGTCCTTCCCTCATCCTGCGTTTATAAGGGAGAGAACATACCACTTGAGGGTCACAATCCAAAAATCTCAAAACACATTACTCAAAGTACTGCTTAAGACCTAAAACCATGTAGAGTCTATTTAACATAGTCCAAATAGATTTTGCTGTAGAGAGAACACTTCTCTAGATATTAATTATTTCAAACCAATTTAAAATGTAATAGAAATTTAAATTTGAATATGAAATATCCATCTTTCAAAACAAAATGCATTATATACAATTATGAACCACATTGTTATAGTTTAAATTTTCAATTGAATCCAAGTTTTATTGTAGCTCAGAAACACATTTGAATTCTGTGTCAGATAAATTTAATTAAAAACACACCACTTCCACAATAGTAGGAACAAATTAATTACATCAAAGAGATGCATTAATTATATTTTGGCTTTTAATTAATGCCCATTACAGCATGACACTGGAGAAAAAGTTCTATTCAATTCACTTATATCAAAACCATGATAATAATTATGTACTTTGACATAAACAGGAAGTTCTCATTTTCCATCATATTCTTGAGTCCTCAGAATTGAACAGCACAGCTGCAACTAAATTACAACAAAAGGAAAGAGAACGTCAACAAAGGTCAGGAGAGCTTACTAAATCACCAGTGGCTGTGTTTAGCAACTGAATGCCTCCTTTATGAAATATACTTTAATCAGAAATAAAGATGAAAAAAACATAAGCTTTCATCTCATTTCAATATTTAATAAAATACCACATATGATCTTTTCAGATTGCAATTGTGTCATTTCTAGTGTGAGAAAAAATATATACCAGGACTCTGAAATAACTTGATAGTTATAAATCTAACTCTTCTTGTATTAAAAACAACCCTCCTAATAATAATAAAAACATAACAGCCTCTTCCCAGCCCCACATACCAAAAGAAGTCCCCTCTATCTAGGTTCTCAGAAAACCATGATCATAGTATCTGAGCACTTCTGCTGTGATTTAAAATGATTAAAAAACCACTACAACACAACACACAATAGAAGACCTATACAATGAATACAACACAGTGTTTTGCTCTCTCAGTAGTATGGACAAAACAGAATCTGTTTGGGTCAAAATCATTTTAGGGGAAGACTGTAGAAGAGGTTCCACTGGGATAGTGTTACGGATCTGCCATAACCCTTGGGTTGGACTCAGATATAGATAGAGATCTCTTGAATACTATTAGAGAGAGAAACACTATTGGGAATAGTGTCATAATTTAATAGAGACTGGAGAATAAATGCTATTAATACTGGTGGAGCCCACTTATTGCTGGATGTGTCAAATGACAGTTTTTATTGTCAAATCATTACTGAATGAATAATGGGTGATTCAATTTCAGACTTGGTTTTGGTAAGGAGAGAGGACATCATAGAAGAGCTGATTGTAAGAATAACCTTGGATCAAATAATCATGAGTTGATTCAGTTTCAATTAAATGGAAGGCTAATCAGAACCAGAATATCAACTATGGTGGTTGTTGTTTTTTCAAAAGGGCATTGTTTAGGAAATTCAAGGAATTAGTTAAAGACGTTACTGGACTGAACAGCGCACAACTTAAATGTGGAGGAGGCTTGGAATTTCTTGAAATCAGCTATATGAAAACTAACACTATTTGCATCCCAGGTAAAGGGAAAATATGGTAGGAAAAGGCTCCAGATGAATAGTCACCTCAAAGGCTGTTCGTAGTAAGTAGAGAACCTAATGGGAATGGAGAAACAGATTGACAGCAAAGAAAGCTACATCTTGAAGATTAGAAATTGTAGGAATAAAGTGAGACTTCCTAAAAGTCAAACCGAATTAGCTTTTGTGAAGGAAATTAAGAAATTGTTTTACTTATAGAAAAAAAACAAGAGTAAGGAAGAGAAGAGTTTATAGATAATCTAGGTATGACCCAAAAACTAAATGAATACTTTGCCTCAGTTTTCAATATGGAACATGGGCAAGAAATCAGGATGGTTGATGGACATGAGTGTATAGATATGGAAATTACCACATCTGAAGTGGTAGAAAGATGAAAGATTAATGTGCTTAGTTTGGGGGATCAGATAATTTCCATCCCAGAATACTGAAAGAACTGGATCATCAGATTGCTAGTCTTGTAGAAAGGACTGTAACAAATCTTTCTGTTCAGGAATACTACTGCATGACTGAAGAATAGCTAACGTTGTACCTATCTTTAAGGAAGGGAAAATAAAGTCACTGGGGCAATTACAGACCCATTAGTCTAATCTCAGTGGTATGTAAGATTTTGGAACACATTGTGAGGGAAAGAATAATTAAATTAAGAAAGGTAAATGGAAAAGGGGATATAATGCTGCATGTGTTTACCAAGGGCAGATCGTACTAGACTAACCTGATTTCCTTCTTTGAAAATGTAACTGATTTTTTTTTAGATAAGGGAAGTGAGGAAGATCTGATATACTTGAACTTCAGTGAAGCATTTGACATGGGACCACACAGAAACTTATTAGTTAAATTGGGGATTAGTAAAAGGATTGTAAAATGGATAAGGAATTATCTTATTTGGTATTTTTATTAATATCCAAAAAACATGATTGTACTAATGAAATCTGCTGACGATAAAAAGTTGGGATACTTGGTCAGTACAGAAGAGGATTGAAATATTATATAGGAAGAGCTGGAGTAACATAAATGGAATGAAATTCAATAGTACGAAGTTTAAGGTCATGCATGTAGGGTCTAATAATAAGAATTTCTGCTCCATGCAGGGGGCTCAACAGCTGGAAGCAACAGCAGAGAGAGACACCTGAGTGTGTGGGTCAATCACAGGATAACGATGAGCTATCAATGTGATGCGGTTGTGCAAAAAGCAAATGCAATCCTAGGATTATCAGGTGAGGCAATTCCAGTAGAAATCAAGAAGTATTAATGCCCTTGTACAAAGCACTGATAAGACACCATTTAAAATGCTGTGTACAATTCTGGTCACCCATGCTCAAGAAAAATTAATTCAAACTGGATCAAGTATAGAGAAGAACTACAAGGACAATCATGGGAATGGAGAGCCTCTCTTATGAGAGAAGACAAAGAGCTGGCTTATTTAACCTAGCAAAATGAAGGCTGAGAAGGGACACAACTACTCTTTATAAATATATGCAGGGTTTTTGGGGGGGGGGGGGGAGGGAGAAGAGGAGCTATTTAAGCTAAAGTACAATGTTGGCACGAGAACAAATGGATATAAATTGGCCATGAACAAATTACGGTTGGAAACTAGAGGATGGTTTCTATCCATAAGAGGAGTGAGGTTCTGGACAGTCTCACAACAGGAATTGTGGGAACACCCAACTTAATTAGTTTTGAGAGAGATCTGGACAAATTTATGAGTGGGACTGTATGACAGGGTTGCCTGTGATGGTGGTGGCAGGACTCAGCAACCCTGGTGGGGGTTCCTTCCAGTTTAAATCTTGTGTTTCTAAGGCTGATGCTTTAGGGCAGGGGTGGGCAAACGTTTTGGCCTGAGGGCCATGTCGGGGTTGCAAAATTGTATGGAGGGCCAGGTAGGGAAGGCTGTGTCTCCCCAAACAGCTTGGCCCGGCCCCGCCCCTTATCTGATACCCACCCACTTCCCGCCAGACTTCCCCCCTCAGAATCCCATCCAACCCCCCTCACTCCTTGTCCCCTGACATCCCCCCAAAGGTCCCCCCGCACCCTAACTACCCCACCCTCCCTGCTCCCTGTCCCCTGACTGCCTGACCCCTATCCATCCCCCTGCACCCTGAGAGACCATGCCTATCCAACCTCCCCCATTCCCCGTCCCCTGACCGCCCCACCAGGAAAACCACGCCCCATCCAACCGCCCTCTGCTCCCTGTCCCGACTGCCTGCTCCTTATCCAACCCCACGGCCCTGGCCCTCTTACCATGACGCTCAGAGCGGCAAGAGCTCACAGCCTGGCCGGAGCCAGCCATGCCGCTACAGTGCTGCCCAGGAACAGCAGGCCAGAGCGCTGGTGGCACGGCGCACTGAGGTGAAGGGGGGACAGTGGGGGAAGAGCTGGGGGGAGCCTCCCCAGCCGAGAGCTCAGGGGCTTGGCAGGACTGTCATGCAGGCCTGATGTGGCCTGCAGGCCACAGTTTGCCCACCTTTAGGGCTTCAGATGGTCATTTGGAGGGATCAGGAAGGGATCCTACAAACATTTTTTTTAGTCTGCTTCCTAAAAAAACCCTCAGACAGCCATAGTTGGAGATGGGAAATTGACAGCGTGGTCCAGTGCTTTGAGGTGCCACCAAGCATTCTCAGTCTCTCGCGTGCCATTGCACGGGTCCTAGGCATTTGGACCATCTTAGTCCCACTAGTACAAAAGTTTGAGAACCACTGGTCTAATTTGGGATGTTGAGTTTAGTGTAGGATGTTGGGGGTAGCCTGTGGTTTTCAGGAGGTCAGACTAGATGACTTGCTGGTCTTTTTTGGCCTTAAACTCTAAGACGCTTGTAGAGCTTAGTTATCACATTACAAAATCACTGACAAATCACTAAAAATACCCCACGAAGTACAATATCCATTAGAAATGTAAGGTAGACCATAGATAAGATTCTACTCAATGTTTGCCTGATGAAAAAAATGCAAAATCAGTTGTGAGATTACTCTGTATTTAAAAATTGAATTAAACTAAAACAAAGTACAAACCACCAAAAACTACACACCAACCTGAAAGCACCTATACATTACTGTTCCTTGCTACTTAGATAACCAGAAGTTATTTCAATATCTTAATTTTAACTACCTAGAGTACTTTGCACAACAAATTTACAATATCAGTACTAACATTAACCCCTTCCTCCCCCACAAATATTCAATTTTCTATGCGACATTCTTTTTACGAGCTTCTCTAACAGGCTCATCTATTAGTGTTAAAATACAGGATACCCTATAACAATATGTATATAATGATTTCATATGAGGATTATGTTTCATAGATAATGACTAATGAACCACATCAATTTGCCAGAATTTTTTTTTTGTAAATAATATCCCCAATATCATCCAAGCCACACACTTCCAGAGAAAATTTAGCCCTGAATTTATTTATGTGGGTGGAAATGTTTCTCTGAGTGTGTGTTTTCATTCCTACTGGGTTCAGGGAAACAGTACGTTAGGTACATACTTTATAAACAAACAGGACCAAACCCAAGAAATATTCGATTCTATCATCATTTTCTCCTACTAACGGAAACAACCCAGAAAGGCCCCAAAATATTGGCTAGCCCCTCTTTGGCCCAAGCAGCAACAGTATTGTTGCCATAAATGTACATCATTTAAATGGCACCCATCAATTAATTATTAGAATGTTTATTATACTAACTAATCTTGAATGTCGGTTTTAGGTACTTTTAGAACAAGGGTGCAGATATATCATACTTCTCTTACAATGTGGTGTTTGTGCCATGTTACTAAGACTCCATTCCAGAAGCATTCTTAGGTCCCAATTTAGTAAAGCATTTAAGCATGTGCTTAAGCATGATTAGTCCCACTGACCTCAACATTAACAAGTTAAATTATATGTTTAAGTGTTTTGCTGAATTAGGGACTAGCCAAATAAGGAAAATACTGTAGGGTACAACACTATCTACTATGGATGGAGGATGAGGTAGAACAGGAAGCTCAGTGAATGAAGTGTCTGAGATACTGAAGGATTTTTTTCTGGAATGTATATGCCGTATAAGAGAGCACATGTGAATGTTTCTCTCTATCCAGAAGTGGGCATTGTACTTGGAAGAGTTCTTGGGTAGCTCATATATAATAAATGGGGGGGGGGGGAGGGAGAGGGCAGATTTGCCAATCTTTATTAAGCATGCAATGATGGGTTAAAATAGTTTATCTAGGAAACACAGATATCTTATGGTCAATTTGCTATATGGTGGTTTGATGTCAAAAAATTAATTGTGCACAGTTGTGGACCAGGTAGTCAGAATTATGGTTGTTTGTGGAACCTTAATTATGCATTCTTAGGCTTTCATTTAGTATGAATGTTCTAGTAAATTTTCTTTCTGACGAAATTGACAAAGATAGATTACACTTAAAAAGGCTTAACTTGAGATTTTCCTTTAAAATTTTTTGAAGTGCTGCTCTGTTTCTTCCCAATACTATTTTAAGTTTTCTTTTGCAGAAGTTAGAAAAGAATATAAAAATATCTTTAAATAAAACGAGGAAGACTTTGTAGCACCTTAGAGACTAACCAGTTTATTTCAGCATAAGTCTCTAAGTCTTCCTCATTTAATTTACGGATACAGACTAACACGGCTGCTAATCTTAAACCTGTAAAAATATCTTATTACCTTGCACATTCACATGTAAACTGAAGATCTCATTTGTAGGAAAAAATCTCTTTAGAAAAATTGTTCTCTTTTGTAACAGAGAACAATTGAGGCAGTTTATCTTTGTATAATGTACATGCCAAAGTAGTATCTGGAACGTTGAAACTGTGTTCTGTTTTAGTGTGGTTATAAATTGATATAAATACATTAAATAAATGAACAAATAAAATACACTGAGAAGCCACATACATGAGTACAGATGGTAGTAGGAAGGAGATCTGCTGAGAGCCTAATCCATCATATCTTGTGAACAGTAGGTATCTTAGGGTGAAATCCTGGCCCTGATGGAGTCACTAGTAAAAAAACCCACCGACTTCAATGGGGCCAGAATGTCACTCAGTTACCAGTTCTGCTAATACAGAGCTTAAAAGCTCCATGAAGCAGATGTTCCACTGGCATCCCTGCTCCTGCAGAACTTAAAATTTCTTCAACTGCTCTAGTGGGTGTCTCAACTACTGTGAGACTTCTAAATTCCCTTGAACAGCTGGGTCTCTCTGAAGAGCTATGGGGAGTTCTCTTTGTTCCTCAAAGAGGCTACAGACTGCCACCTTCCTGGTAAAGTTCAGCGCTTCAAACATGTCTTTAAAATTAACCATCCACGCTTCCCCAAAATCCTCAACAGCACTGAAGATAATTCCAGCCAAATGTAGACAATATCATTTATGAGAGACAATGTTAAAAAAAAGTTAGGAAACTACAAAATAGGAAAATTTATTCATGCTTACATGAAAATTTCCTTTCTTCAGATAATAAGGTCCACATACCAGCTTGGGGGCAGAACCAACTATCAATCACTGGCAACAGGGAAATGCCCCTCCCCACTCCATTGAACTTACCACACCTGTTGGGAAAACTTCCACAACCAGGAGAATTCCAATCTACTTTCTTAAATTACAGGGTTGAAAAGTGCACTGCACTACACTGGCATACCTACCTCTCTCAGGTGTGAAAAAGCCACACTCCTGAGAGATGTAATTAAGCCTACGTATATAAAATAAGTGGGGGGCACTTCTATATCCATCTTCCCCTGGGCACTAAAGCATGGAGAAGACTTCTGCCAAAAGAAAGAAAATGTCATTGACTACAACTGGATGACCATGCAAAATTTGGTGAACTAATGGCTGTCTAGCAGACCTAAACAGAGGACCGAAGTCCTCTGCCTTGAGACTGTCAAGTACTCCAAAACACTGGATTTTGATGTTTAAATCAAAGGAAGAATAATTTATTACTTTGGGAATGAATACTGTAACAAGCGTGATGACTACTTTCAGAATTCAAAGTACAGTATCACGTCTCATTAGAGAAAGTTCCAAACAAAAAACTCATTTGACTGGACATAGTTGCCATTGGAAAACCTACTATAGGGCATGGGAAGTATAATGATACCTTCTGCAGAGGTTCAATCTGGGTTGTGCTGTATGGAACAATATGAAGGTCCTCTAAGGACATGGACTATAATCTTGTGGGACTGGAGTTAGGCTGATGCCGTAAGGAAGCATTTAATGCTGGCATTTGTAAAAAACTTCTCTTTTCCTGAACACGATAAGTACATTATACTATTCAAGACTATATTATATTATACTATTCAAGTGTATATGTGTGTGTATATATATATATATATATATATATATATATATAAAATCTGACTTCCACCACTTAACTCTTGGTGTTCTGCTCCCCACCTTGGTGGGTAGTGCACATAGGAGATGGGAAAACTCGTCTCTGCCAGGATAGGCAAATGTCTCTCTGGAGTAGAGCTGTTCATGTTTTTTCCCATAAAAACTTATCAGACACATTGACTGTCATGACCAGAACAGGTCTATTATCTAAGAAGGAGCAGTGTTCTGAGAAACATTATGAATCACTGTGATCCAGCTGATGGAAAATGTGCTCTCTCTCTTTCCCTTCCTTGAACTTGAATTGGAAAGAGCCCATCAAAAACAAAACAAACAAAATAATCTGATTCTCTGCATTCATCAGTTGTGGAAGGGGAGAATAATATACAATTGAAGCTAGAGTTCTGCAAATGGATGAGATGCAAAAGTGATGCTCAGAATTCCTGGATCACTGAAGCATGCCTACGAAAGAGATGAGAATTCCTCACAGGAATTGGATTTTTGTTTCTGTGATATCACTTGTTTTCCATTATGTCTGACTTCATCTTCTGTCATTCTTCTGAAATGAAAGCTTGCCGGTGATAGTATTCATCCTCAGCCTAGGCCTACAACTGATCTCTCTGGCACCATATGTCTGTCCAAGACATTCCAAGAACTGTATCACTCTGTGTGTTTGCTTCAACTCTCTTTTCCTCCAGAATGCTGATCAGAAAAAGTGTCTGGGAAGAGATAAGGAATTTCCCTCTTCCATAAAGATAATATAGTTCTACCATGGTCCTGGAGAGAAGCCTTGGGAGCACATATAAGTTCAAATGAGAAGGCCACTCTTTCAGGTAAATCTCCCCTAGTAGTAAACATTGAGTCCCTGACAACCAGGTAGGGTGACCAGACAGCAAGTGTGAAAAATCAGGACAGGGGATGGGCAGTAATAGGAACCTGTATAAGAAAAAAGACCCCAAAATCGGGACTGTCCCTGTAAAATCGGGACATCTGGTCACCCTACACCCAGGGGAAATAGTCATGTATATCTTTTGTAGTGATATCAGGTTTAATTTTGACTCCTGTACAAATAAGGAACCTTCTGGCCTTATAAAATGGAGGCCTCACCAGAAATAAATAAATGGTGGATGACAGGCCCCTTATTGCCTGCCTGTTCTCCCACATTGGGGCTGCTGAACCTCTCATCACTCCATAGTCATCTGCGGGTGGAGGAGGTGGAAAGTCAGGACAACCTGCAACAAAAGCTAAGGACAATAACCTTGACATTAGGGCATGATGACCCATAGAGGCAGCTGGTGGTGACAGCCTGTTATTTTTGCAGTCTTTCAGGAAATCTCAGGATACATGAGAAGGAAAACATAGCTATAGCAGGTCTAGGGCAGCTGTAGATCACCTAAGCATAGTTTCCAATACTCAGAACAATCTTTCCTGACAGGGTCTGTCCTCTAATTTTTGTTATTTGTTGATTATTTGGGGGGATATTTCAAAATATTTGATTCCCTAACTATGATTTGGACTCCTGGCCGTCCTGCACTAAAAAATTCCCTGTGTGTGTGTGGGCAGGGTGGGAGAAGAGGTGCATGCTTAGGAGAAGAAGCATGTCTATTGCTTAGTCTTTTCTGCATAAATCTGCCAGGTCCCACTCATGAAGGTGAGCCAGGGAACCCAGCACTGGAGATTACCGTATTTTTCGCCCTATAAGACGCACTTTTTCTTCCCCAAAACGGGGGGGAAAAAGTTGGTGCGTCTTATAGGGCGAATGCAAAAAAAAAAAAAAAAAAAAAAAGCGCCTCGCTCTCCCGTCCCCGCCGCGCAGGCGGGCTGCCGGGAGCGTCCCGGTTCCCCCCTCCCCGCTGCGGGCGCGCTCCCGGCAGCCCACCCGCGCGGCGGGGACGGGAGAGCGAGGCGCTTTTTTTTTTTTTTTTCCCCCCGGATTTTGTATTAAAAAATGAGGGGGCGTCTTATAGGACGGAGCGTCCTATAAGACGAAAAATACGGTATCCACCCTACTGCACTCCACGGAGGTGAGAAGGGAATCCTGGCACTGGGGATTATCCAACCCTACTGCATTCCATGAAGGTGGTTTGGGGAACAGTGCTGATTTTATTATTCATTTATTTCACCTTTAGGAATTTGAGCCCAGTTTCACTTCCCCTCTGAAGCAGGATAATGGGGGACAGAAATTGTGAAAAAAATATTTCAAGTGGCTACCAATCCCCTTGTCCTCATTGAGGCTCGTCTCCCCTACTCCTCGTCCTGGGTCTCAAGAATGGATTTGCAAATACCCGTCTCTGTTGCATGGAATCCACATGGATAGATCTGTGCAGGAAGCAGGGGAAGGAGGCTAGGCCTTAAGGCTCTTTGCTGGACTCTCTGAAGTTAAAGAGACTGCGCTGTGTCCGGTGCCTTCCAGCTGTGGGATGTGGCTGAGCTCTGCACGTAGAAGTGTGGCTGCTGGTGCGAGCTAAACAGACTCAGGGTTTATCTTTCTTCTGGCTTCACTACCACTATGGAGCTGGGGCTGCTTATCCCAGAGCCAGTTCTTTTCCAATCCTTTCTGCCCCCTTTCCTGCTGTGGGAAGGACACAAGGCAACTCCCCCAAGCCTAGGCTGCATTTTGCCTAGCAGAGCCAGTATCTCCAATCCTGCCTAGTTTCTTTCTTGCTCAGAGGTGAGGGGAACAGCCTCCAATTAGACTGCACTATGAGGGAAACCACACTCACTCTACAAAGCCAGTCGAATTCCCCAAGGAAACACTCACTAAGGGGTGAAGCAGGAGGCACAGACCATCCACTTGTCTCTGGCTTTCTCAGTCCAGCTCTCTCACAGAAGTTTGCAGTGACACCAGCCATTGCAAACACCTCAGAGGGGATGCAGAGCTGAGGGGACAGCTCCTCACAAGGCAAATACAACCCGTGGGACAAGACTGGGGATTAGATGGACATATTATTAAACCAAATTATTAGTGAGCCATTTGATATAAGATCTTGAATTTTCCTCAGAAAAGTTCTGCAGCAGGGAGGCCTGACTGAGCCACCAGGAAGCAGAAAAAACTGGCAGGAGCTTCAAAGAGCAGGGCATTCTCCTGCTGTCAGTGAGTGACAGGTCTGGTTCTGCTCCCACACTGCAAACAGGTTTATGTGTCCATTGTAACAGGTCTGTGGACATTAGCAGGCAGATGTGAAATATCTATAATTTTGCAAATTCATTTCCAGTGAACCCCTTGTACAACTACCCTCAAACTTCATCACAATAATTCTCCTTTGGCAGTACACAATTTGTGAAATTATATATAGAATACTTTTGTTTCTCTGAAGTTAGGGAAGGGATTGTAGCCAAATGAGGATTATGAAACAGAAAAACTAGTTACAATTTTAACTATGGAGTTGCTCCTGTCATTCTATAATATGTGAATCAACTTCCAAAACCAAACTAAGTACTTGACAGCAGAAAAAGAAGACGACAGTGTGAATGTCTCATCTACTACAAATTAGAAAAGTAGAGATTTATATTCATTGAATCATAGAATATTAGGCTTGGAAGAGACCTCAGGAAGTCATCTACTCCAATCCCCTGCTCAAAGCAGGACCAACCCACACTAACTCATCCCAGCCAGGACTTTATGAAGCTGGGCCTTAAAAACCTCTGAGGATGGAGATTCCACCACCTCCCTAAGTAAGATGGAATCTCAGTTCAGAATATCTCAGATATTCGTCCCAGTTTGAAAGAAAAAAAATAGACCTCTATATTTAATATCATTTTTTTAAAAAAAGAAAATAATAAAACACAAGAGGATAAAAATAGTGTGTGTGTTCTCAGGTACTAATGAAATATCTTCACAGGAGGTTAATTATTCTCATCCACAATTACTGATTTGCCACAAGTACAAGATTTGTATAACAACATTGACTCAAGGCAAATTGTATCAATGCAATTCCAGACGCTACCCATGAGTACAAAGTTTAACACACAACTTACCCAGCTGGGATTTTTCTGTTTGCTTATACATTACTCAAAAGGGAAATTGTTTACCAGTAATTGGACTTTTCTAAAGCCAGTATCCTCTACAGACCCACACTCAAACGATCTCAGTCCCTTAGCAAAGGAACAGACTAGGAAGTTAATACTGTAAAATTGAGAACCCTCATTGGAAAGAATTACTGCATTGTCTTAGGGATATGTATACATATATGTACCTATAGTACATGCCTTAGTAGATAATAACCTGCAATAATCTAAGAGTATAAAATAAATGCAGAATCTTTAATCTCTGAGAAGAAGTGAGGTTCCAATGGTGAAACTATCTTTAGAAAACATCAATTACAGAGAGGCAAATTCATTTTCTCAAAAAATAAGTATCCTCTACAGATATATTGGTCTCTTAATTAATACACTCAAGTCAAATCTGTAATATAATAGGAACAAAATTAAGAAACGATCAGCTAAGAGCACAAAAACATAAGATGATTCAGTTGTAACAAAACTAGTATAATAAATGACAGAAAAGCCAGGTTTACTTTTAATTAGTACTCTAATCAAGTACCCTGAGATTCTTTCTTACTTTTTGTTTAGTCCTTCTGCAGGCAAATTTCCACTGACTTCAATGGAAGTTTGATAGAGTTAGGATTGAAAAAGAAATGCTCTTCTTACAATGAAATTGCTACTGGAATGAGCCAAGTTCCAATTTAGCATATTAATGGAATGATTCAAAGTCCACTAAAGTCAATGGGAGTCTTTTCACTGACTTCAATAAATCTTAGATCGGCCTTTATCCTCAAGTGGAATTTTTTTCCCTCCAACTTGGGCAAAGTAAAAAATTGAGAAATAAACAAACTCTAAATGAATTGTGTGCTATGTGACCAGTGTATTTTTCTTAACAATTTAAATGGGAGCCATTTAACCATTGGAAATGGGTTATCCAGACAAATCCATGTTTTTGCACCCTCAAATAACCATACATGTACTATTTCAACTGTTAGACATTAAGATATTACCTAAACGTGTTTATTTGAATATTTGATCCATTATGACCATTCCTCAGAGTATTAATACATCCTGATATCACGAAGAAGTGCCTCAAGATGCATATTTCAAAGAAATGCACTGGTGACTCTTTTTTCTTTTTAAAATTAACATGGAAATTAAATGCTAAAATTATGTTATGACAACATTATGACTGGGATTTTGTTTGCTCTAGCCATAAAATTCAATGTTATGGTTCCCACATCAATTGTAACTTGGCCATATTACACACACTGTATATATTAAGATGTTCATGTCAATAGCAGAGGAAGTGTGCAGTATGTGCAACATAGCTCAGTGCTCTTTGTTGATTTTTTAAAAAAAATGTACAATTATTTTCCTTCACCACTGGATATATATTATCACTGAATTAACGCTGGGAAGAAATAAGCCACTTTTAATGTGTTTTAGTCTAATTCACAGAAAGCCATTTCACACATTTAAAATATGTTCATTTATCCAAATCTGTCCTTTGTGCTCCCCTCTTACAGGCTCTCCAGCAGCTGTTAATTAAACATTATCAGAACTGTGGTTGGTTCTCACAAGTCATGAGGGCAATAGCATAAGCAACACTTAGTTTGCTCATGTCCAAAATAAAGAAGTTACCACCCTTCTGCATTCTCACTCCCCTACTCTCCTCATCACACACAAAAAACATTCTACAGTCATTTTGAATTACACTAGGAAAAAAACATCTATATTACAAACTAAGTAAACTTGAACAGGAAAATGCATTTTATTTTCAAGACATTTAAGTTTAGAAACAATATTCTAAAATAAGTGACAGTGTTCATTTAAATATTATAAGGAGATAGAGCAGGGGCAAGTACCATTTCTTCTAGTAGATTAGCTGCAAATTTCTGATTTACTGCATATTTCCAGCCAATTTCATTATGTTTACATTCAGTGAAAGCCACTGAGAAATGAACCAAACCTCATCTGGTTGAATGATCTTGTATGCAATTTGTTGCATTTACTGTAGAGGATTAAATTAGACTAGGATTCTTAATCTTTGGAGAACACTGTTTCTCACCTCTTAAAAAATATAAGGCTTTGCTTTAAGCTTGTAAATAGTCTTAAATAAAGACATGTCTACACAGGGCTAGCCTTACCATAAAGCGAACTGAAGTGGCCAACTCAGGTGCCAGACGTGTGGGAGGAGTGCCACTAGGACCCAGAGTGTAGAAAATTGTGTCTGCTGCTGGTGCATATATATTCTCTCTGCTCTAGATGCACAGAGATGGTGGAGTGCTGTGCTGGGGGAAGGAGGAGGCACAAGAGACATAACAGGCAGGCAGGAGAAAAGGTGAAATGGAATAATGGAAAACTGCAGGGAGAGAGAGGAGGAAGAGCTGCGGGGAGAGAGAGGAGGAAGAGTCTCTTATGTACTATTTTAGTACCCCCAGGAGCCCGGACTGATTAACATCAGCTTCTCGGGGAGCTTCCTGTTTCCTGCTGCTTCCCTGATCCCACTTGAGGAGAACAGGCAGTCAATTGAAGTACTAGGAGCCAGTTAGGCCTGTAAGACGCTGATATCGTCCCTCACACAGGCCCTACTACTAGTCTGCTTATTTGTCCCCTTCAACTGAGTGTTGAGAGCCACTATAACCAGCACAGAACAGCAGACACGGGTGAAAGAAGAAAACGCTCCTCTGGGGCAGCAATCGGAAAAAGAAAGCAAGCAAAGGAAGCTTTTCTGTCGAAGCAGGAAGGAAACACAATGTTCACGATGAGCCTTCCGGCCCCAGTGAGGATCTAAGTGGTGAGGAGATGCCGGATTTTCCAGTTAGTCAGAGTGCAGGTGACCTGGCAGCTACTGCAGCATCCACATCTCCATCTCAAATGGATGTAACCATGCACATTTCTGAAGAAAAGTATAGATCAGAGAAGAGTGTGGTGGAGGCGCAAGAAACAGCTGCTGCTGACTTTAGTTCCTTAAATCTGGATGATCCAGCACTGCGGACCCGCTTGAGCAGTAGCCTGACTGACTTCCTTGTACTGCATGGGCCACAGCAAGTGAAAAACTTCATGCTCCCCAAAGACCATGAATATAGAAATTTCCATCCAACACATTACTGGCATGAAATCCCCAGTGGTGACAAAGTGGAGAGGCCATGGCTTATGTACTCAAAAACCCAGAATGCTGCATTCTGTTTTAGTTGCAAACTCTTCCCAGTCTAATGTTTCAGCCACATTGGGTTCTACAGGAACAAAGGACTAGAAAAATCTGTCTAGAAATCTGGCAGGCCATGAGAAGGCAGCAAATCACCAGAGAACATTCCGTAGGTGGAAATAGCTTGAGATGAGACTAAGGTTAAAGGCCACCATAGATCATCAGCATCAAGAGAAGACTGTATCAAAGTCTCTTTACTGGCAAAATGTTCTGAAAAGGCTCACTGCCATTGTGACATTACTTTCTATCCAAAACCTAGCACGATGTGGCACTTCAGATCAGCTGTATTTGCTGAACAATGGAAACTTCCTTAAAATTGTGGAGCTGATGGCTGAGTTAGATTCTCCTGGAGTACAGCATCAAAGAAGAGTACAGCATCAAACTCAGCCATCAGCTCCACTATTTTAAGGAAGTTTCCATTGTTCGGCAAATACAGCTGATCTGAAGTAACAACAGAACCCAGTGAAAATGTCCCTGCAATGGTGACCAACAGAGAGCATTTTCTAGAATTTATTGACATTGATGATACTACAGGAGCTGGTATGACAAATGTGCTTCTTAAAAATCTGGAAGATACGGGAATTGCAATAGCTGACATGAAAGGTCAGGGCTACAATAATGGTGTCAACGTGAAAGGAAAGAACAGAGCAGTGCAGACACGGAGCCGAGAGTTCAACCCTCAAGCTTTTTTTGTCCCATGCAGTTCTCATTCACTGAACTGCATGTAAGGCTGCTCAATTTTTTAATGTAATTCAAAGCATCTATGTATTTTTCTCTGCATCATCTCATTGATGGCAAATTTTGAAGCAACATCTGGGAACATCCTTTCTGATACTGAATCCACAGAGTGCTACATGACGGGAAAGTTGAGTGGAGGTGATAAAGCCTATCAAACACCAAACTGGGAAGATAGATGATGCCATAGTTGCCATTATGGAGGATAATGCTATGACAGGATCTAGTCGTGGGAGAATAGTGGCAGAGGGAAATGGAATCACCAGAAACATACATAACTTTCTGTGTGGCTTAGTGTTGTGGCATGACATACTATTTGAAATAAATGTTGTAAGTAAGAGACTCCAAGGCGTTGACCTTGATATATCTGAAGCAATGGAACTGGCAAAGTCGTACCTATAGTCTTATCGGTCAGATGAGGGATTTCAAAATTTTCTGAAAAGTGCACAAAAGTTGGCAGAGGAACTTCACATTGAAGCTATTTTCCCCACACATTCAAGGATAATCCCATAAGAGACCCCAAACAACAATTCAAAGTTGAATTCTTTAACCAGGTGCTAGATGGTGAATACAGTAGTCAGTTAAAGAACGTTTCATGCAGCTCAAGGAACACAGAAGTATATTTGGGATGTTCTATGATGTTCTAAAACTCCTCACTATTCCTGAAGACAACCTACATGAGCAATGCAGTGTTGAGTGTAGAGACCGTGTTGATACATGATGACATGCGCAATAGTGATGTGAGTGATTTAGGTGAGGAACTGAAAGCCCTTTCAAGATACATTTCAGCAGGATCAACTCCAAAGGCTGTACTGGAATATATGTGCACAAATAAGATGACCACCCTCTTTCCAAATGCTTTTGTTGCTCTGTGCATACTTCTAATACTTTCTGTAACCGTTGCCAGTGGAGAACACAGCTTCTCCGAGCTGATGTTAATAAAAACACATCTACGCTCCACAACGACACAGGAGAGGCTGGTTGGCCTTGCAACTCTCTCAAAAGAGCATGAGCTGGCCCAGACTTTGGACCTTCAGGAAGCAGTTCAAATCTTTGCAACTAAGGAACCACTTTGATTATTCAAACAAATAAAAATGCAGGTGTTTACTATGCAGACAAGAAAAGTTACATTTGCTGTTCAGACATTTGAAAGTTAAGTGTTACTTAAGGTTTTTGAACAAGGCATTTTAAGTTGTTAGTTCTCTTCTATTGGGGAACATAGCAGAGCAGTACCATGAGAGGAGTAGAACAGGAAGAAGGCAGAACTGAGACCTTTCAAAGTTTTGGCCCAAGTGAGTGGTTACGGGGGCATAATTTGAACACCTCACCTCAGGTGCCAAAATGTTGTGGGCCAGTCCTGTGTCTACACTACAAAATTGCACTGGTGCTGCTGCACTGATACAGTTGTGACATCGTAGTGCTCCTGGTGAAGACACTTTAAGACCAAGAGAGACGCTCTCCTGCTGAGATAGCACTGTCTACATGGCGGGTTACGGTTAGTATAACTACGTCACTTAGGAGTGTGTGGATTTTCAAACTCTTGAGTAATGTAGTCATATCAAAGTATGTATGTAGTGTAGACCTGGCCTAAATTAGTAATATGGAAAGCATCATATAGATTTTATGATTCCTTCCTTTACAAAAAATTATGAGCCTATGATGTTCAGAAACATAATATGAATTTTTGTGATCTTGACTAATGCAGTACTAATTTAACTAGTCACAGTAAAATATTTCTTGTGAAGAATTTGCAGTGGCAAAATAAATGAGAAAGATGTGTAAACGATTTGTTTTCAAACTATATCTTTAGTGTGTATTACAGATGATGCAGTAAGCTATTTATTTTTGAGAACTATGATCAAATCTAACCAAATCATAATTGCAATGACTTGTACCAGATAGTTCCTAATAGATATCTGCCAACATAACAAAATTGTCAGACCATTTGCCATAATCACAAATTTCTGCCCAGGGAAAATCTCCCAGCACAAGAACAGGAGGGTTGTTGCGGGTTCATCCATAAAGGTAGGTGAAAAAGTTTTACCACATCCTGCCTACAAATACAATATATGAAGCAAGATAGAAATATACACAGATTGATATGAAAGAGTGAGAAATAAGCTTACACAACAAAAACTATGACATTATAGATAACATCACTTCTGAGATGTACCTTGAATATAGCCTGAGGATCATATAAGATTTCTAGTTTTCTCTAGTGCTCAAAGGATAATCCAAAAAAAAAAAAAAAAAAAGAAAAGAAAAGAAAAGAAAAAAGAAATTTCCCATTAGAGACCTTCAATTATTCAATCTGTAGTTACCCAGAGTTTTTCAAAGCAAATGTGTTTAAAATAATGGATTGTTAATAATAAACTATATGCCCAATTTATACTGCTGAATAAAACACAATGTATATTTTCCAGGAAAGATCAAATTGGTTTTCATAAATGCAAATTTGATACTTCTTTCAAAAACACAGTATACTGAAAGTATCAGAGGGGTAGCTGTGTTAGTCTGGATCTGCAAAAGCGACAAAGGTCTATAGGTGCCACAGGATTCTGTCAGTATATGGAACGTTAACAATGGATTTGTCTACTAGCTTCAATACTAAAACAGTATGCTTACCTGTCTTGATCTGGGTCTCCCAGGAGAAAACTTTCGTTTGGTGATAGCTGGCTTTCCCATGCCAATTTTTGGAGTGACAGATATATAAGCTGGTGGGAAAATATTTCCGGCAGAGGAACTCCGTGGTGGAGTCTGACTGTGCAGCATGTCGTGTGCAGAATGCAAGTCTAGTGAAACTACTGGAGAGGAACACACACTTCTCTTGTTGATTCCAACTGATGATGAAAATGAAGAATATGTCTCAGTCGGTGACTTTATAGGTTTCTCTCCTAATAGTGAACTGTTGTTTGCACAAATTTCATTTACAGGAGTGGTTTCCATTTTTAACAGAAAAATTGGTGTTTCAGAGCTTTCATGGGTTTCTCTCTTTTCTACATCTTCTGGCACTCTTACTGTCTCCAATTGTTCTTCTTTCTTAAAAGAAGTCTCCTCTTTATTCACAGACCCTAAAGTTTCTGGTGGTGTAGTTGTGGCCTCAGGTGCTGAAAGGGAAGGCTGAGATTCCTCTGTGGATACTTCTGATACCTCAGCATCTTGTGACAATTGTTGCTCTTCTGCTTGTTTGTCTGACTCCAGCTGTGTTATAGCTTGGATGCTTTCTGTCACTTCTATCGTGTGCTCAGTTTGACTGTCATCAGATGCTGGTGTCCTTTTAGGAGATGTTTCCATTTTAGCTGTATCAAGCTGATTAGAAACTACTGCTTCCAGTTCAACAGTCTTTTCATCCTGCGATACGTCTGTAACTAAGTGAGAGCATATAGTTAGAGATTCATATGAAAGCATCAATAGTAAAAAAGGTTTATATTTTAAAAAAGAAAAGTTGGAGATATTTCAACATTAAAACAAATGTATCTTCCAGAGGAACAATACAGCAGATGGAATCTAGGTTTAAATATGAAGGTGCAAGCAAGCAGATTGTTCTTAAGCCTGGACAACATAGTTTTAACCACATGGCTACGTCTGTTATTGGCGTGGAAAAAAAAAATCACCCAGACATAAGTATGCCAAGCAAAAGCCTTGGGTAGATTCAGTTATACACCTTTTGCTGGTGTAGCTTATTTCATTTTGTGACCTGGCATAAACTATCCTGACAAAAAAACTCATTTGCTGTTATGAGCTGTACTCCCAAATCCTTTCTAGTGTAGACAAGCTGTCGTGGAAGCTTCAGAATTTAAACAAAGACCCAGCGCAGCACAAATCACTCAGATGATAAATCAGAATAGTATAAAATTTCAAAAAATTGACCACGACTAAATTTTCCAGTGGGTAATTCCATAGAAAGTACAGCTTTTCCTCTGAAAAACACCTTTGACAGATTCATAATCACACAATGTTCTCCATAAACATCTTAAAAACAAAGTATTCACAACAAATTAAACAACCTCAGATAGTGTAAACTGTCCAGCTGGACAAAAACTCTCCCAATCGTATACAACCAACAAAGATCCCAACAGCTCGTAACTTAGGATCAGGCTGAAAGTGTGATTTCAAGTTATGGAATTCAAAGGTGGCAAGAAGAAAACTTTTCTTGTCAAGTGTATGTGTGAGCCTGAGTCATAAATTTCTGAAGAATTAAAACCTATATTTTTTTTTATAAAGTCAGCCAAAACAACATAGTTCTCTTGTTTTTGCAATAGCAACACATTAAATGCTCATGTTTGCAGTGTATTGCCACTAGTGGGATTACTTGCCTCAAACCAGATTTCTCCCATGTGGCATTTCTCATTGGAATTATCGCCATATAAAATGAATATCATCCTAATGGAATTTGCCAATTTTCTAAATTCTCATGGTTGTATTGCAGTTTCACTTGATCTTCTATTATTTTTACAATCCTTCTTAAATTGGTATCATCATCAAATTTGATTATTTAATCTTCCAGGTAATCCATGAAGCTATTAAATAGCACTAATACCAAAAGAAGCTTGCTTGACACATCAACTGGTTTTGATTGTGCTCTGATTGTTTCTCTCCAATTCTGGTTAATTAAATAGTTTTGTGTTCATATTACCAAAAATCTTCCTAATTTTACATTAGGTCATTTAGACCAGTAACAAAAATGGTTCAATCAATTCACTTTATCCACAACAATTACAATTTTATTTAATGATAGAACATACATATTTTTGTCTAGCTTTTCTTTAAAACCACTTCCCCACAAATCTATGAGTCTTCCTACACATCAAATTGCCATCTAAATATTTCCTGTATTGTTTACTTTAATAGGTTACCTAACTGTGATTTATCCAAACAATTCAATATAGTTACACTTAGAAAACACTTTGTGCGCTCCTCTTGTGCGTCCTGTGATTTTTACCAGTGAATTCAAACTATCAGCTATATAGTTTGCTATTTGTTTCAGGATCTCGGATACAACTCTTCAGATCCTGCTGATTTAAAAGCCAACCAATAGTCTCTCAGCTCCTTTGAATCTATGATTAGAGAAGACTTATCCAAATCATCTATGCCATCTAATATTCCACAATCTGATATTAGTATTAATCTGGGGAGCAAAGTACTGCATGTACTAAATAATTCAGACATCATACAGGGACACTTCAAATGCTAGGCTACGATTACTCTGGTTTTACTCTTTCTTGGTGAATTTTTAAATGTCTCCTGGAAAAATATATTATTCAACTCTCCTAGAAAAGTATACTATTTTTGTATTTTACTTCTGAAAGATCTGACTGTTCAGTAATCTTATCCAATGACTTCTCCTATTTCCCCACTTTTGTACAGAAATGTTTTTAAGTCATTTAATTCAGGTCGTTGCATCTATCATTATGTAACCAAGTGTATCTTCTCTACTAATCATGATTGCACAAAGATAACTCACCTACTCTTTTATTCTAAGAAAGATGCCAGTGCCGTTACACACAAAATTGATGGCATTGACATCTATGCCAACAATTGATCCATTTAGGCTAGCAATGGTAACAACAAAAAAAGTGGAGTAGGATCAAATGTTCCTGATACTTGAAATGAAGTTAAGATACCACAGTTCAAGACTATGCAGTGCTATGATAAGTAAAATAAAAAGGACAAAATGTACTTTAAAAAATGGGAAAAATGTTACCCAGGCAATTAGATTGTTGGGATGGGATGTACTGACAAATCATTCTGAGACAATCACCCTAAGCTTCTTTGCCACATTGACTAATGTTTCTGACCTCTTTTGTGAGAAAAATGCAAAGGATGAGTCTTCTAATGGGGATCTGAAGTCCTTCTTCACTGCAGTAATATTGTTTTTAGACTCCAATAAAGATGGTATCAAAAACAGTTGGGTTCACATAACAGTAGAGCAGGGCACATAATGGAAAATAAGAATTCATAATAATACATTTGTGCATATCACCCACCTCTGGGTGAAAAATTAAATAAAAAATAAACTTAGCAATATTATGTTTATGTCTTTCCCCTCTCATTGAGTGGGGGAGGAGAGGGAGACAATAACAAACTACTGAAATGGTGGTTATGAAAAATGGTGGTTATGAAAAGTGCTAAACGCCTTTTCTGTTTCAGCTTTTACCAAAAAGATTAGCAGTGACTGGACATCTAACACAGTGAATGACAGTGAAAATGAGACAGGATCTGAGGCTAAAATATGGAAAGAACACATTAAACGCATAAAATACTTTTTGCTTTCTGTGTATATAAATACAGGCCAGTTGCATCTCAAGTGCACTGAACATGTGCGAATTCAGCTATACGTGGCTGGCCAAAAAAAAAAAAAACCCCAAAAACCAGGGGGAGGGCGAGGTCAGCAGCCTGCCCGTCTGGGATTGGCAGCCCGCAGCAGAGGCCGGGGGGGGGGGGGGGCGGGGCTGGAGTCGGCAGCCTGCCTGCCGCTGCGGGGCCCGGAGCAGGAGCCAGAAGCTCGCGGCAGGGGCCCGGGCTAGGACCGGCAACCTGCCTGCCGCCACCGTAGGGGCCGGGGCTGGAGCCAGCGCACCTCCCCGCTGGCCAGGAGGATTGGGCCTGGCCGGTAGCCCGCCTGCTCGCCAGATCAGAGCAGAAGCCAGCAGGCCACAAGTATTCCTCATCTTATGTACATAAAAGGTTGTTGCAAGGAGGAGGGTGAAAAAAAATTCTTGTTAACCTCTGAGTTTAGGACAAGTAACAATGGTCTTCAATTGCAGCAAGGAAGGTTTGGCACGGACATTAGGAAAAGCTTCCTAACTTTCAGGGTAGTTAAGCACTGGAACAAATTGTCTAGGACAACCACGGAATCTCCTTCGTGGAAGGTTTTTAAGAACAGGTTAGACAAAACACCTTTCAAGAGTGATCTAGTTATTACTTAGTCCTACCTTGAGTGCAGAGGACTGTATTAGATGAGATATTGAGGTCCCTTCCAGTTCTACATTTCTCTGACTAGATGATTTTTCAAATAAATAATTTGACAAGTTCATTGATTACATTACTCAATGAAGAAAATCCAGCTAGTCTACCCAAGAGTGCTGGAACAAAATATCACATATAGAGAGCCTGACGGTTTAGGCTTTGAATATTTCTGAATTAATGGACAATCAAACACCTAATATTAAAGACAACAGTCTTTCTGATTATAAGCCATTCTATGTTTTGGCTAATAAATTTATAATGTCTTAAATGACTTTTCTTTCCTATTTCTTAGGAAACCTAAAACAAATAACTCCATCCACTAACCAACGGTTAGAGTCTTATTATATGACACTAAAAGTGTCATATGTTAATAAAAATGCATAAAAAATGGAACCACAGAAAGGTACATAGCTATTGTACAAATTTAAGGGTATGAACTTGATACTTAATCCTTGACCTGGTTTACAGTTAAAAGTGAAGCTGATGTAGCTATGTCACTCTGTAGTGTGAAAAATCCAAACCCATGAGGGATGCAACTATGTCTAACCTGACCCTCAGTGTAGATGCAGCAAGTTGACAGTGAATGCTTCCCACTGTAGCTACTATCACTCAGGTAGATGGTGTTCCTAAACCAATGGAAAAACCCCTTTTGTTGGCATATGCTGCACTATGGGGTTACACTGGCAAAGCTATGGCAATGCCAGTGTAGTCCCCTTTGTATAGACATACCCTTTTGTGTTAGGGCATATACTACAATTTCTCAAAACACACATTTTTGTCAGTTCTCCAGTTGTGTGCAGCAACATCTGCCAGTATTCAAAGAGTAGCAAATATGTGGAAAACATCTTATTTGGAGAAACTACATATTTTATTCAGAATATGAAATGTTTTCATAAGAACTTCCCCTGCTGACTTATGTTTTGAAAACAGCACGATAAGGTCTTTTGTGGTTCAGTCATCCAGGCAGTAAAAAGAAGTCAGATAAACGATGAGTTATCTCTTGAACTCAGGAAAAAGTGTACAAAGCTATAGGACTTCGGATTTGGTGGCTCATTTGCTAGTGCTCTACGTTTCCATATGGGATACGCAAGTTCTCAATCTTCTAGATGGCAAGGGGAGGAAGATTTCAAGGAGTTGCACATTCAACCAACAGGAAGAAGTGTCTCTTGTTAATCAACAGCACCCTTCGTTTCCCTGAAGCCAAATAAATATGTATGTTACTTCTCAAAGTGCTTTAAACGAAGTGGGTAGGGGGTTCCAGTAAACAGTAAAATTGTCAATGACCATTTTTAAAGGATGGTCCATCCAGAGTCAGACAAAATGGAAAGGTGATTACAGTAAAGAAAATCAAGTGAACTGAATTTAAAACAGGGGAAAAAATTGCTTGTATGTTTGCCATGAGCTTCTTTTTATGAGGGTAGAACATCTATTTTAAAAATCAACTTGCATTTGGAAAAAAGATGAAAATATCACAGTAGGTCACATGGTTGTATGATTAAATCCATGTAGCAAGCATGCTAGAAGCACTCACCCCTTGGATATGTGACCCAAAACACACAAGAGAAAATTCAACCACTCATCCTGTTGTGTGCTATTGCTAACACATCAGACTCTGCAAAAGCATAAGGGATACCATTCCTCTGGGGTTGGAGGCCAGCAGCTGGCTAATTAGGCCCACCTGAGGCTGTTCTCCATAAAAGGAGGACCAGGAAATAAAAAGGGACAGCTATGATACATGCCAGAGGCTGGAGCTACTTCCATGAGGAACTGCTCTCAGAAACAAAATGGACAGAAGGGAGACTGTGGGAAGTCCTATTATCACAAAGGGGCTGAGGCAAGAGCCAGGAACTTTTGGGTTGAAGAACTTACAGGGGTGAGGGACAGGCTTTGGGAGATTTTAGTCTTCTTTTGAGGAGACTTGAAAAAAAACAACAACAGCTGACTCTGTTGGAAATTATCTTCCTCGGACTCTGTGAGAAGGTTCCAGACAGAATTCCCTGGAGAAGGCTACTGGCTCAACAAGAACAAGCCTGAGGCCAACTGGAAGAGGGGGCTATAAGACAGGCCCCAATCCTTTGCAGACTCGTACAGAAAGTTTTGAAATTATATGGCAACAAATAATATAATATTTTTCTCTATACTCCACAAGTATACAAACATACCAGTTTGGTTAGTTTCTATTCCAGGGAATATCCACTCCCAGTAAATAACATTTTTTTCTATATAAATGTTCTGCAGACACAGTGTATAATGTTATCCTTGCCTTAATGAAAATAATCTTTCAAACAACAAAACATGGTTATTACAATAACTGAAGAGTTTGGGTGATGGAATCTATACAATTCATTTGACTCTGCAAAAGGCAGGGACGGAATCTTCCTGTTAGTGTTTATGTAACTCCATGAGCACTTAGTGATATATTTGTCTGGCTGTGAACATCCCATTCTTACCATCTGCGACACATCCAGCTGTTGATTCTTGACCAGAACCATCATCAGTAACTCTTTTTTCCTGAAATGCCATGTCTTCTGCATCACCTCCAATTTCCATTTCATTTGTACAAGCTGAAGGAAAAGCAAAGCATTTATCAAGTTTGACATACTGTTTATTGTATTACTTTGGCATCTGTGGTTGCTGTCATTGCTTGACCTTTTGGTTTAACAACAAGGTATTTAATTTATGTGATTTGAGATAAGGCAAATCAGGATAACTAGAAGGTTAGGAAGAATATACAGTATTTCCTAAAGAGCTTGTCTAGAGTTGTTCAGGAATAGCTACCGTATTTTTCGCCCTATAAGACGCACTTTTTCTTCCCCAAAACGGGGGGGGGGGGAAGTTGGTGCGTCTTATAGGGCGAATATACCTATTCGCCCGCGGTCACAAAAAAAAAACAAAAAAAAACCTGCGAGTGCGCCCCGGTTTCCCCCTCCCCGCTGCGGGCGGGCTGCCGGGAGCGCTCCCGGTTCCCCCCTCCCCGCCGCGGGCGGGCTGCCAGGAGCGCCCCCGGCAGCCCGCCCGCGGCGGGGAGGGGGGAACCGGGAGTGCCCGCGGCGGGGAGGGGCGAACCGGGAGCGCCCCCGGCAGCCCGCCCGCGCGGCGGGGAGGGGGGAACCGGGAGCGCCCCCGGCAGCCCGCCCGCGCGGCGGGGACGGCGCTCCCCCGGCAGCCCGCCCGCGCGGCGGGGACGGCGCTCCCCCGGCAGCCCGCCCGCGCGGCGGGGACGGCGCTCCCCCGGCAGCCCGCCCGCGCGGCGGGGACGGCGCTCCCCCGGCAGCCCGCCCGCGCGGCGGGGACGGCGCTCCCCCGGCAGCCCGCCCGCGCGGCGGGGACGGCGCTCCCCCGGCAGCCCGCCCGCGCGGCGGGGACGGCGCTCCCCCAGCAGCCCGCCCGCGCGGCGGGGACGGGAGAGCGGCGCTCCCCCAGCAGCCCGCCCGCGCGGCGGGGACGGGAGAGCGGCGCTCCCCCAGCAGCCCGCCCGCGCGGCGGGGACGGGAGAGCGGCGCTCCCCCAGCAGCCCGCCCGCGCGGCGGGGACGGGAGAGCGGCGCTCCCCCAGCAGCCCGCCCGCGCGGCGGGGACGGGAGAGCGGCGCTCCCCCAGCAGCCCGCCCGCGCGGCGGGGACGGGAGAGGGGCGCTCCCCCAGCAGCCCGCCCGCGCGGCGGGGACGGGAGAGCGGCGCTCCCCCAGCAGCCCGCCCGCGCGGCGGGGACGGGAGAGCGGCGCTCCCCCAGCAGCCCGCCCGCGCGGCGGGGACGGGAGAGCGGCGCTCCCCCAGCAGCCCGCCCGCGCGGCGGGGACGGGAGAGCGGCGCTCCCCCAGCAGCCCGCCCGCGCGGCGGGGACGGGAGAGCGGCGCGCTTTTTGTGTGTGGTGGTGTTTTTTGTTTTTTTTTGGGGGGGGAGGGGGGTTCCCCCCCGGCTTTTTTACTTAAAAACTCGGGGGCGTCTTATACGCCGGAGCGTCCTATAGGACAAAAAATATGGTATATCTCCATGCATGGAATAACTCCATGTATGGAATAACTTTATGTTTGGTACTTATTCTTGAATAAGAGTGTTTTAGCCTGTTTAACTTAATCTACGCTAATGCTATATGCACACTCAGAGCCCATGCCAGCATAGCTATGCCAACATAGTCCCTCAATGCAGACACAGTGTTCACCAACAGAAGGAGTTTTTCTGCAGATGTAGGAACACTACCTCTCTGAATGATGTTAGTTACATTGACAGAAGGCCTCTTCTGTTGGCATAGTTGTCTCTACACTACGTTTTTTGTCAGCATAACAATGTTGATGGGGATATGGTTTTTCACACCCATGACCAACATCACTGTAACAGTATACATTTTAAGTGTAGACCAGGCTTAAACGGATTAATTGTAACAGGTACAGGGCACTCTTATTCCAGAATAAGAGTGTCCACACGTTGAAGCATTCCGGAATCTAGATTGCACTTTAAAGTCACAGTCTACCTGAATCCAAATTAACTTTCAAATATAGACAAACCCTGAATACCTAATTCTCATTAGTGCTATAGCTGCTTTACACCATCCTGACATTGAAAAGGGTCTGTAAAATGAGTGTATGTAATTTTGTAAACATAATTTACACTCACTTTAAAATCCCTTTAGACTACCAGAGCCATATAAAAGAGCTATAGTGTAAATAAGAATCACGTCCTAAAGTCCCAAATCCTATAAATAACTTGTAGAATTATGGCTGAAAATATTTATAAAAATGAATAATACAAGAACACTGTAGACTTATGACCTAGCGCCTCTTCACTATTGCCTATCAATGTTCAGAACATTGCCCTTTCAATCTACTTTCCTGACACAGCAAATTTAACCAGTGGAGGCTAAATTTTCCACTTGAGGCACAGGCCTTCTTTCATATGCAAGGATCTCATTTCAGCTAAAGGAAGTTGCATGGAGAAAGCATATTAACTCAATGAAGAGGGCTACCTCATGGATTGAAGTCTTCATTATGGTGCATGCCTACTAGAAGCCTACTGTCATTTCCCCTAAAAGCCTTTATACCTAATAAAATTCATTACAATGCAGTAGGCAAAGTAGGGGACAGGGAAAATGTAAAGTATATATAAATAACTCCAGCTCCTAAAGAACTGATCCTCAGACAGCTTTAGTGCAAAAAAGCACAATGATTATTGCTTTTTGTTCAGGAAAGCCTCTTTAAAGTTCAAAAAGCCAGAAACTATTAGGTGACGCTACTTTTAGCACCTAAATATCCCTCTCTGAGACTATGCCAACTTTAAAATGATATTTTAATTTCAATTTGACGAAATGATCATTTAGACTGGTTCCAAATCTGGGTTTAAAGTACAAAAGTGATCTCTTGGGTGTAAGATGCTACATGACTACCTCCTATAATAGTTTCAGATTTTCACTAGTAGTTGAAATGACAAACTAACTCTTCCTTGGAGGAAAAGAATACATTAATTACTCAGTGTTTCATCTGGCTAAAAAAATATAACAGAAGTAGTATTTTCAATTTTAAGCATTCAAACAAAAGCTTCCATATATTTAGCAGTGTTTTCACTTTAACGTTGGAAGGTTTTTAGGATTAGTTGTGTGTGTTAGCTCAAATTTCTCCCTAACTGACCTAAACACACTATTTGAAAGTTCAATAACCATGAGTAGTCTTTCACGATAGAAGTGACCTTTTGTAAACCTGTTGTACATGTTCATTCCTAACCTCTGCCATTTATTTATTTATATTTACCCACTGTCACCATCCCTCTCCCAGATCAATTTTTCATTATCCCCTGCTACTCATCAAGGGTGTATACACATGAACAGAGCCAGCATCAAAGATGCTTGTTTACCCAAGGGATTAGCCGGCATGCATAGGAGAATTATACTTGACTTTTCTGGTAATTCAACATTTTACCCATCACCAGTGAAGGAATAGTTGATTCCCTAGCATATAAATACCTTGCAGTTGGTTTCCCTATTTCTTCTAAAAGAAGCTCACAATACATGGATGGCAAGAATTCACAAAATACCAGATTAGCTGATGTTGTCAAAGCAGTGCAAGACTTCACTCGTCCCCTCTCCTAATGAGGGGGTTGCTCTTTGTAAAATTTCTAGCTTCTGCCTCCAAGCTTAAACACAAAGTGTATTTCTCCCATGAGATAAAACATGCATGAGAAGAAGTGCAATCAACGTGAAAATGTGGTGTGAAATACCCAAGAGCATTCAACCCCCCCAGACCCTCCATTACAATTTAGCAAGGCAGCTGGTCTGGTAGACAGAACACCAGCCCATGACTTGGGTTCTACTCCTAGCTCTGTTGATTACCTACTGTATAAGCTTGGACAAAGCACTTCACATCTTTCTATTTCCCTTCTCATCGTTGGTCCATCTTGTCTAATTAGACTGTAAGATCTTTCAGGCAGGGATTGTCTCCTGTGTAAATATTTTGTTTTGAATTGGACCCTTATAATGACAAAATACATTTAATTGAATACTGTTTAATGATTTAATTAAATACAGCTTTACCATAAACTCTCACACTTTAAGAGAGAAAATTTTACCTGTCACACTGTCAGATTCAGGAATCAATCCAGAAGTCTGCATTAGATCACATGGCTGTGTCTGATCCACTTCTCCTTCTAGTTGTTTACAAAGAGTACAGATGTAATCTTTTAACTGAGAATCCAATTCATTATCTGGAGGTTTGTTACATTCTATATGAATCCACCTGGATAGATTATTAAAGTTAAATTAATTAGAATTAATTCACATTAAATTATAAAATGTCTTACTAAGAATCAATCTCTCTCTCTGTTGCTATTCATTAAAATTCTCAGAGCACATGAATGCACCCCCCCCAAAAAAAGTGTAAACCAATGCCTAAAAGGTGCAATTATAAATTATGACTAAATGTACTTTGCACGTTGACTTATTTCAACTGTAAGGCCTAGAGAATGTGATTCTTTTTCCAACTTCAAATACTACTGCTTGGGGGCAGGGAAGAAATAAAAAAAAGTGTTCAATATATCAAGCAGAGAACAGATTTAAATATCAGTCTAAACCTGAGGTGGGCAAACTACGGATGTGGCCCGCGGTACTGTCCTGCCTGGCCCCCTGAGCTCCCAGATGGGGAGGCTCCCCAGTCACGCCCCTGCTGTCTCCCCTCCCTTGCCTCCCCCCTCTCCCGGAGCCTCAGCGTGCCACTTCCAGGAGCAGCCCTGGACAGCACTGCAGCAGCGTGGCTCCGATGGGGCCTGAACTCCTGCCGCCTGGAGCAGCGTGGTAAAGGGGCGGGGCTGCGAGCTCTGGCGGTCCGGGCGGCCTCCAGACACGCTGCTTGAGTGGCATGGTAAGGGGGCCAGGCAGTTGGATAAGGGGCAGAGAGTCCTGGGGGCAGTCAGGGGACAGGGAGCAGGGGGTTTGGATGGCGCAGAGGTTCTGGGGGAAGAAGGGGGGTGTGTGTCAGGAATTGGGGGAGGGAGGGGGGAGGTCAGGAATCGGGGGAGGGGAGGTTGGATAGGGCTTGGGAGTCCGGGCAGTCTGGGGGGGGGGGGGGTAGGTGGGGGACGGGTTCCCGGGTGATGGTGGATTGGGGCGGGGAGGGGGGATCTTGGGAGGGGGCGGTCAGGGGACAAGGAGCAGGATGGGTCAGGGATTCTGAGGGGGGCAGTCAGGGGCAGAAAGTGGGTGGGGAGGTCAGGTGGGGCCAGGGTGTCTGGGGAGGTACTGCCTTCCCTACCTGGCTTTTCATACAATTTTGGAACCCCAATGTGGCCCTTGGGCCAAAACGTTTGCCCACCCCAGTCTAAACTTTGCTTAAAGCCAACAATGTAACCATAATATTGTCCTAAATGCACATCGATTTAAAGATTTCCCCCCTCTTTCATCCCCCGCATTACTGAGCTAAAGTCATGGGTATAATTGGATACAGAATGCCTACTCTATAGGTTTTGCAAAAGAAGACAAATATAAATAATTCTGTTTCTGGTATTTTCATGAAATGAAAATTTATAATAGAAAGAATTTAAAGCTAGTGCTCATAAATGTTATCACACTGACAGCCCAGGTCAGCTCTAGTCTTCAGTTTACCCACAGAATAAATGAAACATTACTAATGGCTGGGCAAGTTTCTTTGTTATGCCCCAGTCTCTAGGAGAGAGGACAGTTTACGGACCATGTCCATTTACTCATTTGCTGAAATTACAAAGGGACCTATTTATGGACAGTTATGGCAATGTTTTATGATGACCCTTGCCAATTAAGTGAAGTGAGATGGGTGCACTAATTTCAGATAGGCCACCAAACACATTAAAAGCATATATGGAGTTGTAGTAAATTCAGCTTCTTACCTTTTGCACACATGACAGTGCAACAAGTCTTTCTGAAAGTCTGGGTGGCATGATTTTTCACAAAAAGGACAAGGTAGGTTGTCTTGCTGTTGGTAACAACTATCACACACTAGACAGTTGTGGTGCCACTGACAACTGGTTCGTGTGCCACACTCGGCACACACTCTGCAATTCTGGGGACCATAAAGAACGGGGATTTAGTTTGTTAATTATGATGCAACACCACGGACTAAACTATTAACAACTGACACTTTCTACTCTGATTAAATGGGCATTTTTAAAATCCCTTTGGAGTGGGATGGGGGAGAGAATGCTAGTAAATGATACAAGATTTACTGCTCTGACTCTAAGTCTTCTATCCACAGAACACAAAAAGCTTGGCAATAGTAGGAAAAATTTCTTTGCACTGCACTCTCACGTGAAAGGAACACAACCCCTCTGGTGAGTGGATACTTCGGTCTCTAATCCCATTCAAATGTCAGCTTCTCGTTGAGACTACTAACAAGAGGATCAATTAATACAAACTGTGGTGGTGCTTTTGTGATTCTGACACGTGTATAATGAGAACTGAATTAGGACAACTCATTTCACAAAGGTCACCAAATAAAATTATATACTAACTATCTTCAGTCCATATTCAGTTTTTACATTTATAACTTCAGAACTAATGGTTATCTTTTAACAGCACACACAACTTCTCAATTACTGCTCATTTTCTGTGTAGCATATGATGTCAGCAAGTGTATTACCAAATTATTGACATTAATGATGACAACAATGGGGTAATCCAGTCTCTTCCTCCATAGTGAAAGAGGACCTTGTTCAGTTGAATTGGTGTTATTTTACTGAACGAGGAGTGTCAGGACAAAGGGAGGCATACGGGGCAGAAAGCACCTACCTCATGACACTGACTGGAATGTCGCAAAAGCCCCTTCAAGAGCAATGTATGGAGGCAGACATGACCAGCTGATGGGGAATCCATATGGATCTTTGTATAGATCATCCCCCTTCCCATCTCTTACACAGGGGGTTGCTTAAGTGCCTATAGGGGCTGATTCAGCCACTGAACTGAAGTAGTCTCCATGGAGCAGCTATGGTGCCATACCATAACCTGATGGTAGGAATTTCTGGCCTGTGTTCTATGCAGGTGGTCAGCCTTGATCATACCTTAAAAAACTATGCATATTAACTTGATAGACAGAAAGTGAATGTTATCAAGACAGGGACACAATCTCTGCATTTGGATCAGTTGCCTCCAGGCTAGCCGCCTTTTCTCTTCCAGAGGCACTCTCGAGGACTTTTTGTAAGGTCCAGGATTTGTGTTTGGGGAGGCAGACTGCAGCGAAACTGGGAAGAAGCATGTTACTAAACTTAGAGAACTTTGTTTGAAAAGAACCTCCACACAGATGTTAATATAGCTTGAACCTTGATTATTAACTGTTTCTGAGAAGAGCACCCTTGATGTTCTGGAACATTGCATGCGCCAATGCGCACACACCTTTTGTCCTGTGGTTGGCTCCTGTAAATGAAGCAGCTGTGCCAGAACAGGTGCTTCCAGTTTGTCAGGGAAATATCAGAGGCTATAAAGGATCAGGGAGAATGAGAGAGAAACACTCTGAGTCAGAGCAGCCTGAGTCAGTCACAAAAATGGGCAGATAAGACCTTCCAGGGACCAGAAGAGGTCCCTGAAGGAAGCTGTAGGAGGCTCCTGGGGAATGCTGAAGGCAGGACAGCAACAAGGAAATTTGCTGGACAACAACCCCAAGTCAGAATGCCGGGGCCGGAGGGTTGGGGAGCACTGAAGACCAGAGAGCAGCTGAGTGAGTTGCCTAAATCCGAGAGTGAAAGCCAAGGGCTGGAGACGGCTGAAGGCACAGGAGTAGTGGAGGGGTTTATTCGCTACCGTGTCCAAGATGGAGAGCTAGGCCCAGGAGAATAGTTAGAGGGGCAGAGGAGTAAGGGGGGCTCTCCTGGTGAGAATGATCTCCCAGCCAAATGGCTTTGGGGGCTCCTGCTGGGAAGAGCAGGCTTGCATGCCAGCTGGGAGAGGGAAAGAAGACTGACAAGGTGCCTATGTGTGGCAGAAAGCACCAGAGGTGTGGTACTTGGGGTGTCAAGGGACTGGATGTCCTGGGATTTTAAGTGTGATAGTTAATTTATCATATCCAGTGCCTATGTGTTGGGATTTGTGTTGGGAATTATTTGCACAACGTTTATGTACTAAACCAGTCCCAAGGAGTGATATTACTGATGCAGGAGAGCCTGGTGTAGAGATATCCTTGGGACTCAGAAGGAAGAAAACTGAGGCAGGCACAATGGCTGTGCCATGGCCTGCAGCCAGAGGATGCTCAAGATGGAGCCACTCATGGCACTGTTTAAGGTTATTCCAGGGGCAGGAGTCAAATAGGGAAGTCTGTCAGAATGGCGCCATAAGACTGAGAGGCTTGAAGGCCATGAGGTAACACAAGGCCCCCCCTCACAGAAGACCATGATCCCAGCAGATGCCCTAAGATCGGTAAGGCCTGGGGCCCAAACTCACTTCCTGTTCCACCTGAAGGGCAGTCCCACACTCTCCCCAAGAAGAAATGCTCTAAGGAAAGCTCCAAAAAGGAAACAATGGGCTGTTTTTTCCCCCAATTCCTCCCTGGAGATTTTATTTTGTTTTGTATCAAAGAGACCAACCTGGCCTAGAGCAATGAACCTTTAGTTTGTTTCGAGCAGTAACATTATATACATTTAAAACAATATATACTTAACACCTTATCGACATTTTACACAATTCTCATAGTCTAACTGCAAGCCTACATTTGACAACTGGATACCCACGCAGATCAGGTTCCAAAAACCATCCATAACCTATCAAATCTTTTTTCTATCAGGCAAGGGATTAGAATCAAAGCATCAGTATAGTAGAAAGCCAATTCTTCAAAAATGATGCCATGAAAAAAAAAAATCAAGAGCACAAGACACAAATACTCAAAACGTTTTTAACCAAAATAATTTCTTTGTGACAGGCTGTCATCAAATGGGTCTTTTCCTTTCTGTCTCTTCCTTCTAAGGATGTAGCAACACTGGGGAGGGGCAGTCTGCTATACTTAAAGCCGAAGCTGCTGAGCCTGTGACACTGTACTATCACCAAAAAATATGTATCGACACCATTCAGTTGGTGGAAAACCATAGATCACATACGATTGCTACTGAAGTGACTGTTGCACACTGAACCACTAATGAACAGCCGCATTCTGTTTGGCAGCATAATCTAGAGGAACAAACACAAGACTGGAAATCAGAAACTCTCTAGTTCTAATCTCAGCTCTGCACGGATTGGTGCAGCATGAGCAACAATATTAAAGTTTGGCCCTACATATGCAATGAATAGTTTCAAAAATATTATTCAACTTACTTTGCATTTCCAGCCATTTGTTGGTACAGAGTCCATAACTGGATGCAGACAAAAAGTATGGTATCCTTTGTCACATGTATCACACACCAGCATCTTGTTGTCTTCCCCAGAATGCCTAAGAAATATGTCAATAGCGACACTTAAGTCTTTAAAAACAGGACATACTGAAAAACACTCTTTAGAAAGTATTCTAAGGATAAAGTCGGGATAATTGGGCACAGAACTTCTTTTGCATCACAATAGCACCATACGGACACAATTTTCAAACAGAGGTGCCTAAAGACAAGCTCTTAAATCCACATTAAAGAAACTAAAAGTTGTCTTGTTTTCAAAACTGCTGCACACTTGCAACTCCCATAACTTCTGGAAATCAGCCATTTTTATTTAGATGTCTATACGTGGATTTAAGACCTAGACTTTGACACCTGTGTTTGAAAGTTCAAGGAACATCTGGCTTGAATTAACATCTTTAGACAGAATTCTATCCAGGTGAATCAGCTCAAAATTTGAAACATTCCGCTTTGTGTGTGTCTGGAAAGCCTAGGTAATTTTTCCTTCTTCTCAGAACAAAATGATTCAATGATATTTTTTCAAAAAAGAAAAAAAACTCAGCCTGCCAATAAGCCTATGATGACAAACCTATATATATGCAAATGAATAAAAATAATTGTTAAGGGAGAAGATTCCAAATCCAATTATCTTACAGATTACACAATCAGGCAGATCTTCAGTTGATGTAATCATTATAACTCCACTACCTTCAGTGACAATTGACAGGTATTGTGTGTGTGTGTGTGTGTGTGTGTACACCCTCCCTCCCCCATTTTTTTAAAAATGCCTCTTAAGAAAAGCAGCAGCTGAGGATCTGTCCAGCATTTAAAAATATCAAATATATTTTGTATATTTTAAAATTTTAATAAATAAATGTAGCAGCTGAGTTAACCACAGAGATTTGGTTTGATGAAGAAGCATAGTTAAACTGCAGGCTCACACCCAGAAGTCCTCAGCTAAATGTCATACTGCGTATCGGATGCTACTTCGTTAGCTGAGAGATATGATATTTTGAGAGGAAGGCATAAATGCTGCTCTGAATAGCAAAATGTGTAAGACCCTGTCCTATAACATCTGCATAATTCTGTCACCCTGTCCTCAGCAAAACAATATACTGTGTATATAATCACATTTTACTACCTATTCCATTTGCCATTGTGGAGAGGATTTTTTTAACAAGTCTTCCCATAAGACAATGAAAGTCTTCTTGTGGATGTACTTCTTAGAATGTGCTCCAATACTAATCCTTGACTGCTGATATCTACTGTAGTCTGGGTGTGGTGAGGGAACATAACTTTCTTTGAACTTTATGTTCTTGATAAATGGTGCAGCACTAGACGAGGTGCATCTTGCCCTGCGTATCAGGCATAGCGGGCAACGACTAAGTGGTCATTCACTCTCAGATTGTCCTTGATGATGTCCATAAAACAGAACAATATTATTTTTCTTTCTCAATGGGGGCACTTAAAAGAATACAACGCATATTAGGATGGGCCTTATGAGAATAATTGTACAGGTATATTCCAGTCTCGAGTGAACCCTTGTAAAATTTATTTCATTGTTTCAAATGCCTGACTGTCTTATCAGTGGCTGCTCTTGATTTGTCATCACCTTCAAGTTACTTAGGTAAGCCACATATCTGTTTTAGAAATGACTCATCAGTTCATACCCTCTGCAAAGTATTCTGAAGTAGAAGGATCAGTCTTGCACAAAGAACACTTCCAGCCAGTGGTAAGGTTTCACTATATATAGGAGTTCCATCTCGACTCTTGTTTAAGAATGATTCAGAAGCTTTGGATTTGATCAGTTAGTTAAGTTAGCACTATGGGCTAAGCTAAGGGTGGCCAACCTGAGCCTGAGAAGGAGCCGGAATTTACCAATGTATGTTGCCAAAGAGTCACAATAATATGTCAGCAGCGCCTCCATCAGCTCCCTCTCTTTCTCCCCGGCCCCCCAGCGCCTCCCACACATGGGCAACTCCGCTGATCAGCGCCTCCCCTTCCTCTCTCCCCGCACCTCACGGGATCAGCTGTTTTGTGATGTGTGCTCTGGGGGAGGAGTGTGGCATGGCACATTTGGGACAGGGGTGGAGTGGGGGCAGGGTGCATGGTAGAGCCAGGGGTTGAGCAGTGAGCACCCTCCAGCACACTGGAAAGTTGGCGCCTGTAGCTCCAGACCCAGAGTTGATGCCTATACAAGGAGCCGCATATTAACTTCTGAAGAGCCGCATGTGGCTCCGGAGCCTCACGTTGGTCACCCCTGTGCTAAGCAGATGTACTTAGATCTGTAATCTTTATGTTTGAGAACAAACAGTTTTATTAGCAACATTTTCTTCTTAAAATCTGAGTGTATATAAAACCATGCCCCGTTCTCACTTACTTGCAGTTCTGGCACACTTTGCAGTCAGGACACTGCCAACCTGCTCGTTTTAAAGGGGTAACTTGTATATCCAGGCACATCCCATGGTAATGCTGCCCACAGGTAGTACAAAAAAGTTGATCTAAGAGGTCTCCAGGGCTGTCACACACTGCACAATTTGCTTCTTCCTTTGCTATAATTTAAAAGTTTTCTAATTATTCAGTGAGAAAATAAAGTTTCCCTGATTTTCTTTCTAAAGCCAAACTTTTCCATACATTTAGAGATCAAGAGGTAAATGTTTTCAAAATATTAATCAAGTTCTTTTTAAGACTGATATACGATTCAATAAAATACAGAATACTGTGTAATATTTTAAAGTTTCAATCCATTCAAATTTAATTAGTTTTCCTGATGAGTTTTCTTCCGTTTTTTTCACACCAAAATGACATACATTTCAAATCTTTAAAAATGAAATCTTACTAAGATTTATTCTCCTTTTCCTCTGATACTTAAGGCCTATTCCTGTCAGTACAGATTGCAGGATCAGATTCTCAATGGTTTTAGTGTTACGTTTTGTCCTAGCTGCCACAAGTACATTTCTTTCACATGCTTTTTTAGTCATTTAGTCTTAGACAGTAGCTTACTTTTGGGTTAGTACAGCTTCAAGATTTTGTGCCTAATTATCCTGATATAGCCCTCGTTAGTTTTTTTACAATTATTAATTTAAAATACTACTGAATAAAATGTATTGCTACATGCTGACTTACTAAGGCTCTGACTCAGGAGCTTCCATGCTCAGGAACTTATGCATTTGCATGTGGGTAAGTTTCACTGAAGTCAGGAGCTCAAATGCTTTTCTGAATCAAGCCTTAACTGTGTTAAAATTGCAAAAGACTAACAATGAACTTTTATCACCTTCACTGAGAAAACAAGAAATACTAACTCAATTTGTTGCAAATCTATATAAGTTATACCATTTTTATGTATATTGTGCATATGTACTCACACAACTTATATCTCACCAAGACATATGCTAATTGCTGGGTGTAATTACAGGCATAATACATCGATATTAATGTATTCCTTAGGTAAATTGGCCCTACCAAACATTAGTTATCACAAAAACTGTAGCTATGTAATGATGTTTTTGTTTCCATTTTACAAAGAATAATTTTGAAACAATTTCCTTGCCTATGTCATTACAAAAAGACATGTTTTAAGTATATATAGATATATAATTGTAAATGGCACAGATAATGATGCATATAATTAAGTTTGCCTGACATTTTCATTGCAAGACCCTGTTTTTTCAGTTGCTTACAACTTTGCCAAACTTAAAACATTTGGGCTGAAATTTTCTATGCCAGATGTTTACATCAGGTTTAATTTTTATAGAAAACTAGCTAAAATACCCGGCGTTGCTCGGGTCAGTCGGAGGTGGGGAGGGGGCAGAGAGCTGAGCGAGTATGGGGTCCGTTGGAGAGGGCAGAGAGCAAACCTGACACCCCCCCCACCTCACCCCCCCCCAACCAAACCCGACACCCCCACCTCACTTACCCCTCGACCAACCCCGACTCACATTTTCACCCCCCCACCCAAACCCAACACCCCCACGTCACCCCCTACCAACCCCAACACCACCTGACCAACACCCACACCTCACCCCCCGTAGACCAAACCTGACACACCCACCTCACTTTCCCCCCCAACCAAACCCGACAGCCCTACCTACCACCAAAACAAACCCGACACCCAAACCTCACTTACCCCTCGACCAACCCCGACCCCCCTCCTCACCCCCCCAAACAAACCCAACACCCCCACCTTACTCCCCCACCAACCCCAACACCCCCTGACCAACCCCAACCCCCACACCTCACTCCTCACCCACCCAGACACCCCCGGCTCACTTACCCCCCGACCAAACCCGACACCCCCACCTCACCCCCTGACCAAACCCGACACCTCCACCTCACCCCCTGACCAAACCCGACACCCCTACCTCACTTACCCTCCAACCAAACCCAACTCGGGCCCGTTGGAGGTGGGGAGGGGGCAGACAGCTGAGGGATTCCGGGGTTCCGTTGGAGGGGGGAGGGGCAGAGAGCTGAGCGAGTGCGGTGTCTGTTGGAGGGGGTATTATGACATCATAACTATGTCACAGAGAACAGCAGCTGCCCAGCTGATGTGATTGGCCTTTAAAGAATTTCACCCCTGGGGGGCGTCAGAGGTGAGATTTGAAAAATTTTCGACTCTTACGGTCATTAGGACCCCAAGACCTCTAACAGTACCAAATTTCAAGTCTCCAGCTCAAACGATGTGGAAGGAGTAAGCATACATACACGCATACACCATTTGACTTTTATATATATAGATTTCAGCTGCAGCAGATTCTGATGCTTCTGAGAATGAGGTTAGGGGAAAATGTTTTGACCCATGTTAAATAAAATCCATACAGCCTTTTTATTGCGAATCACTAGCACCTCCATATTTTGAAGCAGAGATTTGAAATTTAGCTGGGGATGGTTGCTGTGGTATCTGGAATGTACCTTTTGCCATCGCTGTAATAATTCACCCAAATTTGTATATGCTCAGCAGAGGTGCATTGGTGTTTAGCAGCTAAATTCTCTGACGATTCTATCTGCACTGAGCATGTGCCATCCCCTCTCAGCTCCTACATGCTGATCAGACTGTACACGCAGCATCTCACAGAGTTCATTAACATACTCCATCCCAGGGATGCGGGGGGGGGGGGGGTAACAATTGCCCCTCCCAGTGGCTGGGGACACTGTGGTGCTAAGTGTCAAAACTGAGCGTAGGGGGACTGTCTCTCTTGTGCCCTCAGTGCTTCCTATGTTGGGCACAAGCAGCAAAGAGAAGGAAACTACCTGATTTGAATTCAGAGTGTGAGGAACCATCAAGTGGGAAGAAATGGAGGGTGAGAGGAACCTTGCATGGGCAACCTAATTCAGACACTTCCTAACCTGAGTCCTTTGACTTTGCAATAATGTTCTAAACATATGTTATTTATTTTTTCATATAGCAGCTGTTCCCCTTCCCATTTGTTTAGATTACAAATTAAAACATGTACACAGGTTCCATTGCTTCAAGTTATTACGTTTGTTTGACTCCACATTATGGATCAGCTGATTTCCATGTGTAATCATTAACTCTGTTCAAGATTTGAATACTCATTCAATGCACATGATATTTAATTCAATCATATTGAATGTGAAAGAAAAAACCCTATTCTCTCTACTTTCCATAAGTCAATCTAAATAGAACAGATAAATATTCAATTTACCAACTCAATTTATTTTTGTATAGCAGTTATTATACCATCTGCACAAAATGTTTCAGTCAGTTAAAAATGCAGAATTTTTCAAAAAATATAATATAAAGAAGATACTACATGACTAGAAAAACAAATTAGACATGAGAGAAGTGAAGGCTGAAGTCGTCCCCCCCCCCGCCCTCCCCCCCCCCAAAGTATTTAAAACCATTGAGACTGTAATTTAGGGCTGGCAAAGGGAATGTGTCAGATAAGGTATACACAATATAGCTAAAAGAGGGGCAGACAAAAAAGGATTCTAGTTGACAAATATAGTAAGTGACTATGTCAGAGGGAATGGATGGAGTGAGACTAAGAGAGTAGCCAAAAACTAGTGAGTAATTTTTTTATGTTGGTCTTTGAGAAAATGCACCAATATTGTGACTAGATACTAAGGTAGTGTAGACAAGCTTGAACACTGATTAAAAGCAGGATTACTGTTTGTACACAGTAGAAATTGCAGTTATCTATACAGGAGACCAGAGAGAACATGGGTGTGGGAAAATTAGGGTGACAAGACTGCAAATGTGAAAAATTGGGATGTGGTGGGAGGTAATAGAAGAAAAAGATCCCAAAATAGGATTGTACCAATAAAATTGGGGCATCTGGTCACGCTAGGGAAAATGGATGAATATAGATATCGTTAAGACTGATGAGATTGGAATAACTAATCTTACGTACACAGCGTTGGTATTATGCAGTAAAGGTGAAGAGACAAAATAAATTTAGCCTGGATTACAAACATAATGGCATAGAATGGTAAAATGAGCTGTGCGCTGAGATTGTTGTAATCAGTGCACAGATTTCCCACAATTTCAGGAATGGCTGCTAAAACCACATTTTACTTCGAGTATATGTACAGTCACTTGAAATTTTCAAATGGTGCAGTGGACTTGGAGGCCAGATCACTGTTTTTCAAGGCACCAGTTGAACGGTCTTAGTGTCTGCAAATTGTCAGCATAGTGGCAACATCTTACGACTCTAAAGAGAAATTCTAATTAAAAGGATTAAGATTAGCAATATATGAACCTCAAAAGATTTGGATAAGCACTCAAAAACTCACATTGGCTAGAGATTCTGCTTCAGTGTGAGGAAGAAATAAGAGAACACCTTTTTTCTTTCTGTATTTTAGCACTTCAACTTGACCCCATGAGCAGAACAAAGTGAAGAAGAGTGCAAAAATGATACACTCTTTCACTGTGCATGAAAGAGCTGAATTGTGTCAAATTTTAAAGGTTTCAGGTTAGTTCTTATTTTGGCCAGAATGGTTTGCTTCAAAATCCAGATTTTTGCTTTCAGACAATGGAAAATTTTAAGTATAGGTATCAACAGGTAGAAATTTGGGTGTGTGGGGGGGATATTCTAGGGAGGAAGTCTAATCTGATAAGCAAGACATTTGACAAAGCACTTTAAAGCAATATATTAAACAGGGATAAACTGTCCAAGAGTGATCTTAAGTTAAATGGAAATATGATTCTTATATCACAAAGAGAACGTTGAGTTTGAGAAAGCAGCTATGAAAGAGGATTAGGAACAGTGGAAGGAAAGTTAGAGATTACAAGGTCAAGAGTGCCACCGTGTTGAGCTGGGCTAGTCGGAGTCTTTTGGAGGAAACAAGACATAAAAGTCGGATGGACAATGTGACAGAGTGTAGTATGTCTCAGTCAAATTATGAATGTTATCTTGTTCTGTGTGTGGAAAAGCTGGATGGGGTGACTGCACAGGTCTGGACATGCCCAAAGCCAATCTATTGTATTGCATTCCAGACCCTTAAAGAACTAATACCAAGAGCCTTTGTGACTGCAGTCTGAGAACACTAGATTTTATTCTCTCCCAACTACTGGCCAACCCCTCCACTGGAATGAATGAATATATATATATGCACACACATTAAATTATACATACACACATACATACACACATATATATATATACACACACACACACACAAGCAAAAATACCCGGCGTTGCTCGGATCCATTGGAGGGGGGGAGGGGGGAGAGAGCTGAGCGAGTGCGGGGGCCGTTGGAGGAGGGAGAGAGCTAAGCGAGTGCGGGGTCCGTTGGAGGGCAGGAAGGGGCAGAGAGCTGAGCGAGTGCGGGGTCCGTTGGGAGGGAGCTGAGTGCGGGGTCCGTTGGAGGGGGGTATTATGACATCATAACTATGTCACAGAGAACAGCAGGTGTTAACCTGCTGCCCAGCCGATGTGAATGGGCTTTAAAGAATTTCACCCCTGGGGGGTGTCAGAGGTGAGATTTGAAAAATTTTCGACTCTTACCCTGATTAGGACCCTAAAGCCTATAACTGTACCAAATTTCAAGTCTCTAGCTCAAACAGTGTGGAAGGAGTAAGGCAACATACATACACGCGCACACACACACACACACACACACACACACACGCACACGCACACACCATTTGACTTTTATATATATAGATATAAAAATAAAATTAAATAACTGGTGGGTCTGTAAATTCTCAATTTAAGAACATCTTCAAGATGGAGGCCCAATTTTCTGCTCTGTGCAAGGGGCAGACCATTGCCACATCTAAGGACTTGCAGAAGCAAGGGAGCAGAAGGCACTCTGCCCGGCTTGAATGCTACAAACCTCAGACTCTCAGAAGGTGCATTGCAGGACTTCTGTTGTTTTCAAAGACCTGTTACTCTTGAGTACTTTAAGAGTAAAGTCACTGCAGTTAAGAAGTTCCTTTGCTAAGCATCTGCACCTTGCTTTCCTGCCATGTTGTTCCTGAAGGGGTTAAATAGAAGCCCAGCATGCGTGCAGCCTCTATATAGAGCTGGGGAAAAGTGTGTATAAGCATATAGGGTGGAGAAGGGGGACTGGGAGGACAGACTTATTTTGGGGCTAGCACCCTATATCCCAAGGAAGGGCATCAGACAAGAGCCATATGGTCCCAAAACTAGAAACAGTGACTAGCCTTTACCCAGACCCAGTTGGCTTTGAAGCATGTAGGAGCTAGCTACTGGGTCCACATGCAACAGACCAGTGACCAGAGTGTATTGGGTCACCTTGTAACAGACAGTACTCCGCTACATCAATATAACACGGTCCTCAGGAGCCAAAATATCATACCGCGGTATAGGTGAAACCGGGTTATATCGAGGTAGAGGAGCATGCAGCCACGCCCCGGGGAGCACTCCTTTACCATGTTATATCAGAATTCGCCTTATATCTGACTGTGTTATATCAGGGTGGAGGTGTATGTGAAAAAGCAATTTTCCATGACAGCTAATGCAAAGCAGATTTTTCATTATTTCATCAGCTCACTAAAACACATATTCACACCCCAAGATTTCAGTGCATTGGCCTAATTCAAGGTGATCGTGTCAAGTGAATAATAATAGTTGAAGTAGCTACTTCTGAAAATATACAGATGTTCACAACACCTCTTAATACAGTGGTTCTCAAACTTTTTGTACTGGCGACCCCTTTTGGACACCAGGCCTCTAAGCGCGACCCCCATTAGGGGTCAGGCTGGAGGAGGGGCGGGGGGCCTGGTAGCAGCCCCCTGGGCAGAGGAGTGGGGGGGAAGTGTGCCTGCAGCCTGCCACGGCAGGGGCCAGGCTGGGGGTGGAGGGGTTCCAGCAGCCCCCTGGGCAGGGGGGCGCCGGGAACCCGCCGCGACCAGGGCCGAGTTTGCGGGGGCATCAGGAGTCCACGGCTGCGACCGGGGCCCAGCTCGCAGGGGTGCCTGGAGCCAGTAGGTGCCGGCCTCAGAGGGGCGCCAGGAACCGGCTGCGACCAGGGCCTGGCTTGTGGGGGCGTAGAGAGCCAGCTGGGGCTGGGCTCGGCTCATGGGGGCACCTAGAGACAGCAGGGGCCAGAGGGGGCACTGGGAGCCAGCCGCAACTGGGACTGGGCTTGCGGGAGCGCCGGAAGCCCGTCGTGACCGGGGCCCAGCTCATGGGGGCACCTGGAGCCGGCAGGTGCCGGGCTCGAGGGGGTGCCGGGAACCTGCTGCAATCGGGGCCGGGCTTGCGGGGGCGTTGGGAGCCCGCTGCGACTGGGGCCCGGCTCGCTGGGGCGCCTGGATACAGCAGGGGCCAGAAGGGGGCGCCAGGAGCCCGCCGCAACCGGAACCGGGCTCGTGGGAGTGCCGGGAGCGGGAAGGGACCGGAGCACGGGCCGCCTGCAGCAGTAGGGGCCAGGATCGGAGCCGGATGCCAGCAGCCCACAGCAGTGGCAGGGGTCAGGGCTGGCTGCAGGGGCTCACGACCCCCAGAAAACCGCGACCCCCACTTTGAGAACAAGTGTCTTAATAGCTAGTACTGTTTCACATGCCCACTGCTCCTGAAGATGATTTAGCTCCGTACTCTCCAGGGGGTAATCTGTTTATTTAAATTAATTTGCTTGTGTGAAATGTTTTGCCTGCTTCCCTCTTTCAATTGTCATTCAATAGCTGAATACATGGGACTCTGCTCTGTCTTTCCCTCAAATTCAACTCTGCCCTTAAGCAGAAGAATAAGCAAGATCAGGATGCAAGGAATGGGCTGTCACTGATCGACCTGAAAGCACCTCAGTGGAAAGAAAAGGCCATTTGAAAACATCTCCTGGACACATCTGAGCAGCAGCACTTCTCATATGTACATGTACTATTGACAGGCTTGTACTACAGACTGAGCAGCCAAGTGGGCTAGAGGGCACAGGAGGAATTCCTGCACACTCCCTTTGCCCTCTGCCCATTCCAGTTATAAACACATGACTGAATCACAGTGGATGAAGATGAATGTTTTGCAAATGTATGAATAATTTAGTAAACAAATTACACTTTGGAGGTTGGGCTAAACCTCCCTTAAAAGCAGGAGGAGCAGTGGAAGGGAAACAGGAATTCTGGATTTGTCATACTGGATCAGAGAAGTGATCCATGAACTCCAGTAGCCTGCCTCCAAAGGAAAACGTGAGTAAAGGTGAGAACTTTTAAAGTAGACACGTCTGAAATGGGCTATGGACAGAGAGTTCTTGGGGCTGCAGCAGGATCAGAGGGCAGGGATTTGCAGTCTAATGTTATTGAGAAATATCCACAGTGTTGTTGGTCAGTTCAGGATACTAACAGTAACTCTAAACTCAGGCTGGCTGCAACAATTCTGTCTGCACTTCCATTAAACATTTATTTTAGTGAAACCTTCCTTATTTTTTAAAACAAATTTGTGGTTAATGACTTTTTAAAAATATGCCTATCTTTATATTTTTTCTAATTTACAGAAGTACTTTAAGAAATGGTTATAATGTCCCGAATGCAGGATTGAGCCCATACTTAGTATGCAGGGTGCTGAGCACTATGGCCCATGAGTCTTATTGGCTTCAAGGGGATTATTCACACGTTTAAATACAAACACATACTTAAATGCTTTGCTGGATTGGGCCAGGATGCTCAGCATCTTACACAGTGGAGTTCTTATGAGCAGAGTGTGAACCTGTGATATAATAACCATATACAGTTCACTTTCTTATCTGAATGCAGCTTACTTACATCTTTCAGGAGCCTGGTCAATATGGTCTGGACAAAGGAGGGAGAAGTTACTGAAATCCTGAAAGGTGCCTGCTCCAGCAGCACAGGGGTAATGGTACATCTGGGTACATTTCTCTTCACAGCATTTGATAGTGGCTCCAAGGTGCTTACAATATGCACATCGCTGAAAAACAGACATGCAGTTCTTTTTATGATGAAACGGAATACAAAAACTACAGTTCACAGAGGAAATCCCTTTGTTATACAAATCAGAAAATCCATTCTCGTGTCCTCTACTGAAGCCCAGCCAGTGTCAAAAGTCTTAGTCACAGAAGCAATGTTAAAACCACGTATCTACTCTATAGACTTTCAAAGATGACTGACAGCTTGGAGTTTGGTGCTCCCTCCCAGTCATTCTGGCTAAAGATTTTTTGGGCTGAATTTTCAAGAGTTCACAATGCTGCTTAACTCTGCTAGTGAATAGTAGAACTCCCACTGACTTCACTGGAAGCAGAGCTAGGGCAATGCTGAGACCTGTGGAAAGTTAGAACCCTTAGCTACAAACTGCTTAACCTTCTGAGGTGCATTACGTGGCAATCCCCTAAAATGGTAAACACAAACATGCAATCAAAATCTATCCTCATCATTTACTGCTGTCCATATAAACAGACTGTCATCAGCTGCAAGAACTGTTTGCTCCACATGAATAAAACTGCTCTGGTAACTTCAGACTTTTTGACGGTAGAGTGTATTTCCTTTACTTTTTATCTATTGTCTAATTTTAACTTTTTTTTTTTTTTTTTTTTTTTGGAAAGAGGCCTGTAAAGAAATTCAGAATAGTGCATGCAGAGGATATGCACGTTGGTAAGGGCTGTTACTAGAACCGGTACAATTCTGATGTTGTGAAATAACAGTGTACATTAGAATATGGAAATATGTGAAGTAAACAGGAAGTATCATGTTCTACTTAAAAGATCAACACATTATACATAGTATGGAGCACCTGTCTGGCAAAGTGGTGGATTAGATGACCTATTATCTCTTTCCCATCTCTAATTACTGTGATTCTGTGATACACAAGTTTAGGCAACAGACATACTTTACATGGAATCAGAACTGTTATTAATTATCACATTTGTATACGTGAAAAGAGAATTCCTCATGAAGAACTAAAACTATCTGTCACAGGGTTGCCCCACCTGGAGTTTGTTCTGCATGACAGGTGCATCTGCCTTAGTTTCAGAGTCCCCTGAAACAGTCCAAACAGCCTTTCTCAGTGCCAGCAGTCTTGTGGGGCTAAGTTGTTACCAAAGAAAGCCCCGCACGCATACAAGTCCCAATATAGTAGTGCACACAACACATAAAATGCGGCCCTGGTGTCCTCACCACACCCAGCACAGTCTTCTCAGGTCTCTGCCAGGATGGCCACCTTAGCCCTTCCAACTGGAGTGCACCCCCACCCTTCCCAGCGGAAACCTCCAGATGTTGGGATCATCCTTGCCATGGGAGCAGGCCTCACTCTCCCTGGATCTCTCACAGTTCTGGGTCCAGTTCTCTGGCCCTGGAGATATCAGTGAGTAAGCTCATCCTGCCTTCAGCCCTGGCTCTGAGTCAGTTCATCAGTCCTTTAACTTCTTAGATCTCATTACAGTTCCCAAAGCATTGCAACAGGCTTTTGCACTTTTTCTCCAAGGGAATAATAATTTTTTTGGGTAACATACAGCACTATAGAAAATTTGGAATAAACTGATGAAAAATAGGTCCATGGTTTATAACAAAGCATATAAACTGTAAAGTATCAGTTGAGCTAATCTTTCATTATAAAAAATATACACTTGAGGAATACAGGCATATTAGAGTATAAGAGCATCAACTGACACAAAGGAACATGTGCTCTAATACAATACCTGCTTAATTCTTTAGAACATAGAAAATGTACATTGCCTTAATTTTCCAACATTTCAAGAGTCAGACACAAGACATAAATAATGGTCTTACAATCTCCTGGCAACTGACAACTGATTTTAAGGCAAAAAGTCTGCAAGGATACATGTCTAAGTTAATTGCTACACAGACATTCTTAAAGTGAGACCAATCCACATCCTCAGAGAAACAACAATCTGCACTGCCAACTGAAGGTATAGTTGGGGGGGGGGGGGGGGGCGTCTTATTTCATTTGCAATATGAGAGAGAAACTTCAGGTCTACAAAAGAAGCCAGTTGATTGGGGGTAGCTATTGCCAAGTATTTTGTGCAGCAAGGCTTAAAAAAAAAAAAAAAAAAAGAGAGAGAGAGAGAGAGAGAGAGAGAGAATATGCCTACATGATGTACAGAGAAGAAATGTTTTACAACCCTTGCTGAACACAGAGGGACCTCTTGTTAAGCACTCAAAATGTAAATAAATAAGAGGGGTTCCTTGTAAAAAGTTAACAGAGCTGAGTTCCGGGTGTCACAAGACTGGCTATCAAAGATGTTTTTGTCATAGTGAATACCTATATTCAGTACATTAAGATGATAGGCAATATTGTGAGGATGTGCAGATGACAGTTTTAAGATAATCGCTTCTTGGCCTTCTGGCTAAGAAAGCATTATCTAAAAAGTTATATCTACTAGACCTCCAATCTCTACCTATGTATGTTACTAATGTCTCTTACTAGTAAAACTATAAATATTATAAGGTTGAAAACACTGTGATAAATTCGCTTTTAGAGACCAGACATTCACTGAATATATGGTCTAGGGATGCTGTATATGGCAAATGATGGGACTGAATGTGAGCTGCTGAAACCATGCAGCCTACAATCTGAAGCTTTGCAAACTGCTGCTGCATGCTTGTGTTATAACTACCACACAACCAGTGGCATAATTCATATCCAACACTCAAACTGTACAGATTAAGAATGCGTGCAACTAGAGGTTTGGACTGAACTGAACTGCAACTGAAGAGAAGATTATGACAATAGGGGTTCTTATCCAGCTGCTACCAATAGCAAATCAAAAGGATATATATAATGCCACATTTTATCATTATTTCATAGCCTTTAGTACTCTTTAATTAAAGTGAACATGTATCAAATAATTGTATTATGAAGAAATACTGTGGATTTTAGAGAAGAGGTCAAAATTATGACAGAATGGAAACCTATATGCAATCTTACCAATGCAACAGAATTCAGTAAAATATGAATTTTACCATTCCAAAACTTATTTTGAATAAAATTACAAACTTTATACCTTGCACAGACCTGTGTATGTCATTTCGCTTTTAAAATGTTAGCTGATAAACAACAGAATGCAATAAATGATTTTTATGTATAATAGTGTACTGTACCAGGTAGAAGACCCACCTGTTCTTATTTTATTTACCTTGTACAATTTAATCTATACAAAACAGTACGGCTGTATAAATTGTTATCTTTCAAATGGTTCAGCTATTGGAAATTATTGTGATGCATTCATATTAGGGGGATAAAGTGAATAATACCTTATGGTCCTGGCATTAATGAGACCTCAAAGAAACTTAAGTGTAAATGGTGGTTAATGAGATGTGGTACTGTTGTTTTGACAACCATCATCGGTTGCTCTATGATCTAGTAAAAGCCTAGTAATGCTTATGAGCACATATCACTATCAGGATATCTAATATCAAATCCAATGTTTTCTAAGTATTGTAGATAAATAAGAAAAATTAAACACACCAACATGTTGACAAAGAAAAGTAAGCAATTTTTCATTATATGACTGCTTTAAAAAGGTACTGAATGTTATTTGCATGTCCGGAAGTACCCATTATTTTCTAGAATCAGGGTGGTAGCCGTGTTAGTCTGGAATAGCAGAGTTAACAAAGTCCTGTGGCACCTTAAAGACTAACTATAAAGTTTTGAAGCATGAGCTTTCGTGGGCTAATACCCACTTCGTCGGATGCAAGCAGTAGAAGTGTTCACAAACAGGCAGTTTGTGGACTGAAGGTGAAAAATCCATTGCAATCCACATACTGCACAGACTACAGTGAGAGATTATGCCAGACACTATCTAAGAAACTGAGGAATCATCTGATCAGCATCCTGTACAACAAACAGGAAAACATCAAAAAAGAGCTTTCCAACCTAGAGACCTTCATAAACGACCAACCTTCCACACAAACAGACTTTACTAAAATTAGACAGGAGATCTACATCACACACTTCACCTCTCTACAAAAGAAAAAGGACTGCAAACTATCTAAAATCCTACCTCCCACATGGGGACACAACAGTGGCACCCCTACCTCACCCAGCAATATCGTCAATCTATCCAGCTACACTCTCAGCCCGGCAGAAGAGTCTGTCCTATCTCGAGGACTCTCATTCTGCCCCAGCACCCCCACAAACAAGATACAATTCTGCGGTGATCTGGAAGCCTACTTTCGCCGTCTCCGACTCAAGGAATTCTTTCAAGACAACATGGAACAGCACACTAGTACACAGACACCGTCCCACCAGCAGCACAAGAAGAAGAACTCCACATGGACTCCTCCTGAGGGTCGAAATGACAGTCTGGACCTATACATAGAATGCTTCCGCCGACGTGCACAGGCAGAAATAGTGGAAAAACAACATCGCCTGCCTCACAACCTAAATCGTGCAGAACGCAATGCTACCCACAGCCTCAGAAACAACCCTGACATCATTATCAAAGAGGCTGATAAAGGAGGTGCTGTTGTCATCATGGACAGGTCAGACTACCAAAAGGAGGCTACCAGACAACTCTCCAATACCAATTTCTACAGGCCACTTCCCTACGATCCCACTGAGGAATATACTAAGAAACTGCACCACCTACTCAGGACTCTCCCTGCACTAACACAGGAACAAATTAATATACCCTTAGAGCCCCGAGCGGGGTTATTCTATCTACTACCCAAGATCCACAAACCTGGGAACCCTGGACGCCCCATCATCTCGGGCATTGGCACTCTCACTGAAGGACTGTCTGGATATGTAGACTCTCTACTCAGACCCTATGCCACCAGCACTCCCAGCTATCTCCGTGATACCACTGACTTCCTGAGGAAACTACAATGCATTGGTGACCTTCCAGAAAACACCATCCTAGCCACCATGGATGTAGAGGCTCTCTACACAAACATCCCACACAAAGATGGAATACAAGCTGTCCGGAATAGTATCCCTGATGATGCCACAGCACAGGTGGTTGCTGAGCTCTGTGACTTTATCCTCACACACAACTATTTCAAATTTGGTGACAATATATACCTCCAGACCAGCGGGACTGCTATGGGCACCCGCATGGCCCCACAGTATGCCAACATCTTTATGGCAGACCTGGAACAACGCTTCCTCAACTCTCGTCCACTCACACCCCTTCTCTATCTACGCTACATTGATGACATCTTCATCATCTGGACCCATGGGAAAGAAACTCTGGAAGAATTCCACCATGACTTCAACAGCTTCCACCCCAACATCCACCTCAGTCTGGACCAGTCCACACAGGAAATCCACTTCCTAGACACCACAGTGCAAATTAATGACGGCCACATCGACACCACCCTATACCGAAAACCTACCGACAGCTATGCCTACCTTCATGCCACCAGCTTCCATCCCGGACATACCACACGATCCATTGTCTACAGCCAAGCACTGAGGTACAATCGGATTTGCTCCAACCCCTCAGACAGAGACCAACACCTACGAGATCTTCACCAGGCTTTCTCAAAACTACAATACCCACACAAGGAAATAAGGACACAGATCAACAGAGCCAGACGTGTACCCAGAAGCCTGCTGCTACAAGACAAGCCCAAGAAAAAAAACAACAGAACACCACTGGCCATCACCTACAGTCCTCAGTTAAAACCTTTGCAACGCATCATCAGTGACCTACAACCCATCCTGGACAATAATCCCTCACTTTCAAAAGCCTTGGGAGGAAGGCCAGTCCTGGCACACAGACAACCTGCCAACCTTAAACAAATTCTCAACAGCAACAGCACACTGCACCACAATAACTCCAACTCAGGAACCAATCCATGCAACAAACCTCGATGCCAACTCTGCCCACATATCTACACCAGCAACACCATCACAGGACCTAACCAGATCAACCATACCATCACTGGCTCATTCACCTGTACATCAACCAATGTCATATATGCCATTATATGCCACCAGTGTCCCTCTGCTATGTACATTGGCCAAACTGGACAGTCCCTACGAAAAAGGATAAATGCACACAAATCAGATATTAGGAATGGCAATATACAAAAACCTGTAGGGGAACACTTCAACCTGCCTGGACACACTATTGCGGATTTAAAGGTCACCATTCTGCAGAAAGGGAACTTCAGATCCAGACTGCAAAGAGAGACTGCAGAGCTTCAATTCATTTGCAAATTCGGCACACACACTTTGGGATTGAACCGGGATCTACAATGGTTGGCTCATTACAGGCATTGTTTCTCATCTCTCCATGTCCACAGACCCCATTCAAATGCTAGACGAATAATCCACACTCCCTGATCGGAGATAACAAGCTGGCTCAGCTTAATTGGACTAACCTTTTCACCTCCCACCTGGCTCTTACCTACTTTTCTATAACTGCCTGTTTGTGAACACTTCTACTGCTTGCATCCGACGAAGTGGGTATTAGCCCACGAAAGCTCATGCTTCAAAACTTTATAGTTAGTCTTTAAGGTGCCACAGGACTTTGTTAACTCCATTATTTTCTAATCTTTTAAACTTTGTATTAACAATGTCAGATATAAGGAGACGATTCGAGCTGATAAGGAGCAAGACAACCATAGAGTGGTTATCTTAAATGTGAAGATTTAATAAAAAGTTAAAAACGAAAAACAGGAAATTAAAAATCAGATTGCGTTAGCTTAGATTTTAATTGCACTGTAATTGTAATTTTCTTTTACCACCATAACTTATGGAATGAAACATTTTGAAGCACCAGCAAACTCTAATGTAATTTAAAGGCAAACTTGAAACCTGAGAAAATGTTTCCTTCCCTTAGTTTGTTTAAAAACAAAACAAATAAAATCAGCCAACCCACCCATGTCAGGCTCTTGGTGTTCTGATATCTTTCAAACCCACAATATTACACAAACTACGAAGTACAGTATTTTGCATACCAAAAAAAACAAACATGAAAAGAATACCATTGTTGCAAAGTCAAGCATTGAAAAGTTAGGAAATACCAGAATTAAGGTCGACAGTCCAATCTTAATTCCATACCTTTGACAGAATGCATTATGATTACATGTAATTAAATGATCACAAGATCATATACTATTTTTTCCACAGGATTCCAGCCTCATTCAGTACACAGGATGGACAGAGCTCAATGAATAGGTATTATTCATTACTTCTTTTTATCCTCCTATTCAAAGTGTGGACCCTATGCTGTACTGAATGTACACCATACAAAGTCTGCACTGAATACTAAATTATTAATTTCCTAATGGGCATATCTATACTACATTCTCTGTACTATCAGTTATGAAATTATTAATAAATTTATCTACACAACCTCTCTGTAAGGTGAAGGGGCATTATCCCTATTTTATAGATGGGGAAGTGAGGCAGAGCGAAATTAAGGCTAAAATTGACAACAGTATACACCAGCCTTGGGTGCTCATTTTGATATATCTGAGGCCTGATTTTTTCAGAGTACAGTAAAACCTCGATATAACAGACTAATTCGGGCGAGGGGGTGTCCGTTAAAGTCAAAAGTCCGTTATTTAATAATAATTTAAAAAACCGAGATGTCGGAGCAGCAGGCCGCCCGAATTAGTCCGTTATATCGAGGTTTTACTGTATCATGTTAAACTATCACGGCAGCAGGGAGCCGTCAGCCAGCCCGCCCGGGTCCCGGCTGCTGACTCACAGCCGGGACCTGGGCGGGCTGGCTGATGGCTCCCGCCCGGGTCCCAGCAGCCGGGACCCGGGCGGGCTGGCAGCGGGGAGCCGGCAGGCAGCCTGCCTGCTGCCTGGACCCTGGTGGCAGCTGGGAGCCGGCAGGCAGCCCGCCTGCTGCCTGGATCCGGGCGGCAGCGGGGAGCCGGCAGGCAGCCCGCCTGCTGCCTGGACCCGGGCGGCAGCGGGGAGCCGGCAGGCAGCCCGCCCGCTGCCTGGACCCGGGGGGCAGCCGGGAGCCGGCAGCCAGCCCCCGAAAAACGGATTTGGGATGCATTGGACTTGCTCATAAATTTTGTCCATTACATCCGAAGTCCGTTAAATCGGGGTCCGTTAAATCAGGGTTTTACTGTACTTCGCCTTTGTATAGCCCTTTATATTTGAAGCTGTGCAGTTGCAACTTAGGCAAATCAGGTCACAGGTGTTTAAAGCTGGTCATCCAGAAAATGTGGCACATACAATAATTGACCAACTGTGAACATTTTGTCCTAAGTGACCTGCCAACATCACATTTAAGTTTAATTCTGGCATATACTAACTTTTCAATAATTAAGTTTCCAATCTTAACATTATTTTACCATTTCATATGAAATTTCCATTTTTTTTTAAACAAAGCAAAATTAAAATTATATTTTGTGGAACCATATTGGCCACCATATGGGTCATCAGCAAAGTTGGGTTCTTTAGAGCCACACAACAGATTTCAATCATTTGGCCTAATGGACTAACTGGATGGCTATTGGCAGCAGCACTGGACTGTTATTTTCCAAGTAGCACAGCCTGTGGGGTGGGGGAATGAAACACACACTTACTAATGGATTACACAACTATTTTCAGACAGCAGAAGCCTCAAGAATCCTGGGTTCTATCCCAGATTCTGGAGGGGAATGTGCTCTAGTAGTTATAGACCCTTCTGCTCCTGTCTACCTTACCAGACTCCTGCTCTATAGAGATATGTTTGTAGAAGATGATAATTTAGAGTCGCTCCCTCATAAGAGACTGTGAATGGAATAATTATTCCACTAAAACTGGACTCAAGAGCTCAGGTTAATATTCGGTCTGACAAGATTATGAAAGACTGAAAATAAGATGAAAACTGGCACCAACAAAAATAAAAGTAGAGGGTTATTCTGGAACAAAATATACCACTGAACGAGAGGTGCACTACCAGCATCAACCATTAAAAAAACTAAAACCATATAGAATCAGAGAGGTAGCCGTGTTAGTCTGGAATAGCAGAGGTAAAGTCCTGTGGCACCTTAAAGACTAACTATAAAGTTTTGAAGCTTATGCTTCATAGTTAGTCTTTAAGGTGCCACAGGACTTTGTTACCTAAAAACATATAGGCTCCCTTTCATTGTAGTGCCAAAGAAGGTGACATCAATTTTAGGCTTGGCTGCATGTGAGAAATTCAGTCTGGTGACATGGGCACTGCGCTCACTACAAGATCATATTGAACCTGGGTATGAGGTACTCTTTCAGGACTATCATGACCTGTTTCCAAGGTTGGTGCTGCTTGCAGGGTGAACAAACAATCTGGATAAACCAGCAGTTCCCTCCAGTTCTCCATCCATGTAGAAAGATGCCATTTGCACTCTGTAATAAACTCAAGTTTGAGCTTGCAAGGATGGAAGCAATATAAGTAATACAAAAAATTGAGGAGACAACATAATGGGTGAGCTCCCTCGCTGTTGTGGAGAAAAGTAACGGTCAGTTACACATCCGCTTAGATCCCACAGACCTCAACAAGGCTATAAAAAAAAACATTTCAAACTATCAACCAGAAAGGAGATTATAGCTCAATTTGCAAATGCTAAATATTTCAATAAATGGATGAATCCTCTGGTTTTTGGCAGCAAAATTAAACAAAGAAAGCTCAAAGTTATGCACATTTAATACCCTATTTGGAAGATAGTGATTCTTATGCTTACCTTTCGGCATAGCTTCAGCACTAGGTGTGTACCACAAAACCAAACCTATGATCTATGAACATATTAATAGTGTTGATACCTCAATGAATGGCACCATCATCTGGGGCTCAATAAAAGAGAAGTATGATTGTAGACTTTGGAATGTCCTGGATGCAAGTACCGATGCAAACCTCAAATTGATTATGCAAACCTCAAACTGAATATGAAAACTAAATATGGAGAAATGTGTTTTAGGGATTACAGAACTGACTTTTGCTGGGGCAATTATTTCCAAGGAAGGTATAAAACCTAATAAGCGGAAGATTTCAGCCACTGAAATGACGCTACATCCCCAGTCAAACAAAGATGTCCAGCGGTTCCTGGGAATGGTTAATTACCTTGGAAAATTCATACTTACTCCACCAAAGCAGCAGCTTTGAGAAAATTCCTGGAGAATAAAAATGAATGATATTAGGGTGCAGAACAGGATGCATCAAAAGAAGTTTTAAAACAACTAATACAAGAGCCAGTGTTGACGGTCTATGCACCAGCAAGGCCTATTAAAATTTCAGCAGATGCTTCCCAGTCTGGGTTAGGTGCAGTGATTTTACAAAAGGATGAAGATTGCTGGGCAACCAGTGGTATATGCATCCAAATAACGGATGGAGGCAGAAACCAGAAATACACAGATCAAGACGGAGCTTTTAGGAATGTTGTTTGAGATTCAATCAGTATATTCTTGGACAGACAGTGGAAATAGAAATGGACCACAAACCCGATAGTGCTATTTAGCAAACCGCTAAATGACTGCACCTTAAGGACTCAAACAATAATAATAAAGCAGCACAAGTATGATTTGGTTGTGATCTATGTGCCTGATAAATTCATGTTCACTGCAGATGCGCTTTCCAGAGCAGTGGCAGAGAAGACTTTGGAGACAGAGATGCAAGTCTGTGTAGATCTGATTGTAAAGTAAAGTAAATTCCCAGAGCTAACAGAAACTGCAACAAATAAGAGAGGAAATGGAGAAAGATGAACTGTTGGGAATCCTTAAAGAAGTGATAATTAAAGAGAGGCATGAAGAAATAAGCAGTTGCTCTCCAAGTATAAGAAACTATTGGAACTGCAGGCATGAGCTTACTGTGATAGATAAAGTGATTTTCAATGGCAGTAACATTGTAATTCCGATGAGCCTCTGAAAAGAAATGTTATGGAAGATACATATGGGTCACTTAGGAGTTGAGAAGTGCAAACAGTGAATATGAGAGGTGTTGTATTGGCTGTGGATCAATCACAACATCGCTACTGTAGTAGGAAACTGTTTTTCCCACCTAAAATACAAGCCATGCCAACAAGCAGAGCCTCTGAGACGTCATCCAGTTCCACAAAGGCCTTATGAGAAGGTCAGCACTGATTCATTTACTTGGCAACCAAAGGATTATTTAATTCTCAAAGATTATTATGCTCGGTATACAGAAATTTTTACACTGCACAGTACTGATAGTACATGATTGACAGCTTGAAGGGAAACTTCTCCAGACATGGAATTCCAGAAGTCTTTCGTGATAATGGGCCATGATTTTCCAGTGCAGATTTTAGGCAATTTGCCATAGATTGGGATTTTCATCACAGAACATCAAGTCAAAATTACCCCCATTCAAATGGACTTGCAGAAAGGTCTATAGAGACAGTAAAGAACCTTATGAAAGACTTTTGACAGTGGGAGTGATTTGTAGAAGTGATTTACTAAAGTACTGATTTACTAAAGTACATCCCTGGAGAATGGCTTTTTCTCCAGCTCAGCTGTTAATGGGAAGAAGGATCATATCTAATTTTCCAATTACTGGTAACTTGCTGAAATCTCAACAATGAAACCATACAGAAGATAAAATAATATTTCTGCTTCCACTTCTGATTTTCTTTCGACAAAGGAGCCCGTGATCTCCCATCTCTTAACCCAGGTGATGGGGTAAGCCTGAGGAATCACACTTCTTTAATAGTACCCCTTTGGCCACAAGTATTAGAACAGCTGCATCCAAGGTCTTATGTTGTCTACTCTAGATGGACCATGGGGGATGCATTTTGACATAATCGAAGGGATCTACCAGTAATCCCAGAAAGTTCCAATACATGGACAGTAGATGTGGACTCTGGCATTTCTCATCTGATCCTTTATTATCAACACACAAAGGCGAAACTGTCTGAGAGAACAACTCAGACTTTGAGGAAAGGCTGATACTGAAACGATCAGAGCAGGAGATTAAAACATCCTGAAAGACTCAGACTTGCTAATGTGCCTGGAGAAGGGACTTTGAGGAAAGTGAGCAGTAAAGATCCACTCAAGAATGATGTGCTGGTAATCTCTCCTGTCCAGATAGCTGACACATTGGATTTATGGAAATGTTCTAGATGGGTTGAGAATGTATGTATGTGTTTTTAGATAATTGTTAGGTCTCTGTGTGCGTGTGTGTATATATATATATATACACACACACACACACAGAGAGACCTAACATATGGAATGTTCAGCAAATATAGCTACCCAGCTCCAATAATGTTTTACGGGATGGTAGTAGGGGTAGGGCTTAAGAGCAATTTTGTATATAAAATAAAAACATCTCGGCTTTTCTGCCTTCCCCAGTATTGAACACCTCCTGAGTATTCCTTCCCCACTAACTGCAATCAGTACCTCATTGTTCATAATTCTTTTTTTTTTTTTGGCAGTTCCTAAATTGTGCTCTCCAAATGGCACAGAATCATTGTAAACAAAATCCTACATCTTCAGTTCACTAATTTTTGTAAAATGAGCCCAAATAAAGCAATTAGATGGTATATTTTAAAACTACCAGCTTGACACACAAATATGATTTCCAACTTAATAAAAGTTTCACGTTTTAGCTGGCTATTGCTTTCAGTATTTGCAATTTGATTACATTAGTCAATTAAACAATGTATTTACTCATCCCAAAACCACATTGCCCCAAACTAGGGCTGTCAAGTGATTTAAAAAATTAATCCTGAATATCTGCACGGTTAAACAATAATAGAATAATTAATTATTTTTGGTTTTTTTGTACATATTCAAATATATTATTTCAATTGCAACAGAGTACAAAGTGTAAAGTGCTCACTTATTACAAGTACTTGCACTGTAAAAAACAAAGGAAACTGTATTTTCCAATTTACCTAATACAAATACTCTTTAGCATGAAAGTTGAATTTACAAATGTAAAATTATGTACAAAAAACGTGAATCCAAAAATAAAACAATGTAAAAAGTTTAGAGCCTGCAAGTCCACTCAGTCCCCCTTCTTGTTCAGCCAATCACTAAGAAAAACAAGTTTGGTTACAATTTGCAGGAGATAATGCTGCCCGCCTCCTGTGTACAATGTTACCTGAAAGTAAAAACAGGTGTTCTGAGAGCACTGCTGTAGCCAGCGTCGCAAGATATTTATGTGCCAGATGCACTCAAGAGTCGTATGTCCTTTCATGCTTCTTCCATCATTCCGGTGGACATGCATCCATGCTGATCACGGATTCTGCTCGATAACCATCCAAAGCAGTGCAGGCCGATGCATGCTCATTTTCATTATCTGAGTCAAATGCCACTAGCAGAAGGTTGATTTTCTTTTTTGGTGGTTTGGGTTCTGTAGTTTCTACATTGGAGTGTTGTTCTTTTAAGGGCTTGTCTTCACTATGGGAGGAGGAGGGGATCGACTGCAGATACGCAGTAAATCACGTAGCTGAAGTTTGCGCATCTTCAGCCGACTTACCTGCCATCCTCACGACGGTGGCAGTTGGCGGCGCGTGTCGGCGGCGCGCTCCCGTCGACTCCAGCTTGCGCGTCCTGGCAAGTTGGAGTTCCGGAGTCGACGGGGGGCACCATTGGCGATCAATTACTCGCGTCTTCACAAGACGCGAGAAATCAATCGCCAAAAGATCGTTCGCTACCTGCCGAACCGGTGGGTAGTGAAGACCAGCCCATAGACTTCTGAAAGCATGCTCCACGCCTCATCCCTCTCAGATCTGGGAAGGCACTTCAGATTCTTAAACCTTGGGTAGAGTGCTGTAGCTATCTTTGCAAATATCACACTGATGCCTTCTTTGCGTTCTGTCAAATTTGCAGTGAAAGTGTTCTTAAAATAAACATGTGCTGGGTTATAATCCGAGACTGTTATAACATGAAATATATGGAAGACTGCAGGTAAAACAGCAGGCGACATAATTCTCCCCCAAGGAGTTCAGTCACAAATTTAATTAACACATTATTATTTTTAATGAGCGTACTAGCATGTCCTCTGGAATGATGTGTGAAGGGTGAAGGGGCAAACAAATGTTTAGCATATCTGGCATGTAAATATCTTGCAATGCCAGCTACAGACGTGCCATGCAAATGCCTGTTCTGACTTTCTGTAAAGAAGAAAGGGCAGCATGATCTACTGTAAATGCAAACAAACTTGTTTATCTTAGCGACTGGCTGAAAGGAAGTAGGACTGAGTGGACTTGTAGGCTCTGAAGTTTTACATTTTGTTTTTGAGTGCAGTTATATAACAAAAAAAATCTACATTTGTTAATTGCACTTTCACAACAAAGATTGCACTATAGTACTTGTATGAGGTGAACAAGTAAATATTTGTAATAAAAATAATATACAATTTGATTTCAGTTACAGAATACAATATATGTGAAAATGTAGAAAGCGTCCAAAATATTTAATAAATTTCAATTGGTATTCTATTGTTTAACAGTGCAATTAAAACTGTGATAATTTTTTTGAGTTAATCATGAGTTAACTGCGACAGCCCTACCCCAAACAATAGATATCCTTACTTTTTAAAGCTTACAATCTTCTAAAGAAACTGACATATAACGTAGGCTCCTTTCCTCTCTTTCTGACTCCTTCATAATTACTCGTATTCATTACTTTCATTTTTTTTGAGTAAACGCTTCAGAACTGATAAACTTGTCCTAGAATTTGAAATTCTTGAATTACTGGCCAAGCATTTAGCATGTATTTCAACTGGTCTTGTACAGTATGCCTAAGTAGCCAGAGAAAGAAAAAGCTGCCAACTTTTTGACTGAATTCCACAGAACATTAAGTCTGATACTTAGCAGAAGCTGTAACTGTTAAGTAAATGATATTCTTCTGATTAATATCCTGATTTGAAAACAACATTGATTCTTCTAACCCTTTAGCAATGTCCCAAAACAGATGTGCACGACTGCAAATTCTGTTTGCTTTCAGGTTTACGAAGTGCAATGACATTTTTACAATCATGCATGAGCCCTTTTACCCAAGAGTAAAATAAACCATAATAATTCTTCACCATCTGTTTGTTAATTTTGCATTCATTTAGCTTTGCATTTTAAACTAATAATCATTTTCTTATAATATAGTTTGTTCCAGTGATAGAAATTATAGCTCAATGATTTAATAGTACACAGTACATCTACAAATGATTCCATTGTTCTTAATTATAGAGATAGTAATGACATTGAATGAAAAAGAACTGCCAAAATATAGTGTTATGTTCAATGTATCACAGAGCTCCTTATTAAATGTACATATTTACTGTGTACCACTACCTCCCCTCTGCCCCGTATTTCTCAATAGCTTTACATTTAGTTGTACACAGTAGTATAGTTGTATACTACATTCCTGAAAGGATAAGGTGTGTGCAGTTAAACTCTCTTTATTACATTTGCAATGTACAGTAAAACCTCCACTTAACGGACTAATTCGGGTGAGGGGGTGTCCATTAAATCAAAAAGTCCATTATTTAATAAAAAAAAAAAATCGAGCTGTTGGAGCAGCAGCCCGCCTGTTGCTGGGACCCGGGCGGCAGCCGGGAACCGTCAGCCAGCCCGCCCGCTTCGTTCGTGGGAACAGCCCGGTAAGTCGCCCTAAGGTTCGCCGACTTCAGCTACGCTATTCGCGTAGGTGAAGTTGCGTATCTTAGGTCAACCCCCCACCCCAGTGTAGCCCAGGCCTAATACTCAATTGCTGGAGCCTGAGGAAAGGGGGGAGAGCAGCTACCAGCAGGCAGCTACTGCCTCTCCCAGATGGGCTGGTAGAGACTGGGAGTAGGTTGGCTGGGGCAGGGATTGAGTTAGTCCCTTGGTTCTACCCTCTCAATTGCACCAGCTCACACGCAGAAGCCAGCAAAGAGGGGGGAAGTAATCTGTGCCACCAAAAAGACTGCAGCAAAGGGGAATCAGGAACCAGTGTGAGACCAGAGTCATACCTTAGGTCCAGCCTATTCCTGGGGCAGTGAATCTAGATGCTGCCCATTAACAGGGATGGATCATAACTCGACTATGGGGTTACAATCCAACTCCTAGAATGTGAACTCATTGGGGGCAGAGATAGCTTTCTTTGTTACTTGTCTGTACAGGGGCTGTCTCAATGGAAGTTCTGTTCCTTCACTGCGGTCCCTAGGCCTGACCATAATACAAACGGTAGTAAAAATAAACATCACTCACCACTATTAACCTCTTAAAGAACCAAGAGCCAAATCTCCCTTACTGTACTCAGGCTAGTCGTCCTAGTGACTTCCAGGAGACTACTCACATTACTTACCCCTATTTTCTAAAAACTATACCATCACTCTTAATGCCAAGAACCCTCCAATGTTCCAGAAGTGGTCAATAAGTCATTAATAAAAGAACTCACAAAGCAAGAAGTGGTATACCACAAAATGGTTTTATTCCAATTAAAGAAGTTAAATGAAGTGGATAGAAAACAAAATGACTGCACGTTGTTTTAATAAGGTTGATATTTGTGCAGCAGACTAAATAAATGACCTGCCAACATTACTGCACATAAAATTAAGAAGATGAGAGTATTACCCCTTACGATGTTTTGTGGTTCCTAGCTTCAAGTTCGACCTGCCTGGTGAGTACTTTGACCTTTTTATTTCCCAGATGAGTGAGCACTGCTGCCAGATCCAACCTTTACTAGGGGACTTATCCATCACAATATTCTAGGTCTGACAATGCACAAACAAAATCAAGATGCTCAAGGCACAATCCGATGTAATGAATGAACAACACTAACTGTCTGCCCAATAATTTACCATCTACTTCAAGTCAGCGCCTTTTAAAACAAAATTACCTATTTAACATTTTGAAGGTTGCTTCCATTTTGGATAAATCCTTTGTTTCCCACACCATGAAAACTTTTAAAGGTAAGTGGAGGGTTATCATCAACTTAAAAGTCACATCTCCCTGGAAATATTTTACTTGTTATTGTTACAAGTGACGCCTAACATAACTGTAACTGAAGGAAATTAGAGAACAAACATTTTTTTAGTGTTTGCTTGTATAATTTGACAGCCCTTTGTCTATAGTCAGTTTTACTGTTTACTGTGCAGTCAGTTTTCACAGTTGTTTGTGAAAGTCTTTCATACAACAGAGGCAAAGAAAACTTTTTTAAAAATAATAGGAAAATGTGTTTATAAAACCATAAAAATTGGCTGCAGAGACTCATGGACAAGTGTAGCACCCGAAAATACTTTTAATATCCTTTTTAAAAGTAGCTGGATTTCAAGTTGATAATGTCCCTTTAATGTCAAGTAATCTAATGCCACAACAAACAAACAAGTTCAACTATATGTTTTTACATTACCAATGTCATGTGCAAATATTTCACTGAAGTCTTGAGCAAAACATTGCCATCTTCAAATGCTACACACAACAGCCCGCAAAAATGTGTTGGCAGAAGAGCTGCTCTACAATACGATGGAAGGTGCTAACTTAAGAAACATGCCACTTCATCAGTTTTTGATGGTGTTCCACAGACCACTTAGAAGTTGACTGCCAAAAGCTGACCTGTCACATGGTGCTAGCTCTACTACTTGTTTCCAGCTTAGATTCACAAAACAGATGGAAAGGTGACATGAAATGACATAGGTAGTAATAACTTTTTTCATAAAAGGATCAAATACTAAAAACAGTTAAATACATTATAATACTTTTCCAGGTGATTGCTGTAGTTGCCACAGAAATATGCTGTTGTGAATGGAAGGCAAGCTGGTCTATGTGACTGAAAAGAGGAGGATGGTAGTCCATGACACATCTCTAGTATGATGTAGTCCACATTTGAGATCTACTGGATTAACAGTATTACTTCATACTGGTGCACAAAGTCTTGATTCTCAACCTATAATTTTGGGCCTGATACTGCACCAAAGTCAGAGGGAATCTTTCCACTGGCTTCAATGGAAGGAAGATCAGGGCCTTTATGTGTATATACATATTTTTTTATTTAAGGGCTTGATTCTGCAAGGTGCTGAACACCCTAGCCCCAATCCCACAAAACACTTAAGTACGTGTTAAAAGCAAACTGAAGTAAATTGACGTCAATTGGACAATTCATAAGCTTAAATGTGCTTTCCTGGTACAGTGCCAGAGCATTCAGCACCTTACAAGATCATATAACCATACCCTTAATGCAATTTAATGAACCCAATCTTATCAGGAAAAATAATTATTGAGACAAATAATCCTATACTCTCTACTGAGGCTAAACTCCCCTGGGAGTTTTGCTTGAGTAAGGACTACGGGATTTGCAACAATGTTTTTTGTATAAAAATCTAAACTTTTTTTTTTATTTATTTCTCAATCTAAGAAAGCATGTGAACTAGATCCTTAAAATGTGAAAACACATTTTTCATGATCAGATAAAGACAACTTAAAAAGAAAAGCTGCAATAAAACAGAGCTTGTAGTCAGTTAATCTAAAAATACTACGTGACATGTTGCAGAGTTCTGCAAACATACATATACGGTAAGTAATTTTTCTCATCTGAGTAATCCCATTTACTCATGTGTGTCTGTTTATTATACTGTAAGCTCTTCAAAGCAGGGAACATGTCTTTAATGTTCTTACACAGCACTTAGTACAATGGGACCCCATTACTGATTAGGGCTTCCGGGAACTAACTATAATATACAATAATTCATCTAGGCTCTGTAACAGCACCCATCACACAAGTGTTTGCAAAAACAGGACCTAAACCACGAATACTAAAAATAACCCAACAACTTTATCTATGGAAAGAGTTGAATATAAACTAATTAAACAGGAAGCAGTCATGCTATCAACATAGTAGTGTGTATTAGGAAAGCAAGATGAGGGTAACATTTAGATACACAGGAGCCAACTTTCCTTTTAAAGCCATGTATTTAGTGATGATTTCTAAGTTTACAAGTATCCAGACAGCAACCCAAAACAATCCTTAAAAAAATTACAGGATTTATCTAAAAGGTGTAAAAATTTCCCAGTTTCCTGTGTCTGGACAGATCCCTGCTCATCCTGTACTGCTAGAATTAGTAAAATGTCATCCCCAGAGATTACGCCACAGCTTCACTTGATTCAGTGGATATTTTGAAATGTTTGAAGTATTTTTAAAATTAGTACTTTGATATTTCCTCGTTTAACTTATACATTCTAAGTGGTTTTTTTCCCTGTTGCCCTCGAAGTGCTGTTGAGCCATCCGTAGGAGGAACATGAGGATGGGAGAACAGTGCAAGGATCTGCCTTCCTATGTTGTGCTAAGAAGAATCACACTGGGGTAAGACCCTGGTTCCTGGCCACGAGGGTATGTTCACTGGGAGCCGTCAGGAGGATGCTTGAATCATCCAGAACACATCTTCTCTTTAAAGCACACCTGTGTAAGCCCAGATCAGAACCCTGACCTGGGCGATCACTAAAGATGTACTGCAATTTTCCTTTAAATGATATTTTTTCATATGGGAAAAAAAAGGCTGATCTTTAGTCTGAAGCCAGGCATGAGATATTTTAGCTCTGAAAAAAAATTTTTTTTTGAAGTGGGGAAGTTATAAGCCCTTGAGATCAGGTGCCTAGTATGAAAGTGCAACCTCATCTTTAACTATACTGTCACTGCTATAACAACTTTACAGTAAGAATCCAAGGAAATACCAAGTGTAGAAGGTTTTATCTGAGCACATTATGAAAAAATGTTTCCTACTCAATCAATGCAGAAGAATGAAATGCTCATTGCTAAACACATTCACTGGTTTAGAACACATACTGTTACTTCCGAGCTTTCAGTAAATCATTTCAAGAAGTGTTATGGGATAAAGGAAACTTGCAGTGGAAACTCCTTCATGAACATAGGCTCTTTATCAGGATGTTTCTGAGATAGGCCTTTCAGCTTTTAGTTTTGTGTTGTTGCTGCTTCTCTTTCAATCTCTCTCTCTCTCGTCTACTCTGTCTGCTTCCAATGCTTCTCCCTAGTACCTGTTCTTTACCTCCTGTCCATTCATCATCAAATCCTTTTTGAAATTTCTTTGTGGCAATAACCTCTCCTCCCTCATTCTAGTCTCCCGATATTCAAAATCTAGAGCTCAAGAAATGAACATTTTTCAAAGCACTCTGATTGAAAAGGGCTGCCTCCGCTTTCCTGCTTCAATGCCAAGAGTGCACTCACACAATCTACTTCCCACAGAACATTCTCTTGGCACTATAGCAGGAAACCAGGAGCAACACTTCAGTGGGAGAAGTAGGTGAGACTGAAAAACAAAATGTTTCCCTTTAAAGGGACGCCTCAAGTACTTTTTAAGAATAGGAGGTCTACACTCCACTAGCATGTTCATACTTTACCCCCCTGACCTTATCACTTTCTACAAATAAATAATAATAATTATGAATAAGCATCTGTGATGTAGTTCAATAGGTTTTCTCCTATCCCTCAAAATGGAAGATAAAAGGTTATGCTTTTCTCCATATCTGCAATACCTGGGTTCAGGTAAAGTCAGTAGGACAGTAAGCATTAAAGTCACATTAATATGCACTGAAATCACATTAATATGCACTGAAAAAGGTTTTTTGCTTTTGAAAGAACACTGATGTTATCATAAATAGAGAAAATTGCTTATAAAGTAAAAATACAAATATTACACACATATATATATATATAAACTCAAATGTGTCACAATTCAGTCCACACACTCTATGGGCAGGAAGTAGTAGTAAAACAGGCTTCCGCCATCACCTGAGGCTTAACAGGCTACTAATGACCTACTTGGCATACAAGCAAAAACTTCAATAAATTCTCATATGTGCCTGGATGCATCATTAATTGATCAAAGAACTTCACTGTTCCATAGACAACGTGTGGCAGAGTCAAATCAAAATTTTAAAAATGGAAAAATTAAAGGGAAAAAATCTGCATACCCTTTTCCTCCTCCCCTTCTCAGCAGCTAAATACTGCTCCAGACTTTGCCCAATAGGCTAATACATCACTGCTCTTTCAATGCAAAAAGAACATGTACTGGATTATAAATATTATTGATTACATCTTGCTAAACTCACCTCATTAAAATAGACCCTTTCTCCCACCCAAAACAGCAGAACTATTGAGACAATTATTATGAAGCAAGCAGATTATGGTGAAGGACTGAAAAATCAGTCTGACTATTTAGATGTCACTGAGTGACTAAAGCTTCTATATGTAAACATAATAAAAATCCTCTATAATTCATTCACTCCACTATCATTTGGCTCTCCGTTCTGACACTTTATGATAGAATGTTACTATTTTACATTTTGGCACCTAATCATGACAAATTTCTTTATAACTTCTCTTGTAATACATTTTATGATTATCAAGACACTGATCAGACAGGGAAGGCACTGAAATGAAAATAGAGAAGGCTGGCATAACTCACATTTGCCTAGCACTTTCTACACAGAAACACCCAACAGATGGAATACAGCCATCTCTGCATTGAAACATGGTTGCCACCATGTGTATGTCTACACTGCAATGTCCGTTCAGGGTTACGAAGATTCAAGTCAGCTGACCCATTTTAGTAACCATAGTAACCATAACCTGGAATCCCAGGCACTCCCCCACCCCAAAATGTGGCTGCTCTAGCCCTAGGACTGTGGTCCACTCTGAGAAAACTTTACTGCCTGCCCCGCATGTTACCAGGATCAGCTCACTTTGCAAAAGCCTTGATTAGTTTGCTCTCCACTGCAAACCCAGGGGGTTTCCTGATAGTGTGCTTGCATATTGGGGATCATAAGAGAATGGGTTAATGTGGACCTGAACTGCTGCTATTCACAAAAGGGAGCTGGGTGGCACTTCTGGGTGACCCCTGGGACTTGAGTCAGGTGGTATTGCATCTACACTGCAAAGCAAAAGAGCCAAGAGCCAGGGATACGGTTTCATTCGACATCAGACCCTCCAGCCCTGCATGGCCCCGGGACCCTGGGTCCGAGCCTTGGGGTAGTGAAGGGGTCTCAAACATGCGGCCTGGCCCGCAAATCTCCCTGGTGCCCCCCATAGCAGTTTCCAGGAGGGAGGGGCCAAAAGCAGAAGCTACCAGGCGCTGCTGCTGCAGCTTCAATGAATGAGCTTGGGCGGCGCTTCCCAGGAGCCCTCTGCAGCGGCGGCCAGGAGCGGTAAGCCAGGCTCCCCACCGTCCTCCCGCCTCCCTCTGTCGGAGGCTTGCAGCTCCTGGCCACAGTTGCAGAGGGCTCCTGCGAAGCGCCCTGGCTGGGCCACTGCCGAGCCCTGGCTTCCAGGCACTGCTGCTGCGGCTTCAATGAACAAGCTGGGGTGGTGATTCGCAGGAGTCCTCTGCAGCGGCGGCCAGGAGCGGTAAGCCTCCCGCAGAGGGAGGCGGGAGGGCAGCGGGGAGCCTGGCTTGCCGCTGCTGCAGAGGGCTCCTGGCTTGCCGCTGCTGCAGAGGGCTCCTGGGAAGTGCCGCCCCAGCTCATTCATTGAAGCAGCAGCGCCTAGAAGCCGGGGTTCGGCAGCAGCCCAGCCAGGCAGCAGAGAAGCCTCCCTACCCACAGGTGGGCACCGTTGCCCTGCGAGCAGCCAGAGGTGAGCCCGTTCCATGGCTCTCTGGCTGGCTGTGCTGCCCCCTGCCTGCCATGCCCCACTACCGGTATCCCCTGCAGAGAGTGCTGGGCTCGGGCAAGAGGTGGCGGGGAGAAGAGTCCGGGAAGGCTGAAAGGAGACAGGGAGGAGATGGGGGGACAGGGAGGGGGAGAGAGGAGATGGGGGGACAGGGAGGGGAAGCTGAGGGGTGGGAAGGTATTGAAGCTGGGAGTGTGAGGGGAGATTTAGGGACAGGGTGCTGGGTTACAAGGATGAGTTTGAGTTTGAGATGGAGAACAGGGTTATAGGAGATGAGTGGGGTGAGATTTAGGGATGGGGTACAAGGAGCTGAGTTACAGGGGTGAATGGGTAGAGATTTGGGGACGGGGAGCAGGGTTATGAGGGTGAGTGGGGGAGATTTGGGAATGGAACACATGGAGCTGGCTACAGGCATGAGTGGGGGGAGATTTGGGGAACAGGGAGCTGGATTACGGGGGTAAGTGGAGATGGGGAACAGTTATGAGGATCAGTTTGAGAGAGGAAGACTTTATAAAATGATAATTGATATTAGGCTGAGATGGGCTGAAATTTCTGTCAGATTTATCAGCATATTATATCTGAAAAAAGCTTGAATCATCTGAGGCTGGTAATTTCTTGTTAAATTAGATTTGTTTGCTCGTGTTTCCAGCTCTGGACTTCCTATATTGCTCTTGCTTTGTTTGCCAAACAGCTGTTGGCGGTGACTAGCGCTTTCCAGGAGGGAGCGGGAAGCTGCGTGCTCATAGGAGGAGGCAGGGCTGGGGCGGGACTTCATGAAAGTGGTAGAGTGTGGGCAGGGGCAGCGAGGGGGGGGGGGCGCGTGTCAGTGATGCAGCCCTCGGGTCAGTGCACTAGTCCTCATGCGATCCTCATGGTCATTTGAGTTTGAGACCCCTGGGTTAGTGCAACTGCAGTGTAAATACAAGGCGGGTTACACATGAGTCCAGGCTAAAGTACAGGCTTATATCACAGTGCAGACATACCCAATAAGTCAGTAACACTTCACCACAGATTGTAGGAGCACAAGTGAAGAACAATGTATCTTGCTGAAACAGTGAAAAGTTAGGCAGGCAGAAGGTAATTACTTCATCATCCTGGAAGCAGGCTTTTCATTTAATAATTTCTGATTCTTGGCTTGTCCTTCTTTTAAATTTTTCTTACTGACTGAAATTTGATCATTTATAAAAGGAAGAGTTAGCAAGTTATTTCTAATTTCATGTTATGAAGTGAAATAGGCAAAATTCCTTGCCACTGAGCAAAAATTAATCCATTTAATCAATTGTGAAAGTGATGGAGAGTAATAACAGTACTAATCTATAAAAAAAGGAGATAGAAGCATGCATGAACTACAGAAGAATCAGCTGATTGACTGTTCCAGGAAAAGCATTTACTAAGAAGTTGGAAGGAAGAAAGAAGATGTACATGAAAGCAGCACTTGCAGAGTAACAGGCAGGATTTAGACCAGGATGAAGTACAACAGATCAGCTATTTGTGATATGACAGAAATTGGAAAAACATATAGAACTTGTTATGGCAAGTCTCAAGAATGTATGGATCCCTAAAAATTGATCAAGCTGATGGAAAACATCTACAGCAAGTCAATGAGTGCAGTGACAGTAGACAAAAAGCTGACAATTGTTCAGGACAGTTGTTTAAAAGTGAGACAAAGATGCACAGCTGTAGCACAGAGATGAAACGAGAGGAGTTATGCTATGTGGGAAGCCAATGAATAATCTTAGATTCACAGATGATGTTGACCTCACACCACTGAACAAGGAAAACTTGAGAATAACAAGGTACGTGGTGAAAGCAGAAAATTCAGACTGAAGATCAGTATGGGAAAGACAAAAACTACAGTGAGGGGAAGACAAAAGGAAGAAATAAAGATCAAAATCGGTGAGACAGAACTAGAACAAGTGGAAAAATCTGTATATTGCAGGACTAATATTGAAGAATGTGAATTGCGAAGATTCCCCATACAAAGGCGAATCAGACTAGCCTCAACTGCATTTGAAAAACTCTGCAAAATCTGGAAAGACATTTAGATGAAAATAAAAATCAGCATATATGAGAACGTTGTCAGGTCAAGGCTGCTGAATGGGTTTGCACGTTGCAGTCTGAGGAAAGTTGACAAATGAAAGATATTGACTGAAGAAATATATAAGACTTAAGAAAGATGATTTTGATGGCTTGGACAGATGTCAAGAATGAACCTGGAAAGGATACCATACCTGATGATCCTTGTACTTTTGGTATGAACTAGAACAGGGGTCTGCAACCCGCGGCTCCGGAGCCGCATGCGGCTCTTTCATCCCTCCGATGCGGCTCCCTGTGTGTTCTAATTTTAACCGGCCCGCAGACTGTTTTCTATGCGGCCCGCCAGCACTGTCCAACCAGTGCGCGGAGCCGCAGCCGAAAGAGAGGGGCGGGGTCAATAAGAGGCGAGCGGCGGGGGGGGGGGGGGGAGAAGAACGGAGGCGGAGCCGGGGCCGGGGCACGAGGCGAGGCGGAGCCGGCGGAGAAGTGCGAGTCGGGCCGGGGCCGGGGCAGGAGGCGAAGCGCGGCGGAGCCGGCGGATAAGAGCGAGCCGGGGCCGGGGCACGAGGCAAGGCAAGGCAAGCTGGGGGTGGGGGGGAGTGAAAGCACGGCCGGGGGGGGGGGGAGGAAGAAGAGCGAGAGCACGGCCGGAGGGGAGGGGGAGGGAAGAAGAGCAAGAGCACGGCCGGAGCGGGGGGGGGGGAGCGGGGGGGGAGGAAGGGGGAGGAGGAAGAAGAGCGAGAGCACGGCTGGAGGGGAGGGAAGAAGAGTGAGAGCACGGCTGGAGGGGAGGGAAGAAGAGTGAGAGCACGGCCGGAGCGGGGGGGAGGAAGGGGGGGAGGAAGAAGAGCGAGAGCACGGCCGGAGGGGGGGGAGGGAGGGAAGGAACGTCTTTTTTTCGGAGCTCAAAATGTTTTGTTGCATGCAGAAATGTAATTTTGTTTTCTCTGCAGTCGTTCATTGATTTCATAAATGCAACACATTATAGTTTGTTTATACATAGCATAAAGGCAAAAAAAACGTTATATGCAGTGTTATTTCATTTTAAATGTCAAAAGGGTTTTGTGGCTCCCAGTGTTTTCTTTACTGTGGGAAACGGGTCCAAATGGCTCTTTGAGTGGTAAAGGTTGCAGACCCCTGAACTAGAAGCAAAGGAAGACTGAGGATGTGTTGGATAGAATGAAGAATGACATAGTAGAACAAAAAGCTTTTAAGATGAATGAAGCCATGAAGTTGTGTAGTGGGGTGGCTGCCCCACTCGGGCTGAGGCTGTGAAAGGCTGATTGGGGAAGCAGCCACAGGTGGGGCCACGCCCCAATTAGACCACAGCTGGCCCTATAAAAGGGCTGTGAGCCAGGAGCTGAAAGTGTCTCTCTCCAGCCCTGGAGGGAGAAGGGCTGGCTGTCTGTGGGCAAGGTACCTGAAGCTGGAACAGTGCTGGGAAATAGGGCAAGGGAGCTGGGGAGCTCCAGCCTGTTAAAATTTGCAGACTGCAGGCTGTGTCAAAGGCTCCGGGTGGGTGAGCTCTCCTAGTTTTGTAGGCTGCTGCCTACGTGCTATCGGAAGAGGGTGGTGGTTGCGAAAGTTACTGCTACAGCAACTTTTTTATTGCATGATGTGTGTAAAGACAGCAATTCAAATGCCATTAAGTGCTTCTAATATCAACAAGAACAAAAAAAGTGATGTTAAAAAATACACACCCTTATTTCTACATAACTAACATACAACTCCCTAAACCGCCACCAAACGCTAATTGTCCTCTTTGGGCAAACTATGTATCTCATTAACAGCGTGTCCACTCAAACCTTCCCTAAACCTTTCCTAACATAGTCCATTATACTTTCTGACATATATTGCTTTAATCTAGAATGCAAGACACTCTGGATATGGATTGTGTCCTTTTATTTACCTGTGAAATTCCATACACAACTATAGTATTAAATAAAAACATCAAGAAGAGGGGGTGCGCCATACACAGAAGCGAAGTCTTTCCCTTTTCCAGAAGAAAGCAGAGACGGAGAACTGGCCATTTTTAATGGAATTGTTTGACAGCAATTCCTGACTGTGGTGACATTAGCCCATAACCTTCTACAGGTAACACGTTGTGAATTGAGCCATTTAATGCAAACAAGCAGCATTTTTTACTACTGTCTTAGCAGAACACAGGAAAACAAACACCTCATCAAAATATGTAAATTAAAAAGCAGTATTTAAAATACCTGAAAATGTTTCAAAATAATCTTTGTTAAAAAACTCAACAGCTGCAATCCCTGGAGGCCCCCAATTTAATTAGAATTAAAATTGGAAATGCACCCTGTATCAAGGTACCCAAGTATCAAGACAGCATGATCAAGGATGCCATAAGAGATGCAAAAGACTGGAGCCGGAGGTAAATGCAAAAGCAGGATACTTCTCCTCCTGTCCTTTTAAAGCTCTGTATCTTTAATTGTTTTGTTTGGTTTAATTTAGTAGGTACAGCCATGTAATACTGTACTTTCATTTCTCACCTAAAAAGACTTGTGAAAATCTCTTGCTCTATCCCGGGTCTCTGGCTAAAGTCTGATCTTCCAGTCTTATATCAAATTAACAATGTGGCTACTTTGCTTCATTATTTCAGACTTATTTTCATATACTGTATAGAGCATTTTAAGGAACTAATATGAGTGGTTTAGTTATATTTTGTATACTGGAAACTATATATAAAAAGTTTTAAGAAAAAATACTGTATGGTGATCCAAATATACAAGCAAAATTTGATTTTATGCCAAAAGACAGCCAAAATGTAAGAGCTGGAATGTATCTTTCTGGAATTTACACCGTATTGAACTTAAAAGAATGACTTGGATCCCCATGGTCACGTAACTTTTTAACCTGAGAAACTCTTTTTTGGCTCAGGTGGGTAAGATGAACAAAGGGTAAAAAGACTCAGCTACAATACACATTAAGTGCCAATACACATTTATTACCACACATATAATGGTCTATTTCAGAGGTGGGCAAATTGTGGCCCGGGGACCATCCCATTCGGTTCCCTGGCCAGGGAGGCTGCCCCCAGTCCCTCCCCTATCTTCTCTCCTCCCCCGGAGCCAAGCCACCGTGCAGGCAGCGCTAAGGGGGTACGGGGCTTCAAGCTCCCGCAGGGCAGCGTGTCTGGTTCTGCGCAGAGCCAAACACACTGCTAGGAGACTCATGCGAAAGAGACCAGGGGGTTGAATGGGGGGGGGGGGGGGACAGTCAGGGGACAGGGAACAGGTGGGTTGGATAGGCAGTGCGGTTCTGGGGTGGTGATTGGGGATGGAGGGCTCTCTGTAGGGGACAGCCAGGGAACAGGGAAGGTAAATAGGGGTCGGGGCAGTCAGGGGACAGGGAGCAAGGGGGGTTCGGTAGGGGGTCTCTGTAGGGGGCGGATGGATTGGGGATTCTGAAGAGAGCAGTTGGGGGCAGGAAGTGGGAGGAGGTCAGATGGGGGCAAGGCCAGTCTGTTAGGGGGGAGGCACAGCCTACCCTACCTGGCCCTCCATATAAATTTTGAACCCTAATGTGGCTCTCGAGCCAAAAAGTTTACTCACCCTGGTCTATTTGGTCGTTTACTTGTCAGCTATCAAATAAAATAACAATGCATTAGGCCCCTTAAGCCATGAAGAAGAAGAAGAAAAAAGACTTCACAGACATCATGGATATAGCAACAATAATCAGAGACAGAATGGAGACTGGGTAACAAAGTCAAAGTTAACACAGAACTGGGCAAAAAAACAACAACAAGAAATGTATTTGTCATATGTCTGAACAAATAAATTCTGATGTCTTCAAAACCAATGACTCAAAGGAGTGGATCAAAAAAGAGAAAATCTAAGCAGAAATTCTGTGAAACATGCATAGATACAGAAAGCTTTGGACAGAGGTGTGGACTACACTTAAAAGTTTTAACCCAGCAGAAAGTAACGGCCAAGTGGAAACAGATTTACACACACATTTTGAAACAGGTCAGTGAAAATATGCTCATAGAAGCTTTATTAATGCAATCACAAGTTCAATGTAGCCAAATGGACATCTCAACTGGTAAACAGAGTAATGAGAAACACTGTCAAATCCAGTTACAAGACAATCAGAAACAGATATCCCAGTACTGAGAAACAATGCAAATTCCAAATTAAAAAGACCCTCAAGGTAAGAAAACCTACAAGATGTTCCCAGCAAAGCAGAGAAAAAAAGAAACAATCTTGCTAACAACAAACATTTTTGCATGTCAGAACTAATCTGCACAAGTAACAAAGAATGGAGAAAACACCTTCCCAGTTGGGCAAAGATGTTGCTGCAGTAGACCACATCATAAACTCATGTAATGCCAGGGGGACTGCCAGGGAAAAAATAAGAGCAAGTTTGATGGTCCGTTAAAGAAACAACCTACAAATTGCTTTATGGAAAATCATCTAAATAAACCTAACCACATACTCACACCTGTTTTGCCAGCAGCATCCATAACATTTACAGCATTAGAACACAAAAAAACTAAAGGAGCATAACACCAGAAAAGCAAAATTTGAAGAACGCAAAATGCAACAGCTATAAATATAAAAAAAAAATCTCAAATGAACAACTGCCAAAATATATTACAGAATACTATGCATTCATATAGAACTATTTTGGAGGATTATTATATTGTCTATTGTTATATTATAATATATTATTGAAGGTAACAATTTTTTTCAGTTTGAGAGCCACACATATTACTGTCAATGCTCCAGAACAGAGTCTCTGCCTTCTTCTTCCCTTTGCATTGTTCAGGTTGCGCACAAACAGTGGAAATCACCCACAGGTCTCCTGCTGGATTCCCTAGGGTGGGTACAGAGCTGGCATAGCCAGCTCCTACATTTCCCTTGCTGCAGTCACTGGTGCAGAGGGATGTGCGGCGGGTGGGCAGAGCAAGTGGCTGTAACACACTGTACTCCAGCTATAGCCAGCTGACGTATGACACCCTGTCTATCATAAACAGGTTTAAGATTAGCAGCCATGTTAGTCTGTATCCATAAATAAAACGAGGAAGACTTTGTAGCACCTTAGAGACTAACCAGTTTTTTTTTCTCCTACTGCTAATGACCCATCTAAATTTAACAGCCTCTTAGAATTGGTATGCTAATGTTCAACTTTCTTTTTTCTTTCTTTCTGTGTGTATAAATGCATCTTACTTCTGTTCCATTCTATGCATCGGATGAAGTGAGCTATAGCCCACAAAAGCTTATGCTGAAATAAACTGGTTAGTCTCTAAGGTGCTACAAAATCATAAACAGTTAATACAACTTAGAGCAGCCTCCAAGCTACTCTAACCTATGGCTGGTGCAAAGAATCTGGGAACAATAACTAATTGGTTGTTCTGTCTGATTCTCCTTTCCCCCCCCCCCTCCCCCCCTCCTGGACTAAGCTGAATGGCCAGGTGAGGGCAAGGACTCATCTTTGCTAGACAGTCTCCTAGACTCAGGCAGAGCCAGCTGAGCTCTCATTCTTCTTTCTCCAAGAATCTCACAACCTGGCAGGGAAGCAGGCAATGGAGCAGCCAGAACTACTACGTCCTCTCCCTGCTGCACAGCAGCAGGCAGGCAGCCACAAGGGAGCTGCTCAGTATTTGTAGCAGAGCTGCCCCTGGATCTACATGGGAAGCTGTGCTCCCTGCTTCCACATCTCCTACCCCCAGTGGCAGGTGCATACTAAAAGTTTCAGGTTGAAAACCACAGCACACAGTTCAGGGAAAGCTTCTCAGTTCTTAAACAAACACTAATCTTAATGCAGGGGCTCTAGGGCCTCAGTTTAGAGCGTCAAGAAGCCCTGGGCCACTGTATTTATTGGGACTGCTTTTCCTATCCTTTCCTCTGGGAAGGCAGGCTGCAACAGTACAGGCCTCTGAAGGAGAAAAAAAGTTGTTATGAATATGTCAGAAACATCTAAAATAATTTTTTCTACACATGAAGTCACACAAATTTAAGGTCCAACATATTGCAATCTACTAGAGCTACATCTGGGTCAAATATAGTCTTGCTCCACTCATATACATTTAGAAAGCTGTAGCAAAGATCATCTTCCTAGCTGTTGCTTTGACTATGTCACCTCCCTCTTTCCCTGTCTCCATTGACTCCCCCTTTTCTATTGCAACAAACATAAGCTATTTGTCTTCTCTTTCAAGGCTTTTCCCCACATATCCCCACCCTTTATATCATTTTTTATTCACTACTGAAATGTCAACTCCCGCAGCAATCAGCCCATGATGCCAGTCTCCATCGTCTAAGAGTTAAATTTTCCAACAAGCCTTCACACTTGGGAGGAGCTTCCTGTAAACATCTGTAAAGCTACCTCATCCTCCTTCAAAACCCTCCTTTTCTGTGATGCACACAACTTGACAAACAACTAGACTACTGCTATGCCAAGATCACTGCCTATCATGCTAACTAATAGTCTTACTGGTTTTTTGAACTCCCCCGACCCATTGGTTGTCTCTTGTCCTATACTTACATTCTAAGCTCTTTGTGGCAAGGACTCTATTTTTCTGTGTTTGTACAGCACCTAGCACAATGGGCCCTAGTTGCTACTGAAATGGTAATAATAATTAAGAAAACATGAAAGTTTTATATTCATACACATACAAAAATAATATGGTCTTTTTTATACGATGTGTACATGCTTGTGTATATGGTCATGTATTCTATGATAATATTCCAATTTGTCTCCCAAAGCACATAATTTCTCTTTCCTTTAATTTATAGGAATCTCCATTCAACATACAGTACAGAAGTTTTCAAACAATATTTAAAAGTTTTCTTTTGCACATCTTCATGGCCCATTCTCCTATGACAAACACACCATTGAGCATTATTACAATAGTCAAGCGGATATTTCCATTCTAAATGGATATTTCCATTCTTTAAAACATGGTTGGTTTACTGAAAGCCCTCATGGCCAACATTAGTATGAAGCCAGATTTACAGCAATTGTGTGTCTTATTTTTTTTTAAAAGGAAATATTCAGGAGCTTTTCAATGGTCTCACTACAAAAAATTAACAATTTGGCAATACGTTTCTGTTATCAATACATTTAAATATTTTAATGTCTAGTTAATTTAGGGTTCAGTTCTGCCACTTATACTCACTTTGAGCAGTCTTACTCAGAATAGTCCCATTGAAATCAATGACATTATTCATGGAATAAGGTAAATATTATGCCATAAGAAACCTGATTTGCACATTCAAGGGTGAGAAAAACTGTTGAACTGAGAGACTTTGTCACTCACACCCACTAGATAGCACTTAACTGAGACTTTATGAAAGATTTGGTTATTTTAATGTAAGAAATTAAAACTTTTCAACAAATAATTCTTTAAAGAAAATAAAGGTAAAATAAATTCCAGATATTAAATTAAAACTTTTCAACAAACAATTCTTTAAAGAAAATAAAGGTAAAATAAATTCCAGATATCAGTGTTACTCTTTGAAATAGCTGACTTATGTAATGGCAAACTAGACTTTGTTTATTTAGAGTAGTGAGTAAATGATTAAAATAATTTACTGGAAATTAATCAATAATACAAAAAGATGACTGCATGTGGCAAAGACCCTGTGGGTCTTTCTGGCATTTTGAAATACAGACTGAAATGTCTATTTCCAGTCAGGTAGGCAGCACCTTCTTTCTGTCACCAAGCCAAGGAACTGTCATTACAAGGAGTCTGCCTTCTTTCAAGACACCTGCTGTTGTTTTCATATAGGTTCTTCTTTAAATGAGAAGAATAAACAAGCAAACACATTTTTCCCCAATATACAAAATGGCAGTACTTCCTTGCAGTGACATTACTTTTATTATTACAACACTCATTTAAAAAAAAATAATATTTGCGTATATCAACACCATATTAACTGCACTCTGATTATATAAACGTGTAAGGCTAGGATGAATATTAGTGATGAAAAAGGCATTTGAGAATTTGAACAAATCTTTTTTTTTTTCTTCTTTTCTTTTCTGCAAACCCCTTGCCAGCTTCTAATAACCACGGGACTGATTCTGCCATGCAAACTCAAGCTGAGTAGTACTTGATATTCCACAACTTTTCCCACTAAAATCAACTGTCGATTACAAGTATCGTAAAGCATTACTGTGAAGAACAAAGCTCTAGGAGTTGATATTTTCAGTGAGTAACATTTTGTACTCTTATTTGAATTTTTTTATTATTATTATTTTATTTTACAGGCTTGGGTAAAAAAATTTTTTTTCCTACTCACTTCTGTGCTCCCTGAGACAACAGCTTTGTCCACGTTCACCGATAGCTGCTCTTCAGTCTGGCATACTCCCAATGACCACTCTGCACAGCGGTGATGAGCCCAGCAGTGACCTAATGCATTAGTATTGAGAAAGAATTGCACAATTTTACAACTTTGCCACGCAGCAGTTGAGTTTCAAAATAAGCATTAAAGGAAAAAAAACTTAAAAAAACCCCCAGACCTGATCTTGCAATCCTAACTAGAGAATACTAAGCGTAATTAAAGTGGTAAGCACTTGCAGAACTAGTACAAAAGTCTGTTACTGAAACAGGAAGAGTGGGAGGAGGAAGGAATCACAATTTCGCGACAGGTTTTATTATATAGTTTTATTATATTATATAGAAAAAAAACAGATGTTTTCACACATATTTATATAACCTTTCAGCATCTAGTTCTTGTACCCCAAAATATAAAAATACACCTGTGACATGTCTGTCTATACATATATGCTCAAAGTTAAATAAGTGAGGGGCAAACTGAAGTTAACTTTTTATCTGTATATTTATCTTTAGTTTGTGAACTCCTTGGGACAGGGATCAGTTCCTTTTGTCTGTTGGGAAAAGCACCAAGCACAATGTGAGTGCTACCGTAAACAAATAATAATTTTAGAAAAGATCACAAGATCACAAGGTGCCATGCACAGGGCTGGTACATAAATTATTTTGTAAAAAAAACCACTGTGATTACAATTGTGTCATTATACAGACACACACACACAAATAAGAGCCTGCTGTACTCAGATTGGAAAATTTAGACTACAAAAAAAGAGCTTCCAGGACTCAAAGTACCTGTTAAAATGGCTTTCAGTTCAACTGCTGGCAAGAAACCGAAAACCATAAGGATATGGTATAATGATGAACTGCTAATATTTCGTGCCTCATCTGAAGGCATTCTATGCTGACGTACCACACGAGACTCATGGTATGTACCTCTTGACATTTGCTATTAAGCATATAAACTGTATATTGCAACTCTGCATTTAGTAACACAAAAAAAGGGACAAAGTAAATAGAAAGAAATAATTGTAAGCACCTTCCAACAGTGATGGCTTGAAAGAACTAACATATATCCAACATCAGGCAACCAGACTCCACTCTAATTTTTTTAAATTAATGTAAGAGATTATTGTAGTGTGGGCTGTGGTACTGCAACCTTTACTTTTGTGAGATGCTGGTGGCAGCGTAACCTTCAGAGTTTGGCTGCTGGAGAGTAGTGTGGCTGCTAGCCAGGCATCCAGTTCTGAAGTAAGGGTGGCAACACTATACTATACCACTGCTTTCATTGCTGGATGCCCAACCAGCAGCCATACTACTCTTCAGCGGCCAAGCTCTGAAGGCTATGCTGCCACCAGCAGCCTCACAGAAGTAAGGGCCCCCAATTTGAGAAACACTGGTCTCCCCGTGAAATCTCTATAGTAAAGAGTAAAAGAACACACAGGACCAGATTTCACAGGGGAGAACAGATTTCACTGTCTGTGACGCGTTTTCCCTGGCCGTGAATTTGATAGGGCCGTATACATAAGCATATGGTGTATATTGCTGGTAGGGCAATAAATAAAACAAAGTTAAAAATGTAGATTACAATCTTAGGACCTAATCCTGAAAGCCCTTCCTCTCGTGACTAAATGTTATTTGTTCAGGTAGCCCCAGTGAAGCCACATGAGAAGAAGGCTTTGTATGAGGGGCCTTTAGGAGTTCTATAAAATGACAGTTTAAACTATGAAGTATTATCTCTGTTTCTTTCTCCTTTGCTCCTCACTTCCCCCCAAAGAGGTAATCACCATACCAAACTAAAGAATTATTTAAACAAAAGTTTAGTTTGAATTCCAGCTAAACCATTATAAATATGTACCACATATTATTACTAGCTGAATGTATACCTACCTGTTGGCTCGAATAAGGCTTGGACATCAATGTCATCCGGTAAGCCAACTAAACTGAGTTCATCCCAGAATTTGACAACCTGATCGTCAGAAGCAGTTTGAGTGCTTACACTTGTACATGATGCGATACTCTGTTGAGGTCTCTCTCTGCAGAGAAGGAGAGAAAAAATGTGGGTAGGTAACTCTGCAATTAAAACAGTCTAAGTTTATTACTCAATCAGCTATATGTTTTTGAAATGATCTAAAAAAAACCAGAATGCCTCAAATGAGTTTTCCCTAAGTGTGATAAAATATACATCAAAGAAAAGGGGAGCGAGGGAGGGAACTAGCCCAGTTTCTTGAATTTTGACACAGTATATCAGTAGGAGAAAATGAACAACACTGCTTTCAGTTAAAAGTCATATGCTCCAGAAAAAAAGACTGTTAAATGGCCCTTTGTCCAGCCTGACCGTCTCATTGTTCAGGACATGCAGTTTGAAAAATTTTAACATGTATTTTTTGTTTGACTTCATCTCCAGAAGAGGGCTGCTAGGTAAGTACAGGCAGATATAGATCCAGTCAAAGAAGGGATATTTCTCTGAGGAAATGGGAAAACCTGGAACAAAGAGAGGGAGGTGGTGTAAACAGAGGGTGTCAGCTGCAGCTTTCTTATGGTTTCCTCTCTGTAACCTCGACAGCTGGTCTGTGGTAGAGCATTGACAATATTCTCAAAGGAGACTCTGCCCTACCAGACAGAGGTAAGCTGCTAGGATAGCACACAGCTAGTGTGTATGGGGGAAGGGTGAAAAAGGCCAAGAATGGAGAAGGTTAGATGGCTGCAATGTCTTTGTCCCACACACCAAAATTCGCAGAATAGCAAAATGTAAGAGAAAGAGGGTAGAAAAGGAGAATTTAATGATACAAAAAAGCACTAGATGATGATGAAATCGAAGAATCTATCAAACCTATTTAAAAACAAACAAATAAACAGTATACTAGTTGAGCACATGGAATCCTTCTTTCTGGCTTTTTAACCCAACCTACCAAAAAATATCAGACTCACTAACCCATTAACCAGAGAAAGCAGACTCCCTCAACCCCACTTAAAAAAAATATTCTGCCTTGCATTTCGAAAGCACTACATTAAGCCTTACTGAGATATCTACTCCCCTCAGCTACCACAGCTGTTGCCATGGAGGAGGGTGCTGAAATTTGGGTAGTCTCAATTTTTTTATTGCAGGGGTGGGCAAACAACGGCCTGTCAGGGCTCTGGATCCGGCCTGTGGATTTACCATCGCTGTGGTGCCCCGCTCCGCTCCGGGAAGCGGCTGGCACCATGTCCCGATGGATACCTCCCCCAACGCTCCCACTGGCCAGGAAAGGGGGATCACAGCCAATAGGAGCTTCGGGGGAGGTACCCACAGGTGGGCAGAGCCCTCTGCTCCCCTATCCCAGGGGCAGCAGGGACATGGGGCTGGCTGCTTCCCGGAGCAGGGCTGGGACCAAGGCCAGGGCAGGCAGGTATGGAGCCCTGCCCTGGTCCTGCTGCCACCCCTGAGCAACTCTAGGAAAGCAGCGCTGGGCCAGAGTCCACACTCTGAGCCCCTCCTGTACCACACACCCCACCCTGTACCCCTCCCTGCACCACTGCCCTGAGCCCCCTCCTGCACTGTGCACCCCAACCCCCTTCCCTGAGTCCCCTCGTAAACCCCACATCCCTCCTGTGCCCCGACCCCCTTCCCTGAGCCCCTTCCTGCACACCACACCCCCTCCCATACCCTGCACTCCCTCCAGCACCCTAACCCCCTGCTCTATAGTCGTGGCCCTGCAATCAGTTTCCTCACCCCGATGTGGCCCTCGGGCCAAAAAGTTTGCCCACCCCGTTTTACTGGTTCCCTCATTAAGGCTCTGCCAAATTCCCAGTCATGTTGATCAATTTCACAGCCAGAGGGTTTTAAAATTGATCAATTTCACATTTTCAGATGTTTACATCTGAAATTTCATGGTGTTGTTCCCCCAACCCAAAAGTAAGTTGTGAGGTAGGGGGTCATAAAGGTGATGTAGGGGGTTGCAGTATTTTCACCCTCTGGGCTGGGCTCTGAAGGCAGCAGCTGCGGAGCTTTCTGCAGCCAAGAGAGATTCCCAGAAGTGGCTCTGACCTCATCCTTGCTGCTGGGAACCTTCAGAGCTGGCAGGAGCCACAGAGCTTCCTGCAGATGGGGGAGATTCCCAGAGGTAGGTGGGTCTGATCTCCCCTGAGAGTGGTTATGCAAGGGAAGAGGAAGTCCTGTCCCAGCCCCAAGGGGACTAGCAGTCCCCAGTGGGGCGCTCCCAGCAGCATGGGAGAGATCAGAACCACCTCCACCACCAGTAATCACCTCGAGCTGCAGGAACCTCCATGGCTGCTGCCTTCAGTCTGATCTCCCCTCAAGAGCAGCCACACAGGAGAAGTCCCATCCCTCCCCAGTTTGTCGGACTAACAGCTGGACCTCAGTGAATGGTAGGCCTGCCCTACCCCACCTCTCCAATAGCTAGATTTCACTGGGAAGTCTGATTTCAGTCTGTGATGTGTTTTTCGTGGCCGTGAATTTGGTAGTCCCCTATTCATTAATAAATCAAGCATATGCCTCCATAGCAGCTGCATGAAACTGCCATAGTTCACCACCAAATTCATGTTAATTTTACCATACTGCTTGGTAAAGCTATGAGCTACAGCAGGCAACAGAGCTGTGTGCGGACTCAGGAGTAAAAAATTCTCTCATTTTAAATTTGGCTTATCTTGAAGGTTACCTTCAGAAACATAAGGGCAAGGAGACAGGGGAAATGTAAGTGAAAGCTTTAGTTGTGCAAAAATTGATGGCTAAGACCCCCTCCACATCTGTCAAGAAAAGCTCTCTCAATATTGGTGAGTGGGTGAAGTTTTCAATCCTTGGCACTAAGTTATATCCTAATGACTTATTGTCATAAAAAAAGGGGGGGGGGGGTGTCAGACATCAGAAATCAAAACATTCAAGACCAACACCTACTACTATGAACAAAATAGTCCCCTTATGAACTGATGTACAAATTAACCCATTCTACCCCAAAAGGGCAAATACCCCTAGATGCAGTCAAGCCAGATATTATTAATATAGGCTCCTGTTACTGAACTATGATCAGTTTTGAATCAATCTAAAGAAGAATTACACATTCATATCAGCTTTTATAATAAGGAAATCTGAGTACCTGTTTTTAAACGTGTTTATAGTTCCTTAATATCAAATGGATAAAATCACTGCCAGCTTTATATAGATATTCAGTATTCATACTTAATTAAGAATTATTAAACTAAAATGTATCTAAACTGAAAAATCCTAATCTGAATATGAACTTAAACTTAAATATCGACTGTACTTTTAATGCTACATATGTCTTGATAATTCAGGATTCCTTAAAATGTACCACCTTAAATCCTTTTAAAAGGCTGCCTCTCTTTGTTATTGTTTCATTTCCTACTTCACTTCTTCACTGTATTGGCAGCAGTCCAAAGCTAGCAACCAATCAGAAAACTCCAACACAACAATGCTTTAGTACTTAAACTTGGATGTTAGCCAGCATGGCACTTGGGGATGATTACATCATCACCCTCAAGGGACAGAGCTGCTTAGTTGTTCCAAGCTAAATTAATTTTTCACTTTCCCATAGGCTACAAAAACCTCTACTAATCAGCCAGCACAACTGAATCCACATATTAGCAAGACAGCTCTGAAACAAGAATACATCTAACCATGGTAACGGCAAAAACCCAGAATTACAAAATCCAAATATATATTAAGAAAAAACTATTCCATTATGCAAATACAAAAAAATAAAAAAAATCTGCATGTGCAGTTATGGATGTATTTTAAACTTCATTTCCATAAATATATTCAATAACCTTTCATCATGGACCATACAGGGATGTGTACATGAATGTAATTTCTCAGAAATAGGTATTAAAAAGTACCGTATTGAAAAAGGCAGCTGGGATACTACTATACGTCAATGGATTAAAAACAGAACATTGACAAAAACAACAGAGTTCTAATCACAGTAGAATACGGTATACTATATTCACATAGCATGTTGCATTTTACAGTCGCAAGGATTATTTTTGGAGGGTGCCAGGAAAGATTACAAGGTGACGCACACAAATTTCTTGCCTCCTCAATGTACACAAACACAACAGTTTAGAAATCAACTGGTTAATCTGTTACTCAGCTTGTTTTTTTGCATGCTCTCTGTAAGATCTATTTCAAGAGTACAAATACATTTGTACTTTTAAAGTCTGTCTCTTATTTTTGTATTCTCCAAAGAGTACGTTCTTGCTTCTAGGGGAAAAAACCATAAGAATAAGCAGCAGCAGGAGGATTACTATTTTTCTAACATGGTTTGCAATTTTTCAAACACAGCTTAATAATACTAAGCAACAAGTGCTTTTAAAATAATTTCAAATTTTCAAATCATTCACTTATCACTGCACAATGTTTGCATATTTGCTTCCTGGCCTCTCTACAATAAATCAACAAAACCATGACAAAAGTTTTCATGATGAAACACTTACTTCTTCTGTCCTCTTTGTTTGCGCGGCACTGAGTTTTGCCTTGGAGTTCTCTCATAAATTCCATCGCTGCTGTCGTTGGGTTCACTCTTACTTAAAGGCTGGTTCTTCCAGGGGATGCTAAACGCTAGCGTTGAACTGAACTGTTTTAATTCTCCTTGTCCTAATGAGCTTCGTTCACCACAGTAACAAAAGGCGCAGAGTTGTTCGCTGCAAAGCAAAGGAAACTTTTTTCACCCAGATTATTCTGGTTTTAATCTCCTATTGTCATACTTTGTGTCAATCTAACTTTCCTCAAACAGAATGCAAAGTATAATAAATAAAATATAAACAAGAATTTAAAGTGACAGAGTCCTGTGGCACTTTAAAGACTAACTAAAGTATTGAAGCATAAGCTTTCATGGGCTAATACCCACTTCGTTGGATGCAAGCAGTGGAAGTGGGTATTAGCCCACAAAAGCTTATGCTTCAATACTTCAGTTAGTCTTTAAGGTGCCACAGGACTCTGTCACTTCTGCTATTCCAGACTAACACGGGTACCTCTCTGATTCCTAATAATTTAAAGTATACCTTTAAATAAATTTGCAATTTAACTACCAAATATATTATTTAAAGCTATGTAACAGTAGTTTTGTTTTTCTCCCACAGAAGTCTGCTAAAAATGTGGCAAACACTCATGTCAATAAAGGTTGTTTTTTTTCCCCCCCTATGCTTAAAAGCTCTTAGTCTACCAAGGGGAAAACCTCCTCACATACTCTACTGCAGGCCTACACAACTGGCGGCCCGGGAGCCACATGCAACCTGTACGGGCTCACTGTGCGGCCCGTTGGGGGTGAGTTGGGGTGGGGAAAGCCAAGCGCGGGGGTGGGAGGGAAGAGGATGGGGGTGGGACGAGGGCGGGGATTTTCAGCCCGCAGTTGGGGTTTTTTTTGCAGTAATATGGCCCTCGCTGCTTTCCAAGTTGTGCAGGCCTGTATCCAAAAAGGTATGTGCAAACCTAAATGGTGGTGACTGAAAGAAAGGGGTGGTGGAGGAGAGGGGAAAGAACTACCTCATTAAAACCCCATATCCACCGAAAAGATAATATAGTGGAAAACTTCACGCCACTGACAATACAGTAAACCCTCGATTTAACGGACCCCGATTTAACGGACTTCGGATGCAACGGACAAAATTTCCGATGCATCCGAAATCCGTTATTGGGGGCTGCCGGCTCCCGCCCCAGGGAGCCGGCTGGGTTGACAGCTCCCGCCCAGCTCCCCGCAGCGGGGACCCCAGTGGGAGCTGTCAACCCCCCCGCCCTCCCGCCCGGCTCCCCTCAACGGGGAGCCGGGCGGGTGGGCTGACAGTTCCCGCCGGGCTCCCCACTGCGGGGAGCCAGGCGAGGGGGTTGAGAGCTCCCGCCCGGCTCCCCCCAGCGGGAAGCCAGGCGGGAGCTGTCAACCCCCCCCCCGCTCCCCGCAGCCGGAAGCCGGGCGGGGGGGGGGGGGCGTTTGAGAGCCCCCGCTCAGCTCCCCGCAGCGGGAAGCCGGGCGGGGGTTTGACAGCTCCTGCCGGGCTTCCCGCTGAGGGGAGCCGAGCGGGAGCTGTCAACCCCCCCCGCCCGGCTCCCCGCAACGGGGAACCGGGCGGGGGGGGTGTTTGAGAGCCCCCGCTCGGCTCCCCGCAGCGGGAAGCCGGGCGGGGGTTTGACAGCTCCCGCCGGGCTTCCCACTGGGGGGAGCCGAGCGGGAGCTGTCAACCCCCCCCCGCCCGGCTCCCCGCAACGGGGAACCAGGCGGGGGGGTGTTTGAGAGCCCCCGCTCGGCTCCCCGCAGCGGGAAGCCGGGCGGGGGGTTTGACAGCTCCCGCCGGGCTTCCCGCTGGGGGGGAGCCGAGCGGGAGCTGTCAACCCCCCCGCCCGGCTCCCCGTTGCGGGCGGGGGGGGCGTTTGAGAGCTCCCGCTCAGCTCCCCCCAGCGGGAAGCCCAGCGGGAGCTGTCAAACCCCCGCCCGGCTTCCCGCTGCGGGGAGCCGGGCAGGGGGGGGGGGCGGCGGGCTGACTCAGGGCGCCATATAACGGACTAATTCGGGCGAGGGGGTGTCCGTTGTCATCCGAAAGTCCGTTATTTAATAATTTTAAAAAATTATTAAATAACGGACTTTCGGTTTTAACGGACACCCCCTCGCCCGAATTAGTCCGTTAAATCGAGGTTTCACTGTACATACATAGACAGTGTGCATGTCTGTGTTTGTATACATATACACCCACGTATACCTATAACACACCCTGTACGTATAACATACAACCATGCGTATACAATACAAAAACATGTATTATCTATTATATACAAAACATCTCACACACACTTAAAAAATTAATGGGAAGATCAGAATAATGGAACACTCGCAGCAATGATTACATAAAGACAGGTCATCTATACATATCATATACAACTACATATATCCATTTAACACAAACACTGTAAAATACAGCAGCTTAAACTTATACTTGGGGAAACTTGCACGTATTTAGTACTGTGACCTGTTAAGTAAGTTATCCCTGTACCATTTGCAATCTCATATTAACACTCAAAACATAATGACAGTTCTGGCAGCACTCCTTGTGTAACATCATATGGAGGTTACTGCACAATATTTCTAACACAACCCCATTCGCAAACCTAAAATGTGAACTTTTAAAATTTGCATAAAAACTGTTTAAAGAGAAAAATCCTTTAACACGTTTTTACGCCTAAGTGAGCAACTTTGTTCTATGTGTATTTATATCCCTATGATCCCCAAAATGTGCCCAAGGGAATCTCGCACTTGGGTGGAAGCCGGGTTTGGAAAGAGCTCCATTTAAAAATAGAATTTAAGCACATCTCTAGGTGGCATATTTGGACTTTGGAAGCAGTAAGTTGAAAATAAAAAAAGTCCTCTGGAGGTCCAATTACAGTACAGTGTTCACTAGGACCTGTAAAAAATAACAGACTGTCTGCACTGCTAGTCAAGGGGTGGTCTACACTACAAAGTTAGGACGGCTTAACTACATTGCTCAGGATTGCAAAAAATATCACATCCTGTGTAATGTAATTGAATCAGCTTAAGCCCCGGTTACAGACGCTGCTGGGTTGATGGAAGAATTCTTCTGTTGACCTCACTACTGCCTCTCGGATAGGTGGATTTACTACACCAATGAACAAACCCTGTCCATTGCTTTGGTGGGCAGCTGCACTACTAAAAAGGGAAAAGTTGCAGCCTGGAACAGAGATCTATGACAATCCAATACAGCCAATTTAACCTTGACTCAATGTACTCTGAGACTGGACAAAATCTTGCCCTTACAATACAACACCACTGTGGAAGGGAAGATGGGGAAGAGGACTGGGTGCAGAGAAGGTCCCTGAGACATCCTGATAGCATTCAGCTGGCTGTCTCATATGGCTGAACAGGAAGACATGGTTTCCTGGAGCACTTCTTAACAGTGGCTGAAGAAGGAGCAACATGTCGCCAACTGTATCATGTATGTGGAGTTGGCCATGCCAAACTGGCAGACCACACCCTTTTGGGGCCAGGTTGCTTCAGTAGAAGCCTTAGTTGGGTCCTGCTCATAGCATTCAAGAGCGTGCTAGAGAAGATCTCATCCTGATGCTTTGGGAAATAACCTTAGTGCATATTTATGCTCCCTCTCCGGCCCCAATGATCCTGACTGACACAGGATAGGTGTTAGCCTATACTTACAATGTACAACACACAGGAGAGATTTTGCTCATAACGGAGTACTCAGCAAGGGATTAATTTCAGAAATCTTTACAAGAATATGCCCGAAGACAAAAATGTTTTGAAGAAAGAAAAATCTAAGTTCCATGAATCTCTGGCATAAAGATGAGAGATCTCTCTTCCAGGCTGTAAATTTAAATGTAAATGTAATTTAAAATGTTGTGTCAGAGCAACAAATTAGTAGCTATTCATATTTCAGAGACTATGGCCCAAACAGGTGAAAACATGCGAGTTGCCTTCATACACACAACGTGCAGATCAGGTGGCAAAATTATTTAGGGTAGTCAAACCTAAAGACGACTGTGAGAGACTTCAAAGGAACTTAACGGTAGGTGAAAGGGCAGCACACTGACTGATGAAACTCAGTGCTTACTAAAGCAAAGTTTTTCACCTTGGAAGGAATAATTTGAACTACTCATACACATGTGGCTAGTCTATAAATTAACTGGAACAACTTACAAAAGTTGTTGGGATCATTATGAAATAGTTAAACAAAAAAACCTGATCAATGTAAAACAGTCTAAATTACAAACAAAACGTTACGATGCATAAAGAATGAAATAGAAGATATTTAAAATATGATACTATTATATATCCCAGTACTGGAGCACTAGGTCTCCAAATCTAGATAGTCCAATACTATATAAGCCAGTACTAGACTATCTAGGTTTGGAGACAGCTGCAGAGTCTCTACTGAAGGTTGCAGCTTTCCCAAGCCGCAACAGGTTGAAATTAACAAAATTAGTCAGTTTCATGGCAACTATTCAGAATGTTGTGGCACCTGTGAAAATGTAAAGAATGTCAGTTTCATGCTATTGGGTGGGAAAAGCTTGAACCACAGCAACTGATGTAAGCACTGGTGTATTCAGAGAGGAAGTAAACAAGCAAAAAAAAGCAACAGTCTTGGTTTAAGGGCTCAGTAGCAGAGACCCCCATTCAGGACCCAAGAATCTGGGGAGGAACTAAACACAGAGATCCTACATTCTCTCAGCAGCCAGAAGACTCCAGGATTGAGATAGAAGGGGAAAAAGAAAGTTTTGCATTTCTAAGAGAAATATGGGGCAATGTGGGTTTGTGCAGATTTTGTAAAGAAGGTATGAAATATTATGGGATGCATATGAAATTATTATGGGAAGTTTACCCCAGGCTCTCACTCACCCCAGTGCATCTACTGTTGGACTCATCAGGCACTGCAAAACTTTTCAAAATACCCCACGCTGGATGGTGGCAAGCTGCACAGTGGTATATCTACCCCTGATGCACTGCAATCTACATCAATACAAATACTCCTGGTAAGGAGGTGCACCAGCAACACAAGGAGCTAAGTGTGCACACGCACAAGTGATGTAATAACTGTGGTGGCTGTATGCCAACGTAAATTAGGTCACATCATTTGGTAGTGTAGACATGGCTTTGGTTATTCAAGGAGATATGAGCTATCCTTGACAGTTCTGTCCGTCCCCTCCCCCCCCCCCCAACATGCTGGATGGTAATTTTAATCTGAATAATCTTTCCACACATTTTAATGACTAACAAAAGCACTGCATATTAATGTGCTGTCTAATATTTTTCCTCACACATACAAGCATAGACTTTAGGGTAAATCCTTGTCTCCACTGAGAAAAAAAAGTTTGTTTGGACCTTGTGTTAGTTGACAGACAGCAGACATCCCTTTAGGCCTGGTACCTTGTATTAAAACTACAAAACTTCCCTATGTTCACTAGGATTTTCTGTTGTGTTGGTTACAAATTAAGAACAAACCAGTTTTATTAGTGTGGATGCATCCTTAGAGAATGCTATTTATATGAGGCCAAATCAAGGTATTCAAGCAGCACTTTATTTTACAAATATTTCCAAAATAAACAATGCCATGAATATGCTTCACTGTGAGTTTAATGCATACAAGGTATGCACGGAAAAATACATTTGCTAAGCCTCATATGAAAATTATGGGGGAGGAGGGAAGTGTGAACATTTGCAGATTGAGCATTCATCACTCATTTTTATCTAAAGACTCTTATATCCCTCCTGTACATGTTTGGTAACTTTCCCTCATGCTCCCCCAGTGCAGTAGCTCAGTGTGGAGAAACGTTTTTATAAATTGTGTAAGTTCTTGACATGGAAGTAGAATTCACAAGCCAACAATTCAGCTCTCTCAACATATTGGATCTAAGCATAAGGAGTGCCAAGCGCAATAATGGGTGGTCTAGAAAACATTAAAAAAATAGAAAAAGAAAAAAATATTTTTGAAATGTACAAATTGTGTTTGACTCATTTCTAAATGTGGCTGTTAACAAAAGCAAAAAAATCTCTCCACTCTGACATAAAATGAATCGCAAGAGAAAAATCAATCAGCCAGGAATTTCCTGTAGTAGTTTGCTAGATGTTGCCATTTATCCCGTTTTTTGGGATATTTTCTTATATAGGCGCTTATTATCCACCACCCTCTGTCATGTTTTTTCACAGTTGCTATCCGGTAACCCCAAGTATAGGCAATAGCCATATTTCAAGGTTTACAACTATCCTGTGTTTTTACCACCTTCAAAATATACAAAGTAATTAAACCACATTACACACAACTTTCCACTTTTTTCAAAATCAGCACAGCTGGAGTTCAGTATGCAAACAAACAACCTCACAGTACCCTTCTCTTCAAACAAAAACAAACAATTTACTTACACTTGTAAGAAAAAAAATAAATTAAATAAATATGATCCTGTTCAGAGTCATTATGTGCAGGTTTCAGCTCTAGGTAAATTTTCAAAGCTCAATTACAAATGTTCAAAAAAATAGAAGATGTATATAATGAAACCCATGAGGTGCCCTTAATAGAGCAGGTGCTATCAGAAAACTGGTTTTAAGTAAAATCAAATTTCAAGAAATTACCTAATAGTTCAGAAGCAGAAAAATTACCCTGAGGCCACCTACAGTCATTCTTCAAGCTCTGTCGGAATAAGAGTTTTTTTTAACCCTTAAGCAAGAGTGGAACAGTGAGAAATCCAGATTTATTTAAGCGATGAGTGGCAAAATGAAAAAGGTCTGTGGACTATTTCTAAACATGTTTCACAGCTCAAAGCACATGGTTCATGTGTGTAAACAAAACAATCTCTAAACCGATGAAAATACAGTGAAAAAAGAAGTGCACTGTTCACACATTACAAGTTGGGTTGGTAATATTGCCTATTATTAAGGTCCCCTGACACTTCCCATTATAAGACCCTATTTTCTGTTGCATATAAAACTTGATTTTAACCGTTTCAGCTGACATTTTCCATGCCTAATATCTGCCTCAGTCTGATTTTTTTGTTTTTGTGGAGGGAGGGGGAGGTGGGGGCGGGAATTCAGCTATTTCCACGAAAGGAGCTAAGGAAAATATGTTGTTTGGCACCAGTTAAAATATACTGGTGACCTTTTCCTTGAAATGAACTAATGGCCTCATGCTTTTGAGAACAGATTTGAAATTTAATGGTGGGGGGGAGGGGGATTTGCTGTCCCTGTAAAAATCTGCCTAAACTTGGCCAGATTACAAATAAACCTTTGAAATCTGCTCTTTGCACATGCTCCGTAGAGACGTGCTAGAGCTTATCAGCTAAAATCTCTGAAGATTCTATCCCCACTAAGCAAGTTTGAGATTGTCATAACTCCTAGTGCTAACCAGCCTGTGCACGAGCCACTCCCTTATAGTGACTGAATATGCGCCATCCCTGCTGAATGACTGAGCATGCTCCCTCCAGCCCAAGGCCATCAGTGCTCAGAAGGACTTTCGCTGCAATTGCAGCTCATGGCTCTCCTGGACCGAGGTAGTGCCAGGCACTGGAATGGAGAGCAGGGGGCCTGTCTTTTCTGTGCCTTCAATGACCCATCTGCTGGCAAAACAGGTAATGTGAAGGAGGAAGCCATCTGATTCAAACGCAGAGGGCACAAAAGTCAGACTGGGGGCAGAGGGAAGGAGTAGATTGGGATCGGTGAGACCAGGAGCTGTGGGATGGGGACTGCAATACTTGGACTGGTTGGGCAGGGAGACTGGAGGAGGTTCGAGGGAAGGAGAGGACTGGCTGAGACTTGTTGCACAAGGGGACTGAGGCTGGGAGTGCGGGGCAGGGACTCAGACTTTAAGGTCAGAAGGGACCATTATGATCATCTAGTCTGACCTCCTGCACAACACAGGCCACAGAATTTTACCCACCCATTCCTGCAATATACCTCTCACCTATATCTGAGCTACTGAAGTCCTCAAATCTTGGTTTAAGGACTTCAAGGACAGGACGGGAGAAGAGGCTGGAACTGTTTGGGTGATGGTAGCCAGTGAGAGAAAGGAGGGAGGTGACTATAAACTAGTTGGCTTGGGAGGGGGAATACTGAGCTCCAACAAGGAGTTGGTAAGAAATGGAAAAACACTGGGACTGGAAGGACAAGGGGCGGGGGAGGATGGAATGCCAGAGTCTGGGCCCAGGAGTCAATGGGGGGGAGGGGGGGGGGGAGGAGACAGATCGGATGAGGAACAGGGTGGGGGGAACTGGGACTGGCTGGGAAAGGAGACTGGGTCCGGGATGAGAAGTCTGAAGAGTGGAGACTGGGATTGGGTAACGAAGGAAAATTTTACTGGGACAAGGTGCCACAAATGGAGACAGGACTGGGACAGGGGCAGGTTGGAAGGGACAGCATAGACTGTGCCAAGCTTGGGGGCATGAAGAACAGGTAGCTGAGTAAACAAAAGTAACTATTAATAGACTGATGTCAGACTGGAGGAGTCTCATGTCTGGTTCCACAGGATGTTGTTTAACATCTTTATTAATGACCTGGATGCAGATATAAAGAGTATACTGATCAAATTTGCAGGTAACACAAAGCTAGGAGGGGGCAGCCAATACTTTGGAAGATAAAGCTGAAATTCAGAGGGATTTTTAAAAATTGGAAAACTGGGCTATAAACAATAAACAAAGACAAACATACGGTGCTATACATAAGGAAGAAAAACGAAATGCACAAATACAGAATGGAGAAAAAATGGCTTGACAGCAGCATTTCTGAGAAGGAACTGGGAGTTGTGGTAGATCACAACCTCAACATGAGTCAGCAATGTGATGCTATTGCAAAAAAGCCAATGCAATTTTGGGTTGCATTAAAAGAGACAGAGGATGCAAGTCACAGGAGGTGACAGTACCACTCTACTCAAGTGACAGAGTCCTGTGGCACCTTAAAGACTAACTAAAGTATTGAAGCATAAGCTTCATGGGCTAATACCCACTGCTTGCATCCGACGAAGTGGATATTAGCCCACGAAAGCTTATGCTTCAATACTTTTGTTAGGTCTTTAAGGTGCCACAAGACTCTTTCTCACTTCTGCAATTCCAGACTGACTCTACTCAAGGAAGATCAGGCCTCAGCTGGAGTACTGTGTCCAATTTTGGTTACCAAGGTATAGAAAGGATGTAGAGAAACTGGAAAGGATCCAGAGACGAACAACAAGATGATCAAAGGAATGGAACGCGAGCCATATAAGCAAAGGCTAGTGGAACTGGATATGTTTAGTTTGGAAAAGAGAAGATTAAGGAGGGACATAATAGCAGTCTTCCCATACCTGAAAGGCTGCCATGAAAAAGATGGAGAAAAGCTGTTCTCTCTTGCCACAGAGGGCAGGACAAGAGGCAATGGGTTCAAACTACAGCATAGCAGATTGGAATTAAATCTCAGGAAGAAAGTCCTAACTGAACAGTGGGACAATGGAATAGACTGCTGAGGGAGGTTGTGGAAGTTTCTTCACTGGAGGTTTTCAAAGGGAGGCTGGATAGCTATTTGTCCTGGATGGTGTAGACACAGCAACTCCTGCATCTTCGGCAGGTGGTTAGATTATATGACCCTTGCGGTCCCTTCAAACCCTTTGATTCGATGAGTGTCTCCACTAAAGCACATTTGCCTACAGAATCTGGAATGGATTCCTGAGCTTCACCAGTCCTCTTCTGCCAGCAAATATCCATGATTCTCCCTGACAAACTATGTCTCACCCACTCTGATGGTTCACACAGAGGATAACAACCTATTATTACTGTCAGTTACTCTGATAGCTCAAGTGGCAGAGGTCTATGCAGTAGATCTAAAGGTTCCAACCCTCCTGATGAACCATCAGTGGGTTAAAATGCTGCCACATAATGGTCCGTCTAGTTTGCTTTTTAAAAAAAAAAAAAAATCTAGGAAATTACATGCACAAAAACCAAATTTTTGTAAAGTTGCAGAGTCAAGCACTCAAAAGTTAGGAAATGCCAGAATTAAAATTGCCTGAACAACTATTACTTAGCACCTTGTAAGTACATGCCTACTATCGTGGTACAGTCTTTAGTTACATGATTATATACAAATTTTTCCAACAGGCCCAATATGGACCTGTTCAGGGGAGGAATCATAGCTGTGTGCTAAAGGCAGCTGTTACCTGTAGGATACCTGCTTCATTTATTATAGAAGTTGGAATGTGTGTGGTGAATGAGACAGGGTTGCAGGAAAAGAAAGGTAGGTGTAATGGTTATGGCAGCTGAACACTGCCCTATGTAACTGGAGTCTATCACTGCCTCTACCACGGAGTTCCTGTGTGAGGTTAGTCAAGTCACTTAAGCCAAAATGTTTGCAGGTTACCACTTTATTCTGTTTCTCATTTTCTTGGTGCCCAATTTCAGAACCTGAGATCCAATATGCAGAAGTGTTGAACACTCACAGCTACATCTAAGTCAATAAAAGCTGTGCTTTATTATAAAAAGTGCTATATAATATTAACTACTCTAAAAATTTAGGTCCTAGTCATTTCAAATTGAGCACCTAATATCAGTGGATACTTTTGACCTTAATCTCTTTGGGCCTAGTCTCTCTGTAATATTGAGGTAATAACAATAACCCCTCATTTCACAAAGATGTAGTGAATATAAATGTATTATTCAATATTCGTGAAGAACTCAACTACAGTGGTGTGCACCATAGAAAAGTCCACGAGGAAATTAATAATTCTGTTTTCAGAACGGGGTTTGAATAGTGTGCAGTAAATAAGGCTTAGGCCCACACATCGATCATGTAATTAAAGACTATCATAACAAAGGATAAGATCAGGTCACAGAGGTCATGGATTCTGTGACTTTCGGAGACCTCTATGACAACTTCCACTTCAGCCCCCAGAGCAGCGGGGCTGGAGCTGTCAGTGGGCCCCAGAGCTCCCGGCCACCATCACAGTGGATGCTGGACCCTGCCTCCCATGCCACATTATCCTCCCCCACTCAGGTTTTAGTTGTCCCTCCCCATCCCCAGTTCTGCCCCCCCAACACCCTGCCTTCATTTTTAGTAAAAGTCACAGACAGGTATGGGGCTTCTGTGAATTTTTGTTTATTGCTGGGACCTGTTTGTTATTTTTAGTAAAAGTCACGGTGACAAAATCTTTGCCTAAATTATAATAAATCTGCACAAGGGAGCCTAATTAAGGTTGTGCAGGCAACCTTAATTCTAGTATTTTCTAATTTTTGAGTGCTTGACTTAGTAAACATAATGTTCTTTTTAAACACTGTTTTTGTGTGTAACATTAAATACAGCTTACCCACAACTGTTTGAAGATTTAATTTCTCCTGCCAATCCCTGTGGAGGGCTATCCTGTCTAGGTAATCTAATCTCTATGTCACTTTACAATTTCTTTCTTCATTCCTTTCTCCACTGAGTGCTACAAGGAGTTCTGTAATGTTCTACCTTTGAAGACCAAAAAAAAAAAAAAAAAAAAAAAGATAAAGAACTCTACTGCTGTTTTAATCAGGCACCTTATTTTCTCTGTACACACATTGTACATATACAACTGATGTTCAGTAACCAACCACATCTCTTTTGTGAACTAAAGGATGTCTATATGTGCCCTTTCCAATTTCTGTTTCTTTATGCCTTTTGTATTGTCAGTAATTAGTTTACAATGATGCCAATGGCCAGCCCACGCTCTAAAGGGACCCTGACATCCAGACCTTGGCCTTAACTCCCTCCCCGCTGCTCTGCCTTAAGGCCCCACCCCTTCTCAGCCTCTTCCCCCATAAGCCTGCCGCTTGCTCCTCTCAGTCCCCTCCCTTCTCACTCCTCTCAGTCCCCTGCCCTCCCATAAGAGGGTGTGGAGTGGGGTATATGGTCACAGTCCAGATTCATCCGGCCCTGAGTATTGCTAATACTGCAAGTTAAATAATCATCAGACAAACAAATATTGAGAAAGTTGGCAGCACTGCTTTTGTCATTGCCAAGACACCATATCTGCTTGATTTTACTACCTATCCCTCTCTACAAGAGATCAATAATCCACTCATTTCTGAGCACAGATGCCTCTCTCTCCAGCCTTCTTCAGCTCAGCATGACTTCTGATGCGATTTTTTACTTTGGTGTCTCCAGCGCTCTACTTTCTGAGTTTTAATCTTAACACTGTTATCACTCCTTTCTCAGTTTCTTATTCACAACTAGTAGTTCATGCTCTTCTGGACTCACATGCACATACACACAAAACACACACTTTCTGCTGGTAGTTCCATTAAAGTTACAACCTTAGCTCTATTCCCCAGCATCACCCTCAAAGATGTCAGAGTTAGCCTCAAAGTTAGGAGAGATCAGAGAGAAGTACAAGAAAAAAAAAGCTTTGGATATCTGTTACATAAAAGTAATACTGATAACCCCTATCTACACTAGCGACAAGGAGTCTTGTAGCACCTTATAGACTAACAGATCTTGGGGATCATAAGCTTTCGTGGGCTAAGACCCACCTCATCAGATGAATGTTGTGGAAATCTCCAGAGGCAGGTATAAATATGCAGGCAAGAAAGCAAGGTAAATTCAATCATGGAGGGTGAGGCCCAGCATCTGATCTGGAGGTGTGAACACCCAGAGAGGAGAAACTGCTTTTGTAATTGGCGAGCCATTCACAGTCTTTGTTTAGTCCAGACCTGATGGTGTCAAATTTGCAGATGAACTGGACCTCAGCAGTTTCCCTTTGAATTCTGGTCTTGAAGTTTTTTTGCTGCAGTATGGATGTCTTTAGGTCTGCTATTGTATATCCAGGGAGGTTGAAGTATTCTCCTACAGGCTTTTGTATATCGCCATTCCTAATATCGGATTTGTATCCATTTATACACTAACTTCTTTCTCCCTAAATGCTTCAAATGCATCACTTGTTTGGGTGAAGTGTCTTGTCACATCTCTTACACTACTCTCACACCCCTGAAATCCAGCCTTAAACTTTACTCACAAAATCAGAAATCCTGAAGGCACCCGTTACCCCAGACTTTGTCTACTTTCACTTTACCTTGGTCAGTAAGTGTATTTCTCACCTGCAGAACAATGCCAATGTTTTGGCATTACTTTGACATTTCCCTCTGCTGCTACTTTTTCATGCACTGATCAATTTCTGCCTTCTTTGTTGCAATACTTTCTTCCATGGTTTCCCTATAACGTCAATTTTCTAAATTTTAGGAGGGGTATAAATATTTCCTACGGTTAAAAAAAAAAAACTTGATGAAACTTCAAAACTGCCCTCCTAGTTTAAGTTTCCATGGATTCACAATCCACCCTAGCTCCTCTAACATTATATTCTTCTCCCTAAATATTGACATGTTTAGTCTCTCTCCAGGCCCAGACACTTCAGAATTGAGAGTTAATCTTTACTGTATGCTGCTTCATCTATCTGGATCTCTTTCTAAGAGAAAAGAGTAGAGTCACTCAAAAGCTATTCCCTTTACCCCTGCCAGGAAGATATGTCACTACCACTCATGGACAATGATATAGAAGACAGATTTTAAAAAACAGCAGTTATTTTTTAGATGTGCATTGGTTTTAGATGGGTACAGGATTACATTAAGAAATAAAAATTGACATTTGATTTTCGTCCATTGCCAGGAGACCACCCAACATTGCCATCAGTGCAATGTCCATATGACATCCAGGCCTAAAACCAAACTGTCTGGGATCAAGGATACCTGTAGATTTCAGATACTTGCCTTGCCAGCACCTTCTGAATAATTCTTTTCCCGAAAAGAGATCTGAGAAAAACTCTTCAGCTACTGCCCTATCAGTATCATGAGATGGTTTCTTAAGCAAGGTTATAACATTCTCTCTACACACACACACACCAGTTTTATTGATATATCAGTGTAGCTCCCACAGATATTTCCCTTCTGACAAAATTTTGTGACATGTAAAATCTATAGAGGTAGGCAGTTAAGGCCTTTTGTATCTGAGGTCTTAGGTGCAAACTCTGACACTGTGGAAGCAAAATTATTTTGGTTATTTTTAATCCAAGTCTGTCAAAAAAACAACCATCTATATCAAAGTCTCCTTAAACTGATATGATAACCTCTGCAACAAACCGAGGCCCACTGTTGGGCTAACTTTAGCTGCGTTGAAGGTTTGGCTAGAGGAGTATTGCCAGAGTACCATGACATTGTTCCAGTGGTGCCTGCCCATGATATGCCTTGTTCATGCTAGTGTCATATGATTGTTACTTTTATTGGTACTAGTAATTTACAGGTACCCACAATTTAGGAAAACAGTAAAGTTAACATTTATTTGCATGTTAGAGACTCTGAAAAGGAAGTAGGATTATGGCATACAAGATAAAAATTTTAAAAACAGATTAAATGTTAAACTAAAAATATAGAAAATATCCTCTGAAACCTTTGAAGTACTGTTATGTTAGACCATTGTTATATAGAACATACATTTTTAATCATCATCAGAAAGGCCTTACTAGTGGGTGTAGTGTATCCGCTTGCACACAAACCCCCAAACTTTTACATTTAAAATAGTTAACATTTTGCAATTCTGAAGTTTTCCTGTGTTGTGTGATAATGGAGGATGACACTTAAGAAACATGCTTTTCCATCCCCAGCTCTCTGCAGGCTGCTTAAATCATCAGTCTCAAATATTGCAGCAGACAAGGAGGTTTCTGCTAATGCTTCAAAGCACCAGCACTGTCCCAAACCTGTTCTCCTAGCATTCTCTGAACCATTACTCAACTCTTAGCCCTTCCCCCACCACTGACTCAGCATCCTTCTGTCTCACTTACTAACCTGGTTTTGGCTTCAACACCAACAGAGGCAGTGGAGCTTGCAGACTCCTCAGATACCGAGCGCTGAAGGATTGGTGTTAGCTGCTTGTTGCTGTCCACTTCAGTTTGGGCATCCTCCTCTGCAGATTGTTCTTTGACTTCTGTTTGACAAGAAAGAAGACTGCTAAGATTCCACTTGTGTGGCTATAAAATTCACTGTTTACATTTTCTCCTTTAATGTAAATGTTTTGAAATAGGTTAGTCAGTGTAACAACCATATTAGAAAATAAATAGTTAAGTAGGGAAGTATCATTCCCTTCACAACTACCCTAAAGTGATAACTTTAATATCTGCGGAAAGTCTGTCTAATAGCTCAAAAATGAAATAATGGGAGTAAACGATTATTGTTCCTCAAACTTGCATATCAAATTTCCTTGGTTTAGACGTAAAAATATGTTCACTCGCATTGACACTTTTTTCATATTTGAGAGTTGGTACCTAAGCAGTTTGTGCAAGAACAAAAGGTTTGTTTCACCTAATCAGGGAGAGGAATTGTCAAGTGTGGGTGGGTAAATATTTTATAATACACAAAAATCCATGTTAAAAAATGTTATTTAAATTTCAAAATCAAGTACTTGAAAGTTAGGAAATGCCAGATTTACAGTTGCCCATGTACTTTCAATTGTGCCCTTTGTGTATTCATCCCATGTTCTGAATGAAGCAGGGGTCCTGACTGCTATGGAAAAATAGCATCGTAGAAATGAGGGACTGGAAGGGACCTCAAGAGGTCATCAAGCCAAGGCAGGACCAAGTAAGCTAGACTGTCCCTGACAGGTGTTTGTCCCGCCTGTTCTTAAAAACCTTCACTGATAGGGATTCCACAACCTCCCTTGAAAGCACAACTACCTGTATAGTTAAAGTTTTTCCTAATAGCGAATCTAAATCTCGCTTGCTGCAATTTAACCCCATTACTTCTTGTCCTACCTGCAGAGGACATGGAAAGCAATTCATCCTCCTCCTCTTTATAACAGCCCTGGGGGGACAGTGGAGGCAAGGACAAGCCCCCTTCCCCCCCCCCCCAAATCATCAGGGCCACAGAACTTCTCTGGCCCCAGGGCCACAGAAGTAGGAAAGATGGAGCCCCTGCAGGGGCCAGGGCCATGTGAAAGGAGGGACGATCGGGCTGAGGCCAGGTGGAGGGAGAGGGAAGATCGAGCAGGTCAGAAGAGGAGAAAGTGAGCTCCCCCCAGGGTTGAGTGGGGTGAAATTTCTGTGCCCCCTCCCAAGAAAGGGGTCAAATTTTAATTCCTGTACATGCCCTGTAACAATCCTTTTAACACATATGAAGACCTGTTATCAGGTCCTCACACGGTCTTCTTTTCTCAAGACTAAACATGCTCAGGTTTTTTTTAAAACTTTTCCTCATAGGTAAAGTTCTCTAAACCTTTTATCATTTCTGCTCTCTCCACTGGACTCTCTCCAGTTCGGCCTCATTTCTCCTAAAAGTGTGGTGCTCAGAACTGGACACAGTACACCAGTTGAGGCCTCACCAATGCCAAGTAGAGCAGGACAATTACCTCCCATGTTTCCCATACAACGATTCTGTTAATACATCCCAGGACGGTAGTAACTTTTTTGCAACTGCATCATACTGTTGACTCACATATAACTATAACATCCAGGTCCTTTTCAGCAGTATTCCTGCCTACCAACTTATTCCCAATTTTGTGGTTGTGCATTTGATTTCCCCTTCCCAAGTGAAGTACTTTGTACTTGTCTTTATTGAATTTCATCTTGTTGCTCTCAGAGTAATTCTCTAATAGACTGTGACGATGTAATTAAAGACTGTGTCATTATGCATACATGTAAGGAGGCCGAACTGAGTTTGTGTGGCAATCAAAACTGGCATTTCCTAACTTTCAAGTGCCTGACTTTGGAACCTCAGTAACCTTTTTCAATAAGAAGTCGCTCTGGGTGTAATCTTGTAGTTTTTATTATAATAATGATTTTTAAAGAAAAGATACACAAAAAAATCTATTATGTACAAGTGTAACATCCCTCTGCTATTTTCACATACACCCTTCCCCAGCTGGGAGGGAAACACACTATTGGAAGCTGCCTGTGCTGAGGAGGGAACTCAGCTGCTGCTGGAGTTATAGCCTGGAGTGTCAGTTGTTGGAGCCTGAACAGCACTTTGTTCAGAGTTACAGACACCCTCCATTCCCAAGGTGTCTGTAACTTTGAGGTTCTACTGTACTTTCCCAGAGTGGGAGGATGGGTCTGGGAGTCCCTCCCTTTCCACTGAAATAATTTTTAACACTAGCTCTGCCAAATCTGAATGGAATTTCATGTGAAGAAGAAAAGGCACTTCTGGTGCTGCAGGGAATTCCCCTTGCTGAAATCAAAGGCCAAACCAAAAAATGGATGCAAGAGCATTATGGGCTATAGGGACTTTTCTACTGATGTTTGTAGAGTGGACCATTATGCTTGGGCATTAATCTTATTGGGGTTTCTGGGTGCTACTGTAATTCAAATAAATAATAATAATGGCAGCAATGCACTTTGTCCTCACACAGACAAAAGCTATAGATTAAGTATGGAGGCAAGTCACTTATCAACAGGATCTACATAATGCTTATTAGATCAAATTTAACAATTTGCAAGTTGGGGAGGCAGAAGTCACAGTTAACTGCTCATCATGTTAACTGTGTTCTCAGATACATTTTTTTATTGGACTTCAGGTTGAAAAGACAAATTTTATGTTTTAAAAAATTATGAAGTTCATTGGAAAGTTTTCATGTAGGAAAAATCTTTACAATCCATTACAAAAGTGCTGTAATATACCAGTGTTCAGAACTCTCTCCTGTCAGAGAGTTGCTTTCATTCTCGCCCTCCATAGCAGAACAGATTAGTCACTCCTTACACTAAACAAGCAAAAAGTTAAGGTTTAACAGAATTTATCATGCAAGACTTTTAGTTCATGTGCTATCAACAGCTCTGCTATTCTAAGTAGCTTCCTTATTTGTATCTCTCATTTGTGTTTTTCACATTTGTTATTTTCAAATTATGCTGTTTCTTCCTCCTATGCATGTTCCCTAGATGCAGAGACAGGCGTCTTGAGGGCCATGATTTGAGCCAAGCAGGTCTTCCGGGGAATTCCTGCGCTCAAAGCCAGTTCTTCCTGTCCCCCATTCCACTTCTAGGGCAGAAGGTCCCTCAGGGGCTGTACTGTGCAACATGGAGGAGGAGGAAATGATGGCTAGAAAACTACTAACTGAAAAAAGATTTCTTTGTGGGTGTGCAGTGATTAAAATGTATTTTCTTCTGTTACATTACTAATCTCCCTTCTTCTGGATGTCAGGGATCCAAGAGAGAAAACAGGAGGTGCTTCTCTGGAGGCTGCCTGAGTAAGCTCAAAGCAAAGTAGAGATACATCTTACACATGCAGGACCCCTTAAAAGCAGACCTTTTAGAATCATCCCAATCACTACCTTTGCCTTAAAAAACAAACACAAAAAACCACACAACAAAACAAACCCCTCCCCTCAGCTGAAAAACAAAGCAAAGAAAAAGATCTGCATTCTAAAAGTTTACATTTTAAAAAAATATTTATCAAAAGGAATGTTAAAAATATTCCAATTGAAAATATTGTAAAGCCTCTACAAAAAAAGGAAAAAACATGTTAAATAATGTTTAATAATAATGGAGTGTTTTAAACAATTTTTTTAAAAAATTTAAAAATAAAAGCTTTATTGCTATTTAGCTGAGTGCTGAATTGTTAATAAAATAGAGGGGCAGGTGGCTGCTCTCAGGCGTACATGCAGTCAGCACAGAACAGGTGGAAACAGCCTTCCCTGATAAAGCCAACACAGTCTGAGCTGTCAGAACGGTCACTGAAGGGCAGACAGAAGCACTGGACAGATGACAGTAGGAGTGCTAATTGTACTTTGAACTGTAGTGCTCTCACTTTGAACTGCAGTGCTATCCACACTGGCTGTGACTTGTTGCAGGAAGCAATGATGGCAAGACTTTTTCAAAGCAAGTGTAACTGCCACAGTGGTATGAAAACCCATGTACAGTTGCAAAAAGTTGCGTTTTACAGGCATGCTAGAGGATTACAATACTGTTCGTAATACCCAAATCCTCTAGGGTAGACAAGTTGTTTGACAGCTCAAGACGACGTAGCAGCAGGAGTGACAAGGATTCCTGATGGTGAATTTAAAATGTGAGCTCTGGTGAGCAACAAGGTCTTTGGCTTGTAATGTCATGCCTTACCACCAAATGTCATTCACTTTTTCAACTCATGGGGAAAAAAACAAAGCTGCCACTATGCCCAGAGTTCGGGCATTTTTTGTCACGTTAGACACATCTTAAATAGACTGTCTCATTGCCACCTTTCCTTCCACTGACAAACAGTGTTCGTCGGGCAACTACAGCAATTTGTTACATGGAGAATGTATTCTTACCTTATTCTAATATGATTTAGTGCTTGGAAACAGAAAGGTAAGGTGGCACCCAGTGACCAACCAACTCTCCATGGAACTCCAGCAAGCATTCTGGGCACCACCATTTAGAAACCACCGCACTAAATCACGGTAGATTAGTGTGTGTGGATGGAGACGTGTTTGCCAATAGCTACAGCTATATTTGAGTTAGCATGGTAGTTTCTAGTCATACATGTCAAAACTTTAAAAAAAACAACAAAAAAACAGTAGTTACTGGGGTGGAGTGTGGGGGTTAAAGTTCAAAACTTGGCATGAACGGTCCTCTGTGAGGACCAATTTCTGTTTCACAAGGGAATGGGGTTTTTTATTTCAAGGAAATGCTTGAAATTTGTGAATTTTTATTTAGACACAGCAATGAACAATTAAATCTACAGGCACATCTGTAACCATTCCTTTCCTCAAAGTACTGCTAAAATTAAGTATTCATTTTTTAAAATAGCATAAATTTCTTTCCCTCCCCCCCATTGGAAAAACATCGCTTTCAATCACAATATATAAAAATGTACTATTGCTCTATTAATCCAGCATAGCAATATGAATAGATTAACATTATGTGGAAATGATAAATTTCTCTATTTATGTCCATTTAAATTTTTAAGCTTTAATATATTGTATTAAAATATACTTTTGCATTTAACAAACAAACACGTTGTTTAGCCAGCCAGTACAGCATACCTTAGTGTAAATTTCCCACCAGTCATGAAATAAAACTTTTTTTTTTGTTTCACAACACTCAAATTATTGTTTAGTTTTTGTAGATCCTAAGTACAAAATTTCATCTTGTGCAAATCTGTTGATCCCAGCATTGTGACGTTATCCAAATATGTATTTGAACAAGAATCCTAATACCTTGTAATTATAATTTTTTATTATTCATATGCTTGCCTAAAACAGCACTGGGACAAAGAACAGGTTCCAACTATCCACTTTCAGACTTTGTTTATACTTAGATGAATGACTAGAACATGTACACTTCATTTAAAAAATCCATTAAAAACCTCATCCATTTCATCCACACCCATAACAAGTTTACTTCAACAACAAACATTTTGTCCAGACCATGGGAACAATCACGGGCACTAGAATGGCTCCCCAGTATGCCAAACTCTTCATGGGCCACCTGGAGGAAGAATAACTGGAAAATACACCACAAAGCTAATGACATATCTGAGATACATCAATGAGATTTTCATCCTCTGAACAGAGAGCAAACTCCCTCACAGATTTCCACCATAACTTCAACATCCACCACAAATCCATTAAACTCTCTGTAGAACACTCTCACATTAGCATCAAGTTCCTGGATACCACGATCAGCTTCAACAATGGACCCCTATGACTTCTATATAGAAGAAACTTACAGATCATCACATCTAACTTCACAGATCCAGTACTCACCCCAAACATACCACCAATGTGTTATTTACGGCCAGGCTCTCAGATACCACAGAATATGCTCCAAGGAGAAAGTCCAGGATGTACACTTAACACACTTAAAATTGCCTTCACCAAACAAGGATACTTCACCAGAGAAGTAAATCGCATCATGGAATAAGCCACCCAAATACACCAAGAGAACCTGCTTCAATACGGAAATAAATCCCCCTACAACTCCACAGCCATAGCTGTCACTTTCCACCTCACACTGAAGCCCATATGAAGCATCAAAAAATTACAACCCATATCCAACGGGGACCACATCCTGAAAGAAATCTTTCCTGAACCCTCTCTTCTGACCTTCAATAACCCCACGGCCCCTCTAACCACATCAGAAGCAAGCTCCCCAGAGATTAGGATACACCAACTCAAAGCGGTACCAGATCCAGGCAGAACAACAGATGCAAAACCTGCAGACATATTACCACTACTATGATCAACACTCCCCACAAAACACCTTTCAAGATCCATGGGTCCTACGCATGCCTATCACAACATGCAGTATACCTCATTCAGTGCAATAAAGTCTCCAACAACTACGTGGGTGAAACCAGACAATCCCTACACTCTCAAATGAAGTCACACAGGAAAATGATGACAAACACACCCTATTCACCAGTGGATGAACTTTTCATAAAATGATCACTCTATAACTGATCTCTCAGTCCTCATCCTCAAAGGAAACTTGCACAACACCTTCACGAGACAAGCCTGAGAGTTTAAATTCATAACTTTGCTAAACACTGAAAATCATAAACTGAACAAAGGCACTGGATTTATGGCTTATTACACCAATTTATAACCCACTAGCAACTCCCAACAAGTTGTCTTTTCTTCCCCCTTCCTTCCTTTCCCTCCTATGATTAGATGGGTGTTAATGGGCCACTTTCCCTTGAATGGTTCCTTGAAATATGTGTTAACTACTTATGCTAAACAATCTGTTCACCTTGTATTTAGCCGAGATAGTACCTTTTCCAGTCCAGAAGAAGAGTTTTGTGGAAGCTTGAAAACTTCCCTCTCTCCCCCAACAGAAGCTGTTCCAATAACAGATATTACTTTATCCATGTTTGTCTCTTTAGAAGCACTTTAAACACACAAGAGGAACTTTAGGGCATTGGATACAACTATTGCCACTCCGTATACATCAGTTTTTCCCCTTTGTTGTGTGGGGCATATTAGCTGATTAAATTCAGTCTCCGCCAAAATGAATTTGTAGAGATGACACTAAAATGTTTAGAAAAGAAAATGTTCATGAAGCCAAAATATAATAAACCATGTTGATCATCCTCAGACAGTTGACCTAGAAAGTTGAATCTCTGTCAGAGGAAGCCATGCACACTGCATTTTGTTGACCTTGACTTCACGGCCGCCTTCGAGGATTTCCAATAAGACCCCACAATGGCAAGGGAGTGTGGGGAGGGAAATTTTTGACACAGGTCAAATATGTCTAATGAAGAAACAATTTTCTTCTCACCACTGATTGTCTTTACTTGCTGTTTTATGTTTTATTTAGATTATAAATTCTCTGAGACAAAGACCTGTTTTGATTTTTTGTAAAAAAGTCATGCATTTTGGTAGCACTGCATAATATTAATAATATGAAATTATAATTACATTCAAATATTTTCATATAATATGACATGGAAAAAATGAAGTCTGGTCTCTTGTGTCACCTATCACAGTCTGTCTCAGACCATAGACGTATTAATTCACAAGGTAGAAAATTTGGCTTGCAGTTAATCCTCTATTTTACCACATTCAAGATAAGGAGATGCATCTTAAAAGTTCCAAAATTCAATGCACTACATACAGCCTGGCGATGTTGAAGCGCACTTCCCCATGACCCATTACCGACACAATGCACAATACACCAAAACTAGGTCTGGGTAACCTTGGTTTTGGCCAGAGGGGGAGCTTGAGTTTCTTTGTTCCTCAAAACCCACTCAAAAACCTCCAAGGGTGGTACACTTGCAGATACAACTGTGAAAGTGATGTTCAATGGAAGAAAGGAAGAAAAATGAGATGGTTCTAGTTCAGAAAGAAAAGCCACAAAGCCAGGCCTACTACTTTCTGGATTTGCTTAGAAGTATGGGATTTTACCTAATGAAAAAAGCATTTTTGTTCACACAACAGAAGAACCTAGAGCAGCCAAAAGGAAAATCTCAGGCTTTTAAATGTTCCATTTTCAGTCCCATTTTGAGTGCGTCCCACGTCATGATCAGCCAGAAAGGATAAGCAGGCTGCTGAGAAGTTCTTGTGCTAATCTAAATCAAAGTACCTCTTGTGGCTCCCTTTGAGTCCTTGCTCTGGTAATTTGTTTATAATAGAGGAGAAAAGAGAAACAGAACACTTTCCTTAATAGCTAGCTCCCCGGGCTCTGCCAGTTTTTCCACTGGCTGGAAGAAACATAAAAATAGCTGTGTAAAGAATGCATTTTTCAACACTAAGCAGAAAAGTCATTGGATCGCTAATTTTACTCATTATTATATAAAGATAGAAATACAATATGGGGCTGTGCATATAATCTTGGTGCATTCTTTTATGCAATATATGTTTAAATCTATATGCAAATTATGCTCTGCCTTCAGTGATGAGAAAAGCTTTCATTTATTTTAGGGTTTTTGATAGTGCCCATCACTGTAGTTTATGAACACTTCCAGGTGCGTTGTGTCTGCATGGCAAGGTTCTTAATGGACTTACTTCATGGATAAAATCCTGGATCCACTGAAATAAATGAGAGTTTCTGCCATTGACTTCAAAAAGCTAGAATTGCACCAGAGGAATTTTCTGCTGTTTTCCCTTCCCTGACTGGAAACTCTACTTGAGACATGCAGGTATTGAGAGTTATTTTGTTGACTTTTCTTCTGCCCAATGAACTATGGTGGGATATCTTTTCTTACAGCACGTCTTCACTAGCAATATTAAAGCTCTGGCCGCAGCAGTGCTTTAAGGTGGCCGTGTAGTCACAGCACAGCACTGGGAGAGAACCCATTCCGTAAGGGGTTCCCAGCACTGGTGCACTGTCTACAATGGCACTTTACAGCGCTGAAACTTGCAGAGCTCAGGGGGATGTTTTTTCACACCCCTGACCAAGAAAGTTGCAGCGCTGTAAAGTTCCAGTGTTGCCAAGCCCTTAGGGAGGAGGGATTTTGCAGCAAAATTTGATGCTGGTCAAATTCTAAATTGGTCTGATCTTCTCTGTAAGTTTGCTCCACAGGTGACTCTTGATTTTTTATTAAGAACTATTTATCTCCAATGTTCATAGGCTTTGTCCAAGTGATGAAAGTGTAATTAGAGGAGTGCACGTCATCAAGAAGTAATCAACATGAGTCTAGCAAAAATGCAGCAAGCCAGACAAATGTCATTGGGCACTGTATCAGAGTTACCAAAGATATAAAATAATGAGGGGTAAATGATATCAGCTGATATAATTTTCTAGGTTTCAGTAAAGCATTTTCCCCAAATATCAAACTAGAAACTTCCCTACAACATATAGGAATAGGGATTTATATAGAATACGAATTGGTAGGTAAAGTGCAGAATGCTTAAGTATAAATAGAATAAAAACCTCCTTGTTGGATTTATGGGGACTACGGGGTCCCACAAAAATCACTGGTAGCACTAACTTTATTTCACTGATACAAAAGTGATATGGAAGAAAGGACAATCTGCATGGTCTCAACATTTACGAATGACACAAGGACAGGAAGGATTGTGGATTCCAAAAAGGTGAGTAATTTATGAAAGTTTTGATAAGGAAAGACAATGATCCAAGGAGCAGCATCTAGAATTAAATTTCAGGAAACCTAAAGGGAGAACCTGGGGGGGTGGCAAGAGGGGGGGGGGGTGGCAAGACCGGGGGGGGGGTGTTTTGTTTAACTTTTAAATGACTTTTGTATTATGCCTTTTCATATAACCTTGTTTTAGAAACTCTGTATTGAACTTTGGTAATCTGTTATAGCCCCCAAGGTAGTATAATTAAGGTAAAAGAAAAATGTCTCTGCTAGGAGTAGAATAAGATCTCTCCTCCCCCCCCCACTTTATAATCAAGTGCCTTGTTGAATGAATGAGGTGTGAATGAGGAAGGAGAGACAGAGCAAGGACAATCAAACTTGTCAAGTGGGCTGACTAAGAGCAGACATAACCCTCAGGGGTTAGCACCAGACCAGAGAGAAGCAGCAAAAAGGAGCAATGGACACAGACCCAGATTTGCAGGAGAGGGAAGCTGCTATAAAAT